>OZ010672.1:54978835-55493835 GCA_963932185.1 Troglohyphantes excavatus | reverse complement strand
CGGCTAATTTCTTATAGAACAAGAACAAATTTATGTAAATATTTATATTTTTCACGAAATGGAAGTGTTGGAAAATTGTTTAGTAAACGTTTGAGAATAAATGCATATAATATTTTATGTTATTTATATGCATTAGTGATGAATAGTAGTACTTTGTATAGGAATTATAAACACGGCTAGTATGTCAGATTGAATTTTTAAAAATTATTCTGGTCCAAAATCAATAAGTATGATTCTTAGTAGAAAGATGATAAGTTACAATTTTTTTAATTAACTTAGTTCGTATTATAGGAATAAAAAAAAGCAGAAAGGCTATATTTTTGAGGAGAATAATAATAAAAAAGGCTCACCATGCTGTAGTATCTTGAACGCTACCCCACATGCATTCCGATAATCAGTACTTTCAGCTGGACAACTAAAGAGTATTTCTGGCTTTCATAGATTTTTTTTTTAAATTGTTAATAACGTACATCTCGAAATCGAAAGTTTTCAGCAACACACTTTATTTTTCAATCGGCCATCCACTTCATATATTTGCGCCAGTTTTAGTTCCGAAATCCTAAGTAAACGGGCTTGTTCCAATTGCAACTAATCTGATAATGTCTATCGTCTCGTTCTACGATTCACAGTGGATTCTTTGGTCAATGAAAAGGAATGGCAAGCCATACAATGGAAGCACGGACTGAATGGTGTCCCCAGGACCAAAAGGCACAGACCCCCCATCCAGTCGCAAAGTTTCAAGAACAAGCAGGCAATACTTTTTAGCTCTAAGGAAAGCGGCAATTTCCAGTTTTACGACTCACCACCCCCCATGGAGGTCCAGGGAAGTTAAGTTGCCCCCAGCATAAATTCTACATTGCTCCTTTTGTGTGAAAAAAAAACTAGGTTCTTTTTTTTTTTTTTTTTTTTTTGCCGATATTTGAATGCAACTTGGTGTATCTTTGCTCAGGCACTATGTTACAAGTATTTGACTGAAGTATTGGCAGTAAATCTTACCGGTGAAAATTAATAAAATAGCCTTCCTCTTTATAAAAATATAATAATATGTTTATTATATTTCATAAATCAAAGGTCACTGCCTCTAAGTGTACTTAATTTAATAAATAACGAACGTCATATTCGATATAATATAGTTTTAAGAATAGCAATTTTAAACTTAAACAACAGCTGCGAATAGTACCCTGCAGTAATCTACAAAATTTTAAGAATTGTTTGCTTTAGTTTTAATTATTCGAAAGTAAAAGTATGTTTTAAAGTCAAAATATTAATATTTATACATTTTAAACTTGAGTTTCTTTGACAATTTGACGCCGAACTAAGTGACCCTCTTTTGAAGTCTTCTGAGTCTCCGTGAATTTCATTCTTAGATTATTTTAACTGCGATATTGTATATTAGAAAATGCCGTGTTAACTTAATTTTATGAATGAATTATTAGCGTGCAAAGGAAAAAACGCAACAGCAGTGGAGACGTTGAAATCGAAATACATCATAATCAACATATAGTTATATCAGGTTATCTTGTATTTACTGGGTATTACTTTTCAATTAGCTACATTAACGTATTATATTAGGAATATTATATACTTATGCTTCATAATAAACTTACTATATAATTATAAAAATTTAATTATGAAACTTATAATTGTAAACTGATCATAGGCCGAAATCTCGACAAGCAAAATTGAAAATATCAGTATTAATAAAAATGTCTTTGAAATTATTATTGATAACCGACTTAGAAAAAAGGATTTTAATAATATTATCATAACGCGGTTTTAATAATATGATATTTTAAAATAAATTTAAATCAAATTACTAATTCGTAAAAAGTTATTTTTAAATATAAACACTTATCATATTCATTCAAACTTTCCACTACATTCTCCCTTTTTAATTCCAATTGTTTTCTTAGGCACTATATCAATGATATGTGTAGTCGAATATCGTGTGTATGATGATACGTTGTTTCAATTATTTAACCTGAGTTTATGATTTAATATAATATTTAAATTTTAATGTTAACGCTTTTGAAAATGAATTTAAGTGTGACAATTTTGGGCAGTTTCATTATTCAATATGCATAAAATAATGTAATTAAAAATATTTCTAGTATACGTGTAGTGGAACACTATATAAGAGTTCTAAATCTTGTGTAAAAAAAACTATAAAATGAACACTGAAATTTTTAGCTAAAAATTTAATATTTACATTTTGGTTTGTCGGGTTGATTGGTTCAATAGACGACGAACTGGAGATGCACAGTGGAATATTGGTAATCTATCTCGAATGAAAGACCCAACGTATATTTGAACTATGGTCAGATGACGAGTTCAATACCTGAAAACTGGCAACCGACGCATTCAATAGGCGTTCGGAGTTTGGACCACGACAAGATTTAACGTGTACCAGCCTTATAAATAGGTAACACTTTTTGGTTACGAAAGGAACGAATTTGACAACTCTCTGATAACCAAATTGCTGTATGTCGCTTCCCAAACGTGCATGTTCAGTATCAAACTCGCGCTCATCGGTTCGAGCTTCTAAATATTCAACCACGATAGGCCTTTGGTGTCGAGATTTCGGTGTGTCGGGATTTTATCTGTCGGAATTATGACCTAGATCCTTTTAATTAAAAAAATTAAATTTAATGCAATGTTTAAAAAATATTTGGTCTTAACAATTAAAATAACACTTTTCCCCCGACGAACTTCATAATTTTGCCCGACGGGGGGGCTTGCCTTGCCCGACAGGGGGGCTACAGCCCCCCCCCCCAGCACCCCCAGTGGCGCCACCTCTGCACAGTGGGGTATATATATATATATATATATATATATAGAGAGAGAGAGAGAGATAGATAGAGAGAGAGAGAAGGAGAGAGAAAAAGAGAGAAAAAAGAGAAGGAGAGAGGGGGGGAGAGGAG
The DNA here is from genome assembly GCA_963932185.1 of Troglohyphantes excavatus. Classification (NCBI taxonomy): domain Eukaryota; kingdom Metazoa; phylum Arthropoda; class Arachnida; order Araneae; family Linyphiidae; genus Troglohyphantes; species Troglohyphantes excavatus. The sequence goes on along the minus strand of OZ010672.1, from coordinate 55,490,914 downwards.
AGAGAGTTCCTCTCTCTCTCATTTGCTTTGGCTATATAAGAGAGATGGTTGAAGTGAGGAGAGTGAACTCTGTCAAAGTGGGGTATATATATATATATATATATATATATATATATATATATATATATATATATATATATATATATATATATATATATATATATATATATATATATATATATATATATATATATATATATATATATATATATATATATATATATATATATATATATATATATATATATATATATATATATATATATATATATATATATATATATATATATATATATATATATATAATACATACATATTTACATATATATACATATATAATACATATTTTTAAATGTTTTTTTTTAATTTTAATTATTATTTATTCCAAATCAACGACATGAGAAGGTATCAAAGAAAATATAAATATTTTATATTATAATGTAATCTAAAAATGTATGCTATATATAAATCTGAAATTAATAACTAATATCGCAAACACTTTAAATTTAAACAGATATAAATTCTACTGATATCTAAAATAGTTTGTGGATACAGTCGTTAAACCATAAAGGTGACATTTCATCTTTCCTGAAAAAATTAAATCCTCCAGAAACTGCCTATGCTATTTAAAACTAAAATAACTACAGCTATATAAGAACGAAGTGTCTAAAACTTCAAATAAAACCATTTAGTTAGGGATATCTGCATGAACATCACCCACGAATATCATATACCAATATGAATTGAATCGTTTATTTCAGAAACACGTCAACTGACTTTACTTGTCGCTTGTCGGGTTTCTGCACTAAACGCAATATTCACTGTAAAAAATGACCCACAAAACGGAATGGCAGTTGAAGGGATTGTGCACAAAATTATGTGTTTACCATATGAGATTCTGTTTCGGAAAAATAATCGAAAAAAAGTCAGTTGCATGTTTCTGAAATAAACAATTCAATTTATAATGGTATATGATATTCGTGGTGATGTTCATGCAAAAAACCCTAACTAAAAGGTTTTATTTGAAATTTTTGACACTTCATTCTTATATAGATGTAGTTATTTTAGTTTTAAGTAGCGTAGACACACACACAGTATTTATTTTTGGAGAACTAAATTTTTTCAGGAAATATGAAGTGTCACCTTTATGTTTTAATGACTGTATCCACAAACTATTTTAGATATCAGTAGAATTTATATTTGTTTAAATTTAAAGTATTTGCGATATTAGTAATTATTTTCGGATTTATAAATAGCATACATTTTTAGATTAAATTATAACAAAAAAAATTAATTACTTCCTTTTATACCTTTTCGTGTCGTTGATTTGAAATAATTAATAATTAAAAAATGTCCTTAATAATTAAAATTTTTAAAAATTAACTAATTAATTTAATTTTAATTAAAAGTTATTTAGATCATTTTAAAGTGTGTATTATCTAAATCAAATCGCCTTATTTTTATATTTGATCAGTTTTATATATTTTTTAAGATTGGTAAATTTCAATAGTTGAGGATTTCACCATATTTTAAACTGGTCTCCTCTTTCAAGATAGGTTTATTAATTTTAATTTGCAAAATTGCATATTATAAATGTGTATTTTCAAAATTCTCTGTCTATTTCCTTCGTTTTTAAAATATCAATTTCCATTAATTTAGACAACCTCGGTATTCATATATAATTGTAGAAGGTAAAATATTTCAACAAAGTAAAAAATATAAGATATATACAGTACAAGTTCACAAAGACTTAGTTACAAATATAATATGCAATCCAATTTTATATATATATGAAAAAATAATAATTAGGGTATTAATTTCTTTCTTTTTAGACAACCTCGGTATCCAAACTTCTAGTGTAAAAACAACAGTATAAAATACACATTTTATCAAAGTAAAATTTATAGGATATATACAATAGGAATTAATAAAAATGTATGTGCCAAAAAAAATGGAAAGTAAGATAATTGAATTGTAATAACTCAGTTTCCATTTAAGCAATCAACGTCAAATAATGTTTAAAAATATCTTCTGAACAAATATTTTAAGTTTGTCAGGTCGCATTGTTAAGATGAATGGAACAGAAGCTGAGAAGCTGAGATTACACTGTTCATTTTTGCGAAAGTATGATTACTTAAATTTGAGTACGTCATAGCTCATTTACGATGCAATTGTACTTAAAAAAACAAGTAGGTTCATGTACTCATTTTAAGCACTTTTTTTTACAGTGTATCATTGAGAATAAGTGCACAAAGTTTAAAGTTGATAAGTTTAACCTTATCGCAGTGAAGGATTGTTTACTCATCTAACTCCCAGTATTTTACCTAGGACCAGAAGAATTTTTTTAATATTTTACCTGTCAAAATTACACGTTTACCGCAAAAATAATGAAAATTATAAATTTATACGATAGGATGACATTGTCTAAGATATTGAAAATATCAACATCCTATATACGCGTAATGACTATATGTACATGACAATATTTATATACCTTTAGGATATGTTTGAAAACAAGAATATATGTCATTTGAACGTGATTTAGCTGAATATACTGTAGTATAACCGTATACATTATATTAAAATATGCATTTATTTAATATTTATTGCTCAACATATTTGATAATTTTTTTTTTAATATTATTAGTATTTGTCACGAATGGATCAAAGGTATAACACCAATTGATAAGAGGAATAACCAAATGTTGTACCTTTGACCAAAAAAATTTAATTTTTAAAAACTGGAAAATGGGAATATTAAATTAATACACAATTTTGATTAAAAAAAATAATGTTAATCACAAATTATAGACTAAACCAATTAGTTTTAGATGCAACTTTAATCCAGTTCTTAGAAACAAAAATGAGGAATAGATCATTCAAAAAGCCAAAATTAGTCAAATGTACAATATATTTCTTACATATAAGTATATATTATTGGGTGTCAATTGATATAAGTTCAAAAACAAAGTTCCACAATGAGAGTAATTAAAGTTTACCTTAGCAATATAATGGTAATTGGAATGACATTTAACTCATTATTTGGCAACCTATTAAACTTGGAATCACACCACTTGGCCAATAGATCTAGTTACCTTATAATGGAAAATGGTGTTAGTTTATTTTCGGGTGCTTGTGACTTAGACCATCTTGGCAGTCAGCCTATATAATGCAGTGTAACAGTAAAAAGTATATGAATTTCAATTAAGGGGGACCCAAGACCCAAAATCCGAAAAAATTGCTAATTTTTTTTTCTTCATAAAACGATGCTAAACGTACTTAAGAAGGTGTGCACAAAATTTCAAAACAGTAAAAGAAACATAACATATGTTTTTGTTAGATGTTTATATACCATTTATCATCTCTCTACATACTTTTCGTCTGCAACAATCGTCATTTACTCAAAATATTTCATAAATCTTTATTTCAAAATATCATAAAATCCATCTCCCAACAGCAACAAAGGGACATCACCAAACTTCTTGAAATTAACAATATAATATATCCCTCCTACTCAATTCCAGACAACAAGTACAAAAATAGTTATCAGAAGACTCCCCAACGACACCAACACGGAAGAAATACAAGCACTCATCGCGGAGGGATACAGCGTTGAACATGTCGCTTTAACTAACAAAACGCCGAAACGGCGAAAAGATTAAAATGCCGCTCTTCTTGGTCACCATTATTAAAACACAGCAAGCAGAAACCCTATAACAAGTTAAATTCTTGTTAAATCTACGTAATCCTATCGGGGGAGAGATGGACCCACCCAATGCCACAGATGCCAGCAATTCGGACACACTCAAACCAACTGCCGGCGCCCCTTTAAATGTGTGAAATGTGAAAAAGATCACCCCACAAATGAATGCATTAAAAAGAAGGAAGACCTCCCGGTTTACTGCAATTGCCTCGGCCCTCACACAGCAAATTGGACTGGCTGCCCCAAATACCCAGCCTTTAAATCAAAAGATAAAATCAACCCTGATAATCCAAATCCAAATACACAACCAAAAACAAGAACCTTCACCAACATCAATATTTCCTATACCACCTTTGCTGCCCTACCAAATCCATATCTAAACCAAGACATAGACATCTGCCTAGTTTCGGAAACCTTTGCAACCCCAACCAGAAATCTTAACTTTCCCAACTTTGATGTATACAGAGCTGACAGGCAAGCCAGAAAAGGAGGTGGCGCTGCGATCATCACTAGGAGATCCCTTCACACATAATTCTACTATACCAGCAACAGAAGAGGACTTAAAGCTCTTACTACCCTTTTACAATATTTTTAGATATTAGTATTCTGATGCCTCACCAGATGGCACCATCTGTCAAGTCGATATACAATAAACCTGACTGTGCTGTTCGTACAGTCAGTTAGCTCTCTTAAATCATTCCTGTAGCATGTCTCATTTTGTCATTTCCAATCTAAGTCAATTGTACTTAAAATCAAGTAACTAATTATATTTAATCCTAAACTAGAACGTAACATGGTGTCAGAGTAGCGCCAGTCCACACAGTTTATCGAAAGAAAAAACGAAAGTTTACATCGTGAAAGCATGGCCGGAAATTTGCCGACGATGCAACCATTCGATGCGGGATCCAATCCGTCCGAAGCTTGGAGGAACTGGAAACAAGATTTCGAAGACTACATCGAAGCTTCACGGTATGGAAACGAACCAGAAAAAACAAAAACAGCCCTCTTTCGTCACGTCTGTGGACATGAAATAAAGAAACAATATCGAGCTTTCGATTTGAAACCAGTAGCGGGTGAAACGCATGTGAGTCTGTCTCAAATTTTTCAAGCATTTGACGAATTCTATAAAGACTTTCAAAATGAAATTTATGCGTCATATAAATTCCTGGAAATTAGACAAGAGAGAGATGAAAAATTTACTGAATTTTACGCAAGACTACGATGTGCAGTAAAAGAATGCAATTACGGTGAGTCGATGGACCGCATGTTGCGCGATAAAATTGTGCATGGGATGCTAGATAAACAACTACAAGAGAGGTTAATAAGAGAAACAAGTAGGAAATCAAAATCAATACAGGAAGTGCTCAGTGAATGTAAAAGTGCGGAGCACAGTAAAGTGCAAGCTATCGAAATGAACATAAACAAACCAGCTGAGCTCGATGTCATCAAGCGCCGTAGCTTTCGTGCTGAGTCAGCGAAAAATACGCAGGGAGCTTCTCGTTCGGAAAACAACAAACAACAATGCAGATCGTGTGGACGGGTGCACGAGCCACGCAGATGCCCGGTGTTCGGAACGACATGCAAAAACTGTAAGTTAAAGAATCATTGGGCTAAGATGTGCAGGACTCGCACACAAATACAACAAAGAGCCCAATACATAAAATACCGTGGAACGGAGTTCCGAGACTGATAGCGATACGGAATCGGCATTTCTCGGTGAATTAAAAAATATTGATGTCATTAGCATGTGTGGTGATACAGAAAGTGTCTGGCTGAAAGAGATATATGTAAATAATAATAAGGTTACATTCAAACTCGACACAGGGCACAGGTAAATGTCATTCCAAAGAAAGAGCTTCTAAAATGGCCTGAAAAGCCAATTGTCAAGAAATGCAAACAGCCAGTGCTGGACTATAGTGACAATGAAGTGCCCATCATAGGGGCATGCAAGTTGAAATTCCAAACTGAAAATGCAGAGAGTAAGTTGCAGTTTTTAGTGACATATTTAGATTCCAGTCCTATTTTGGGCCTACTAGCATGCCAAGAATTGGGACTTGTAAAACGTTTGTATCAGGTAATGGAAAATAATAGAAACTTCAACCTTAAGATGGAAACTCCTGAACAGATAATTGCAGAATTTCCAGATGTTTTCACTGGAGTAGGACGTTTGAACAGAACTGTGAAAATTAAGCTAAAGGAGAACAGGCCCCACATGTAGCAGCACCACGCAAAGTGCCACTAGCCCTTCACAGTAAAGTAAAAGAAGAATTACAGAGAATGATGGAGACAGGAATCATTGCAAAGGTCGAGGAACCTACTGAATGGGTAAGCAACATGGCAGTTATAAAAAATCCCAAAAAAGCTACGAATTTGTCTAGACCCCAGGCCACTTAATGATGCTATTCAAAGGCCACATTATCAAATACCAACAACAGACAGCCTGATGACAAAACTTCAAGGAAGCAAAATGTTTACCATTCTGGATGCAAAGAATGGTTTCTGGCAATTACCCTTGGATGAAGCCTCACCCTTTTTAACAACTTTCATAACTCCTTGGGGGTAGATACCGTTTTTGTGTGAATTACCATTTGTGTGTACCATTTGGACTGAACAATGCTCCCGGGGAATTCCAAAGAGCAATGGACGAAGTGTTTGAAAATGAGCCCACAGTTAATCCTTATTTTGATGATATAGCATTAGGCTCAACATCAATGGCAGAGCATTGCCAACTACTCCGTAGAAATCTCACAATTGCTAGAAAAGCAAATTTGAAATTTAATAAAAACAAAACACAGCTTGCTCAAAACAGCGTTAATTACCTGGGACATGTAATGTATAGCAAAGGTATCGAAACACATCCTATGAAAGTTAGAGCAATAAATGAATTTGCTACACCACAAAATCGAAGGGATCTCCAAAGATTCCTATGCATGGTGACTTACCTTTCAAAATTCACTCCACAATTGTCAAATTTAACACATTCGCTACGTCAATTGTTAAAGGATGATAGTGAGTGGTTATGGGATCAGAACACCCAGAAAGACTTTGAAACATTAAAAAGAACTATTGTTAGTTCACCGTGTCTGCAGTATTTTGATGATGCAAAACCAGTAACTGTATCAGTTGATGCCAGCAAAAATGGCATTAGAGCAGTTCTACTCCAAGATTCTCAACCAGTAGCTTATGGATCAGTATCACTCACGGAAACGCAACAGCGATATGCACAAATTGAAAAAGAGTTACTTGCAGTTATATATGGACTTGAACACTTCAATTATTATACTTATGGAAGACCAGTTGTGGTACACACTGACCACAAGCCTCTACAGGGACAGAGCAAAAAACAGTATGGCACTGTATCTCCTCGCCTGCAACGCATGCTGCTAAGGCTTAACAGGTATGATGCAAGTTTGCAATATGATCCAGGTAAACAACTCCTGATTGCAGATGCACTTTTCCGAGCTCAATTGTCTGAAACTTGGCACGAGGATGATACAGAGCAAGACATGAGTATCAAAGTATGTCTTCTAGCATGTGCATCAGTGTCAAAGTGGAAAGAGTACTCACAGCTAACAGCCAGTGACGGTGAGCTACAAGATGTGATTTACCATGTTATTAATGGGTGGCCTGACAGGTCCCAAACAAGAAAAGCAGCACAGGCATACTGGCATTGTAAGGAAGAAATGTATTATTCTAATGATGGTATACTGTATCGAGGAAAATGCTTGATTGTTCCAACGGCTGCAAGAAAGGAAGTTCTAAAGTAAATACATATGTCACACAGGGGAATAGTTGCATGTAAAGCAAAAGCTAGAGAATATTTCTACTGGCCTTCTGTTAACAAAGATGTTGAACAATATGTTGGCAATTGTCGAATTTGTCAAGAAAACCAGCGTGCAAATCAGAAGGAGACCTTACTCCACAGTGATATTTCTCAAAGGCCATGGCAGAAGGTGGCATGTGATTTTCTGCAGTTAAAAAATCAAAAATATCTCTTGATTATGGATTACTTTTCTAAATACATTGAAGTCCAGCTGATGAATACCACCACTGCACAAGCCGTGATCAATACAATGAAGTCCATTTTTGCAAAGCATTTTCCCAGAGGAAGTTGTGAGTGATAGAGGACCTCCTTTCGATGCCGAAGCAATGCGAAAGTTCTTCAGAGAATGGGGTGTGACCCATAATGTTACCTCACCATATTTTCCCAGAGCTAATGGACAGGTAGAAAGAGCTATCCAAATATTTAAAAATACAATGGTAAAATCAGAGCAGAGTGGCAAAGATCTATATGCAGTTCTGCTTGATTATCGAATCCAACCATCCAGTGATTTGCCATCTCCTGCAGAATTGCTTATGGGCAGACGATTAAGATCATTGCTACCATCTCATTCTGATCGTCTTCAACCAAAGTTTTCAATCAAAAAAGTATGTGTTGCATTAAAGAGGCGGCATGAGAAGCAGAGAAAGTATGCATACAGGCATGCTACCCAACATTCAGCATTGGCAAAAGGCCACGCCTTGGCTTTAGCATCAGCATAAAGCCAAGGCGTGGTTTAGACAGAAGATGAATGAACCTTGGAAGCAGGGTACCATTATTCAAGTTGGTTCACAGCCTCGGTCCTACATCATTCAAGGAAGGGATGGCGCAGAGTACAGAAGAAATAGATATTTTATTCGCCCTTACAACTCAGGATCTGCATGTGAATCTGGCGGGGCAGAGCTAAACAGAGCTGTGGACGACCTGTACCCAACCCCTTTGTACACCCAGTCAGAGGTAGTCACTGGCTCAGCAGAACAACAACAAAAGAATTCAAAGAGCCAACCAGTGCATATTAAAAATGGTGTTGAAAGTAGCAGACCTGTCAGAAACACGGTTAAACCTAGGCGATACAGAAATGATTAACAATTAAGACTTTTCTAAGCATGTCGCATGAAGTTTATAATTTTAAAATATAACTTTGATTTGTAAGCATTTAATTTCTAGTTTATTAGTTTTCTCTTCTTTATAAAAAGGGGCATGTTAGATATTAGTATTCTGATGCCTCACTAGATGGCACCATCTGTCAAGTCGATATACAATAAACCTGACTGTGCTGTTCGTACAGTCAGTTAGCTCTCTTAAATCATTCCTGTAGCATGTCTCATTTTGTCATTTCCAATCTAAGTCAATTGTACTTAAAATCAAGTAACTAATTATATTTAATCCTAAACTAGAACGTAACAAATACAACAACTCCACCTACCATATAACTGCAATATATAACCCACCCAACAATAATATGAACTCTCAAACACTTGACTTTCTCATGCCATCCAATGTTAACACTGTCATTGGCGGCGACTTAAATGCAAAGAGCAAAATCTAGGGCTGTAATAAAGACAATTATGTGGGCATTCCTATCGCTGATAGATTGGGGAGAAACGGGTATAAGGTTGTTGCCCCATTGCAACTTACGTATTACCCTCCATTTCAAACTCACTCCCCTGCAATACTAAACATTATCCTTCACAACACCAATCTTGCCATATCAGCTGATACCCTGAATGACCTGTCATCTGACCACATCCCTGTCATCACCTGCATTGGAGTCAACATCTCCCGCCCCCTTGAAACAATGCCCAAGGCGGACTGTCTCCTCTACCACAACATCTTGGGGAAACAAGAACCAGAAATTCCTATACTCGATAATAAGCAGATAATAGAACAAAACATCATAAAATTCCAGGACAATATTAAGCAAGCTCTACTTGACGCCACTATTTCAACCCCCCCCCCCCCCCCAATCAGACAAGTCATCCAAATAAAAAATAAAACAAGAAAAAAAATTCACAAACAGTTTTGGCCAATTCTCAAAACTCAAATTAACACCCTTAATCGGAGAATAAAAGAACTCACTAAAAAACATAAACAGAAAAAATGGTAGGAAAAGGTCGAAGGCCTCTCAACATATGACAACTTTATTTGCATTTTGGCAAAAACCCTCAAAAGTGAAAAACCTTCAATAGACCCATCCACGGAGAAAATGGACTGGCTTACTTCGATCACGAGAAAGCCGAAGCCCTCGCTGATCATCTCGAAAGAACTTTCATCGAAAACATCGAGCCAAGTGATGACATCTTCGAGGATGAAGTTGAGCAGGAACTCCGAACTTTTAAGAGAAATCCGCATTCTATCATCACGAAACTTAAACTAAGAAAAGATCCCGGAATGGATCAAATATCTAACAAGATGTTGCGCAACCTCCCCCACAAGCATATCAACATTCTTTTACATATATTTAACTCAAGTCTCGAACAAGTTTACTTCCCGCAAATATGGAAAAAAACACTGGTCATTAATTTCCCGAAACCTGACAAGGATCCCGTCATGCCAGCCAGCTATCGCCCCATCAGCCTCCTCCCAACTCTAGCAAAAATATTTGAAAAAATTATCCTCGATCGACTCCAGAAACACACTTCACATATTCCGGATGAACAATTTGGATTCATGCCGGGCAAGAGTACGACAAAACAACTCATTAGAATTTTGGAATATATCGGACAGGGCATTTTTGATCGCGAAGCTTCTGCTATGCTGATGCTCGACGTGGCCAAGGCTTTCGATCGGGTGTATCATAAAGGCCTCATCACTAAATTAACCCGACTAGAACTACCGCAAGACTTAATTCACATTTTATCAAACTACCTCAAAAATCGAACATTTCAAGTCCGAGTCAACAATGACATCTCCACTCATCGACAAATTGAAGCGGGCGTCCCCCAAGGGTCCCTGCTTGGGCCGACATTATATTTATTCTATACATCAGATTTCCCCACCTTTCATGATGATAGATTGCGTTAAATCGCCTTTTACGATGATGATACAGCTATTATTGCGAAGTCTAGAGATCCGAACCTGGCAGTTCGCAGACTCAACGATAAAAAGGAAGAAATCGAGGACTGGTGCCGCAAATGGAAAGTGGCCATTAACTCATCGAAATCCAAAATTCTCAACATCAGTAAATTCAAGAAACAAATTAAAATTAAAGAAAATTTACTACTTTTTGACGAAGCAAATCCCCATGGTTAAGCAAGATAACTATCTGGGCCCTATCATTAACAGTAACCTCTCTTGGACTGACCACATAAAACATGTCAAAAACAAAGCAGCAGCAATCAACGCTAAACTCCTCATCGGCCGACGCTTCAAAATCAGCTTAAAATATAAAAAAAACTTTTATATGAAGCATCTATGGGGTTCACTTCTTCTATCCGATACTCCCGCTTAGGCGAGAGTGATCACTTTGGCCTGACTGGCAGAGTATCGGCGTAGCAAGCTGAAGTTCCTCGGTTCAATACCGAGTGTAGCCAAGTTGTCTTAGCCACACATTCATCCGCCCAATCTTTACATATGCTTCCCCAGCCTGGGTAATAGTAACATAAACCGAACTTAAGCCACTTCAGAAACTACAAAATAGAATTCTCCGTGAAATAATCGATACTCAAAGATATATTAGAGATGCCCTCATCAGAAGAGATCTGAAGATCTCCACAGTCCACCAGTGGACCTCCAAACTCAACATTAAATTCTATTCAAAAGCCCTCAAAAACGAAGATTTCAAATATAACTTAGCATATGAAATCCTGTCAGAAGATAAAAGAACCAGGAATTTTGCTGCCTTCTGTTTCTCTCTGACGCCAAAGCTTTCGACCTCTTTTTAAATAATAAAAGCGCAGAATAACTGCAGTTACAAATTAATATTAAATTTTAAATTAATTTTTAATTAATTTTAAAGTAATTTTAAATTAGTTTTAAATTTTAAATTAATTTTAAATTTTAAATTAATTTTAAATTTTAAATTAATTTTAAATTTTAAATTAATTTTAAATTTTAAATTAATTTTAAATTTTAAATTAATTTTAAATTTTAAATTAATTTTAAATTTTAAATTAATTTTAAATTTTGAATTAATTTTAAATTTTAAATTAATTTTAAATTTTAAATTATTTTTTAATTTTTAATTAATTTCAAATTAATTTTAAATTTTAAATTAATTTTAAATTTTAAATTAATTTTAAATTTTAAATTAATTTTAAATTTTAAACTAGTTTTAAATTTTAAATTAATTTTTAATTTTAAATTAATTTTTAATTTTAAATTAATTTTTAATTTTAAATTAATTTTTAATTTTAAATTAATTTTAAATTTTAAATTAAATTTAAATTTTTAATTAATTTTTAATTTTTAATTAATTTTAAATTTTAAATTAATTTTTAATTTTAAATTAATTTTTAATTTTAAATTAATTTTTAATTTTAAATTAATTTTTAATTTTAAATTAATTTTTAATTTTAAATTAATTTTTAATTTTAAATTAATTTTAAATTAATTTTGATTTAATTTTTAAGAAATTTTGAAATTAAATTTTTTTTAAAAATTTATGCTTACATAATTCTTGAATTTAAAAATTTTAAATTTAACTTTTTTGTTCAACCATAAACAAAAGTTAATATGTAAATTTAATTGTAAAGTAACTACAGGTAGTTTACCTGCCTGATTTTAAGTATTTCATCAAATGCAAGCCCCTCCCCTGCATTTTTAATCGGAAAGCAATCGCTTTCCAGTTAACAGTAAATTCGCCGCTCTCCAATCCAGGTCCTTAAATTTTAAGTCTTCCATCTCTGCATCCGGTTGTACTCGTGCACTCCATAGAAATGTATAAAGACCTAGAAGGAGGAAGTGTATAGAAGCCGATGAAGCCTGCAAGGGCGAGGAAACGGGGTACAGTTGGCGAGAAACAGGGAAGAATTAGGTATATGGCTGCCAGATTGGTGATATTTATCGCTTGCTTTGGATTTTGCTTCAACTTGCACTACGCTTGACGTTGTTTTACATAATAATTGCATTATATAGTATTTTAAGAGTTTAGACATTGGATCAGGTTTTTTTTAAAGAGAAATTTAATAAATCTTTAATCTCATATATTTCTTTTAACGCGTTTCTGAAAAGTTACTAAAGTACAAAAATACATATATGTAAAAGTAATTATATTACAATTTAAAATTAATAGTTTAATAAAAACATCATGAAATGCACTAATAATAAATAGCGATAAAATGTGTTTTATTCCGATAAAATTGCAATAAGGATTATTTTAGCGTTGTATTATTGTTATTGATTATAATTGTTAATTTCTTAAAAAATCAATAAAATGTCCTTAGTAATTAACTAATTATTGAAAATTAATAATTATTAATGAACAATTAATTACTAATCAACATAATTGCTAGTTAGCGTTTATTTTTTTTATATTGGTAAATATTCTGGGAATTTTATCATATATTTAAATTAAAAATAATTATTTATTAACAATTATTATTTATTTATAACCCTATTCATAATTTTTGAATTGCAACGCCACTGGATAAGTCGTACTATACATGTTAATTAGTACCAATTAAACGTTAATTGTTTTTAAGATTGTATTTAAAAAAATTAAAAATAATAATTATTTAATTATGCAAATAATTTTAATTACTTTGTTATTAATTAAGAGAGTAATTAATTTTAATTTACCCAAATTAATTACGGCAATATTTTAGGCATTCAAACCATAAAATAACATAAATTAGCGTTAAAAGTGAAAAAATTATGACCACCCATGTGGTTGTATAAAACTTATAAATATTAATATTTCCCTTTAAAAGCAACGCAAACAACATTTTTTCTCATAATCTACAATATTACCGTGTTTTATTGTAATTTACAGCATTATCAAAAATGCTATATTTAGAGCGCAATATTTTTTTAAAAAAAGCGATTTTACCATTGAAACTCCTATCTACCGACAAATTGAGGGGAACAGTTGGAGACGGCCGCCATACCTTCAATTCCCCTGTTGGCGAAACTGGCTTTCAGCCTTCCAGCAACCCTATTAGAGTTCAGTGGTGCATTCATTCTCCATAACTCTCTCCTCGTCACGTGGTCGGAGTGGACGAATCACCTTGTGCGATTCTAAGCCCCGCCCACGGTCAGGGAAAGGGAAAGTTAGTAAACAAACCGGAATCTCGGCTACCCGAAAAAAATCTAAAGGCAATAGGACTACGTACGCATTCAGTGTTTAGCATGTTCGCGATCGATTAATGCAATAGTAATCCATTTCAAGATTACTTATACTGACTAGTAATATAATTTATAAATAAAGTTTTATGTTTGTTTTTTACCATTTGTATAGGCTAGAGTTTTTTTTTTTAAAGCTTACGAAAAATGTGCGCATACAGTTGTCGTATGGTTTTGATTTTTATTAATCAAAATTACTTATTTTAAATTTTATATTTATACAACTAAAAATATAAATATATATTTTTCTATTCGGCACCAAATTCAAATTCCGGAAACATTCAACAAACCATAAGACTTCAAAGTAAAGGAATAAAGGACCGCTTTCAAACGTAAGCTTTTTTTATATATTACTTTCCTTCAAATAGAACATAGACGATCAAATCGACATTTAGCTGGACCAAAACATTTATTACAACAAATTTAAAACTGTTGAGTATTCCTACTAATCTTTTGTATAAATTTAAATTTCTCTTTCATTTACGAACAAATTAAACCATACATAAATTTATGATTTTTTTCTCCCATGTTAATGAATGTTTTTTTTTTTAATATTTAGTAGTCAAAAAAAGTACTAGTTTGGGATATAAAGTATTTTCCTGGTTGAGTGATTTGAAGAGGGGGGGGGCGTGTCTAAACCTCTAATAGAATCTAATGTGTAAGCCGGGGCTTCACAGGCTTTGATTATGTAAGAAATATAAACACACTTAAATGTAAAACAACAAAAATCTTTTTATTGTTTTATTTTCTTTAATAATGATTAAAATATCGTAATATTAAATGCACGCATAACTAAAAGATCGGTAATGTTAACTGTAATTATGAACTACTTTTACAAAAAAAAAAAAAACAGTGCAGAAAAGTCGATTTTTAATAAATTTTCTGTTTCGCGTTTTGATCTGAAATGACCATAAATCTCGAAACATACTTTACTTTTTTTATTATTAATCAATTTCACACTATTAAAATTATTTCCTAAATGTCCTGTTAATAAGACTTTGAATAATATCAAAGTATTTTGTAAAAGACCTGAAGTATATTGTTTTATGCTTAAAGTTTTCATGCATCTTGGATTAGTAAACAAGCAATTTAATTTTAGTAAAACAAAGTTCCCGGTGGTTTTCGAAAAATCGTTTAAATCTTAATTAGTTGTATCTTATGGTTAGGTTCGATTATTCGTGTTTCGGGAACATAATTAGACTCATAAGCAAAAGTTATCAGACACAATGTCTGATTTTTTATTTTATTTGAATACGAAAAAGTTAAATTATTTGGAAACTTATGCTTTAATAATCCACATATAACTAAAATTATAATAGTACTTATATTTGTGCCTAATTGTGTGCTGTTATTTTGAATTTTTAACGAAATCTCGCCTTTGACAAGCGATGCAAACATAGCGAAAGGCAACGGGAATCCTCAATGTTTAGATATTAGATTTTCTGCGCAAAAGCCTGTGATGTTGCATTGCGCATCACCTATTCCAGCCGCTGCCTTGCTCCCCTTAAGTCACGCTCATTGCCAGTCTCATTTCGATCATTACCCCTAACTATTTCGACGAGCAGAAAGGTACTTGGCTCCGCCGAGCCGATTGCTGCTTAACTAACTCTTAAATGTCTTTAAAAAAATAAATGGTTTTCAATTAAAGCCAAAGGAACACTATCGTGTGAGAAGGTGTTATATGGAGAATGATTCTCTACTTCTGATAGTATCTGCATATAGTATGTGAAGTAATAGACATCTAACGTAAATTAAGAGTTAAAAAGTATTTTAAGAGGGAGGTTAAATACCTTATTTTAATGCCTAACAGCATACAGTCAAACAATGCATATCAATCCCCAAAAATCAATTTATGAACGTGTGTGGAACTATAAATATAACAATAATTATACTAAAATTATCTTACTTTCAAAGTCAGTAATTCTGAAAAGATGTGCAAATTAAAATCATCAAAAAAAGTTTAGTAGAAAATAATAAAACACCTTTATTACACTTGGTTCCTTGTGAAATAGTAATATTTTAAAATTATATTTGCAACTAAAAATGTTAATATCACAATATAAAACCAAATTTTCATCAAAAAGAAATTTCAACAATATCATGATGTATTGATTGAAGAAAGCATATGTAAAATTCATGAAGTTCAAAAGTGATAAATAACCTCCTCTCCTGAAAGTAAAAATAAACATGTATTACAAATTTCGTAATATATAATTTAAATAATTTTAAAAGTTTTTAAATTTAAGTTTTCAAGGACAAACTTGTTACATTTCATAGAATAATTCATGTATTATAGACCACTGTTTAAACTATTTTTTAATTATTTATTGTGTAAAGAAATTCGTAATATAATAATATGTATCCATTCTTCTCACATGCCTCAGGCATACTCACAACTACCCCATTATTGAGATAACATGTGAACAATGTTGCTCATCTTTTTAATTGACCATAAGAATTAGAAATTATTAATAAATAATTCTAAAAAAATTTCAAAAAGAAAAATAATTTTAGATTATTATATTAAAATTTTTGGTTTAGTTAAAGGTGCCCAAACTCTACCCAAAAAATTGTAAAATTCCCGATTTTTTTTTATTTGATAAAATTATAGCTTGGAATCTTCTAAATATGATTTTAAATTTTTAGAACTGTATCTATGTTTTTAATGAGTTTTTTAAGATTATTCTGGATGAAGTTTTATGTTTTTCAAAGTACGAATACTTTAAATATTTTGTTCTCAGCATTTGGTTTTCCTTAATATTAAGTTTTTCGAAAAGAATTTTTCATTAATAATCAAAAAATTTATACTTTTTTACGCACATTGTAAAATATGTGTATATCATAAATTGTCATGCGAATTAGCTCTATGAGTATTAGTTTTTTTAATTAAAATTACTAAAGTAAAAAATTCGAATTTTAAGGAAAAATTATGTGTTATTATGAATAAATATTTATATAAAAATCAAATCCATATAGTATTAAAAACTTTAATGCCAATTCTTATGTATTATAGTTTAAAAATCTGAGAAAAAAAATGATTAATTTAAAAACAATGTTTTGTCTTAGGTTCACTTTTATTTATTATTTTTATTGATAATATTAGTTGGGAGATTGGGAGCAAGGTCGGCATCTTTGCAGATGATTTAAAAATTATGGGACTGTGAATTCTAAGGAACAAATATAGCGATTGCAAGGTGATTTAACAAAGATATCTCAAATGGGATATGTCTTTTAATATCAGTAAATGTTAAGTTTTGCACATGGGTATCAAAAATAGAAAGGCTTGTTTTACTTGTTTATGTTTTAAAGGAGGGGGATCCAAAATAGTGATATAGTAAGTGATCTGGGCGTATTAGTAAATGAGGATTTTAAAATGAGTCATTAATGTACAGTGGCTAACTAAAAAGCTAATAGAATGTTGGGGTACATAAATAAATGTGTTTCATCAAAATCTAAGGATATAATCTTGCCATTGTACAGAGGTTTGGTAATGCCTCATCTTGAGTATGCTGTATAGTTTTACAGGGATAGTTCAAGGGTTTTCAGGCATGAATTATGAAGATATATTAAGAAATTTGAATGTATATTCTGAAAGTGAGAAGGGTTAGGAGAGATTTGGTTCAACTGTTCAAATTCATTAAACAAAGGGATGTGGAGGGTTTAGATTTTAATATGAGTGAGAGAGATAGAACTAGAGGTCATAGGTTTAAATTAAACAAATCCCATTTTAATAAGGGAATGGAGATTAGGGTAATAGACAAGTGGAACAACTTGCCAGTGAATATTGTTAATTGTGCAGGATTGAAGGATTTTTTAGGAAGAAGTTAGATATTCATTGGGGGATAGTTAGGAGATACTAGCTGAACCAACCTTATTGGGCCTTGAGCCTGTTGTTTGTTCGTCAACATTTGTATTTGTATTTGAAAAAATATAAATATTTTTTAAAAAACTTAGCGCTTAAAACAAAAGCTTAAAGCAATTGAAAAAGTTTAAATTTTGAAACGAATACAAACCTGTATGAAATGTTTGCACAAAATACTGTTCTTCTATATAAATTTAAATTATATACCTTAAAAAATTGATTCAAAAAATCCAAAATAAAAAAGATCCATGACAACATAACATTGGGAAATTGTTTATTTCTCTCTCTCTCTCCCCCCCCCCCCCCCCTCCCCTCCCCTTCTCTCTCAGAAAAGATTTTTTAAAAAAAGCATTTTTAAGGCAACATACGCACGCATACACAGACACACCGTATATTTGTAAAGGAGTATTTAGTATGGCATTATTTACGACTTGAAAAGTTTTTAAATTACGTGACAAACCATAAATTTTGCATGAAAAGTTTCATAATTTAACCAAAATTAATAAAATGATCCGAACGAGTTTTAACGAATACCTGAAGAATAAAAATCTTTCTATGTCTTAAGCTATAAAATACGTGAAAAGTACTATGAAGCTGAACATACAACCAGTTGTCTAGAACAGGGATGTGTACGTTGCTACGTAGAAGGAATGTGAAGCTGTTTCTTTCGTCACGGCTCTACAAATTATGACATCCAAATTATCAGGTACATCTGGATAATATCTAAAAACAATAAAATTAAAATATGTCTGAATATAAGTTTCAATACTGAAAACCACGCTAAACAAATAATATTAAACATTAAATTTTTTTGTGTAATAAATATTTTTTAATGTGATCAAGCAATACTAAAAATGTGGTCACTGAAGGGCGAGAAGAATTAAAATGACACAATTAAACTAAATTTAAAATAAGCATAAATTAAAATGAAGTGTTGTTGGTGGCAATGAATGCAAGATGGAATTGATTCAAGGACAGTATATGTTTATGTGAGAAACTGCAATGGATGATGTGAATGCATGTTGATAAAACATCTAGCTCTAGAAATTATTGATAACAGAAGAAATATATTTGGATGTACTACATTAAGAAATTTTTTACTCCACTCTTTGCATCAAATATATATTAGTCTGAGTGATAATTTTAATATAAAACTCGTTATTTAATTGTGGATCAAGTACAGTGAACATTTTACCAAATATCTGAATCCAAAAAATTAAGATACCAAAGTTAATAATAAAATAGAAAATGTCAGTCTTTATCGGAAATAAGCACAAAAAATATTTAAAAATGCAACAAAACTAGGACAAATAACAAACATTTAAAATATTCAGATAAGAGAAACATTTCCTTACAACCTTTCATACAAAGATAAAAAATATTTTAAACATTTAAAGCAATAATGCAGAAAGTACCTATATAAAACTGTTCAATTTTTAAAGGGCATTTTAGAAATATAAAAACTAATGTCTAAATCACGTAATTATATAAATAATGAAATAAAAGACATTGAAATCAGTATAAAATGTAAATTTGATATGAACCAAAAAATATCATACATAATTATACCCAATAACCTGAAACCATGTCTATTTCTTTTGTTTGGGGCCATTCTTCTGTGTGTGTACCGAAAAAAGAATAATTTATTCATAAGTATTGCAAATAAAGATCCCTCCATATTTAGTAACTTTAGGCTACTGAATTTCTTGTAAGTAATTATAATGTAATGTAATTTACTTGTAATTTATAATGCATTTTGAAACAGCATTAAAATATTATAGATATTATAAGAAATAACACATATTTGCTATAAAAATGGAGCTACAAGAAAAAAGCATTTATACTTAAAAGGTAATATTGAAATGAAACTTTCAAAAATTAGCTTTTGGAATTTCTTAATTAGCTGCAAAAAGGTATACTTCAAAAAATATAAAATGAAAATGATATTTAGCAAAAAGACGGAGTTGTACAAAAAATACTTATTCTTAAAAAATGCAAGCTATGAAACAGAGAATGACTTTAAATGAAGAAATCAACTTAATTGCAGATATATATTTTATAATAAATTAAATAATATGATTAAAAAAATTAAATTTTTAACTATTAAAGCAATAAAATCAGTACATTTTTAAATGATAGTCAAAAAGGATTGTTACTTTAAAAAAAAGGCATAGTTAATGCAAAAAAGTTGAAAGCCCTAACTATTTAATTGTTTCAATAATAAATCAATAATCTTATTGACAGAAAAACTAAGCTGATATACATGCTGAAGGGTAATTGTTACCCTATATACTGGCTATGTTAAATTGTGACAATTTTTGTACCTTTTTCTCAAAAAGTAATAAGAGTAGATATTCAATTTTCACCAGACTTTAAATAAATACCTGGTATGCTATTGAAGTGAGATTTTAGTATTAAAATCATTACTTTCTTTAAGTTACTTTGATTGTTACTATTAATTTGAATAAATTCGGAACAAAATAAGGAGAACGAAAATTGTTTCTTAAAAAACTACAAAATCTCAGAAAACTAAAGACAAATACTTAAAAGGGACATGTTAATATTTTCAGAAGCATAGAATGTAGTTTTTGAGGAAAAAAAAGTATTAAAGTTACAAAAATATAATTTTAAACATGATTTAAAATCTCCATCATTTTATTTTTCTGGATTACTTTGTGCTGCTTTTTCTTTAAAAAATTTCTAAAGCCATTTGGCCTTTCTTCTAAATTTTAATTGTTTACAAAAGGCATATTTGGCCTTTAAAATTAAATTGAAACAAGAAAAACACACTAGTAAACAACTGTAAAACTCGAGTTGGAAACAGACAAAACTATTCAAACAGTTTTTACGGTTAATATGAACATAATACAATAGTAAATATGAATATGAAATTTCAAAGTAAATAAAACGTGGCTTGTTGACAGCTGTAACCTAAGCTAAAGTGATGTTTACTTATTTTTAATTATGTTTTTCCAAACTTCTAATTAACAAACAAGCAAAAAAATCACAAGCCTTTGGAATTAGAAATTTATTTTTGTGATCCATAGCAATACTATAAAACTGTATATGTTTTCTAATTTAAATCCTTAAAATGTAATGCATGTGCATATTTAAATATTTATTTTTTTTAGAGGCATGAGGTAAAAGAAGATCAACTTAAAAGTATATTGAAAGACTGAATATTTTTAACATACCTCAAAACATTATAAATAACCCATGGTGTAGTACTAATAAAACATTAATTCAACCAACCAATCATAAAACATTATTTAGATCCATCTCCGCAGTTGATAAACTGAAACGCAAATATTGCCTATAAAGCCAAAATTTTGCTTGTCAAATTGAAAACGTTTAACTAAAAAGTACCTAGCTAACGGTTTAGACAAAATTTTTGGTCGATAAAATTTTAACTTTAAAGATAAATGACAATATTATTTTTTTTAGTAATTTACTTAATTAGATTGAAATCAATTAGTTTTTAAACTAAGACATTTCTTAACATGAAAAGAATGAGAAATCTACACGATAAAACAAACACTAAAAAAAACAATTCCTGTACATCCATACAACTAAAAATTATTTCAAACCCCTCATAAAATATTTTTATTTATTTTAAAGTATGTCATTTAATTCATATCCAGAATTTAAAAAAAAAAGGCATATTTAAGATGAATTGGATTTTTGTTTCTATTTTGAAAAGAATTATTTCACCAAACACAAAATCCTGAATATCTCATAACATTACCAATTTCAACAATATCAAAATCCAATTTTAAACCAAAATATATTTATAATCAAAGAAATTTCATTACATGCTTTTATTTAACTTATACTGTCTGGTGTGATGTGTCCTCAAATCTTATAACTCATTTAATCTAAAAAATAATCCATTTATGTATATAATCAAGGTAATATGACATTAACATGACATTTTACATATTTAGAATAACTAAATTCATTGGTACATTGATTTAAAAAAAGAAAAATTACCACTTAAGAACATTATGAACAACATGAGGAATCCAGTATCCTGGAAGTCAAACTGATATGGAAGAAAGGATCATTTTGTTAGTAAATTCAAATCCCAATTTCATTATGTTGTTGTTCATTTGAGCAGATGGAGTATACATAGAGGGAGTACTGGACTACCAAAAACCTGAGGAACATAAGTTTTAAATAAAATACTAAACAATTAGCAACATATAGAAAGAAAACATTATTTTATATAAATATACAAAAAATGGATTAAAAATTTGATATGGCGTTCAGGTAGGCAAAAAATTCTGAAATTCCAATTTTTATATTTTGATGTACAATTGAATTATAACTTACTATATTTTCAGAAAGTATCTTCCAATTAACCCTCTATAGTGCATGATTTTTTTTCTTTTTTAATTACATAAAAAATCGTTTATTTTTATCCTTGGACCACTGAAAAAATATACAAAAAAATCCTAAGTGCCTATTTAATTAAATAATTAATTAAAACCGTTGTGTAGCATATATGCAACATCATGTGTAATTCCTAAAATAATTTTCAAAAAGTATGAAAATGTAGTTAAATACAATCTACATACCTCTGGTATTACCTAGTTTTTTTTGTAGAGCCAGATTATACTTATAAGTAATAAAACAATCTTCGAAAACTTCACCTTCACAAGCCAATTTAAAACAACATACCTTGAAGCAATTGATTGCCTTTATCACAATCATTTATAAGGGACCTATTGGTGGTTATAAGAACTAGGTACACGGTTCCCTACGTGACAATACTATAATAGTTAACATAAAACTCAATAGATGCAACTAGTGGTCATTAAAAAGTTTTGTAGAAAATATGCTATAGAGGGTTAATTATTGGAAAAGGAACTTGGTATCACTGTTCGACTTTTGGTGAGTACAATTATCAATGAAACATATGTTTTTCTGAATGAAAACTGCATGTTTCTTCGACTGGTGTTTTAAGGATTTATAATTTTGAATAGCTCATTTTGATTTAAAAATTGATGGAGTTTCATTATTTTTAGAAGAGGGGGCGGATTAAAATCCACGCTGATAGACAAATTGAGGAGCACACATTTAAAACATGTCTTGTTTAAACTTTCGAAAAATTAGATACTTACATCACTGAATTTGTCCCCGAAATTTCTATCTAGCTTTACTATTTCATTCATCCAAAATATTTGTCCTATTGAAATTAATTTGGAAAGATTGGAATCTATACACAAGTTTATACATTTACAGAAGTCCTTTACGTGTTCCAACGAATCACATAAATGTGGCAAAACACTTTTTGAATTTATTATTTTCAATTAAGAAATAATAATAAAAAAGGATAACATCAATTAGGGTAAAAATGGTCCTTCAAAAGTAACTTTAGCACAATATTTTTTTCCCTGCTGCCTCTGTTTTATAGAAAAATGTATTTTCTCATTAATTGACCGAGCGTTAGAGAGGTCTTCTTTTAACAGGACCGTTTGGCATTTCGTCTGTGTGTTTGTTATGCAGTCACGACCAAACGCGCGGTTCGATGTTCTTCAAATTTAGCATGAATGTTTCCTGAAGTCATTAAAAACGATGTATGCGGTTTTTTAATTATTATTTTTTCCGTTTCAAGATGGTGGCCTTTTTATTTTTTGATTTCATTTAAAGTTAGTAGTTCGTTTTAGTGGTTCTGTTTCATGTGAAGTTCAGTTTCATTTCTTTTTGGGTCACGAGGTCTATGGTTACCAAAGTTACTAGTACTATTAAAACATAGATTGCAGCCACCACTATGCAAAACGATGGAATATATACCTTTTTTTTTCAACACCTGAACAGCTCCAGTCCATTCAGCTGATAAAGAAAACATTCACACTGGTCTATACAAGAAGAAAAAATGTCAAAAGTATCTTGGTAAGCAACCTACCGACCAATAGCGAGGTCATGTTTTAACTCAACCGTTCGACATTATGTTTGTTTGTCAGAAAATTTATTTATTACGCAGACACGACCAAACACGTTGTTCGATTCTTTTTTTTAATTTGGCATGAATGTTCTTTGTTAATATTTAACTATTGTAGGTATGGTATGTCAGTGTTTTATAAAAAAAAATTATATTAATTGATTAACAGTATTAGTTTGAATTGGGGGAACATTGGCCCACATGATATGTTAATTAGTTTTTGTGCTAATTAAGGGTTTTTAATAAAAAAAATCCTGCCGTCCGTCCCTCCCTCCGTCTGTCCATCCATTCATCCGTCCATACATCCATCCATCTCTCGTCTGTGCAGCATTGAAGAAGTCCATAGAGTAAACTATATAACTCCGATATGTTTATGGCATGAAGGTTTAAAATGGAGCATGAGTTAAAAAGTTAATAAAATAGTGAAGATGTGCCAGTAACTTAAAAACGAAGAAGCCGACAGATAGCGTTGTTTCATTTTGCATTGAATGCATTAAAGAGAGTAAAACATGTGTTGAAAAAACTACAATTGCTACAGGTATCAGTTAAGATGAACAAAGTTCAGTTAAAATTTCAAATTAAAACTAGCAAAGCTTGCCGAGATACATAGGATATCGTTTGGGTTTGACTTATTTGATCGTAGCACAGGAGCATAAGCCGGGTTTGATTTAGTCAACTAAATCATTTTACAGGTATTCCATGACCTTGTTTAACGTAGAGCCGCTAAAATTTGCTTTAATTTAGCACTTGGAACCAAGTTTCTGAGTGAATTGGTTCGTTAATTAGACAAGAATTCGTAAATCGCATTTTGTGCCTATGGCACGAGAGGTGCTGCCATCTATGAAATTCCATGTGAACTAAATTAAAATGTGAGTCGCTAACTTTTCCATCTGGTACCATATGCACCTATAAGGGGGGGCGGGTGGAAGATGTGTGAGCGTAATGAAGAGGGGGGAAGTCAGACTGTGATGTATCAAATTTTTCTAGGAAAAGAATGATGAACATATGATCGAAATGTTTAAATTTTGATAATTATCATTTTACATCGAATACTGCCTCTTATTGATGAACACATAGTAAAGGGATGTGTATTTAGAAGAACAAAATTCGATAAATGTACGTTTACTCGGTCCATGCAACTTTCATACTATAAAACTTTAAGATGGGATATATAATGGGACAAAAAATATTATATATCCATCATTACCTATGATTGTTCCATCTATAGACCTAAAAATCAATATGGATTTACGTTGAGTGTATAAGTCCTCACCACACCTATAATTTAAACTAAAACTGAACTAAAATATAAAAAAAAAATTATATTTACTATTGACTGACATTATTAAGTACTATAGAGTACTATTTTATTTATTGCAATAACAGTTTAATGGTACACAGATACCCAGTTATAGTAAAGAATTTTCTGACTGACCTCATGAATGGCAAGCCGTTACGTTATTGTATACATCTGCTGGGCACAGGCACGTAGGTATAGATTTTTCATTGGGGTGGTTCAGTGACTGAGTAACTTATCCCCCCCCCCCCAAAAAAAAAAAAAAAATTACCCCCCCCCCATTTTTTTAAACTTATTAATTTTTATTCAAGTAAACAAGAATGTTGACATGTAAAATATCGAAACAGCTACATTTATCATTTATTTTTTCATGAAATATAATTTTTTAAAGTATATTTATGATTTTTACAGTTCTTCGATTTTTAATTTTTTTTTTCTTGACTTTCAATGGGAGGGGTTTTAACCCCCTGAATCACCCCCTTACCTACATGCCTGGCTGGGCATATAAAGAGTAGTGGGAAGCATTGAAATTGTCTCCTGAACATCGGCAAACACTTACCTGCAGGGCACGCAGATGAGCAAAAAATTCTCCTACTAGATCGCCGAGGCACTTGGATGAAAACTCAAAGCCTATCAGCATCCGTCAAGCGCGTTTGAACCATCTCGGAATCGGACGAGTGACCGGCATCTGGTGGTGGTGTGACCCAAGGAGATGGGAAGGATTCCGGTTTTATACACTTTCTATACATTTATATTTTCCGGGAATGAAACGTGGATGCTATCCCGGATGCTCTCACGGATGAGCAAGTTACAAAAGAGTAAGAGGGGAAAATAGAACATTCTGGACCTTATAGGAGATCCTTGTACTGACCTAATTAAACGAGTAAACACGCATTGCATTCTGAGAATTGTTTACATACATAGTTTGAACGAGGGGATAGTCGCACAAACAATTGCTAAGACTTAGAAAAAAAATTTGGATATCAAATAAATATTTAATAAATATTAAGTACCAGCTGTCATGTATGTATATATTTTTTTTAATCAGTAAAGTTTTATGTTTTCTTAATATAAGGATTCAAAAAAATTATATATAGGCTATTTTCCTCCATAATAAATAACAAAGCGGAAGCTGATCTTCATAAAAATACTGATTATGCTTATTTTTGTTATTTCTACAATTAAGAATTCAAAGCCTATTTTATATTTCAAAATAGCTGTATGAATCTGGTTTATAATTTCGGACCAAACCTCAGATATCTAACGTTATAGAATTATTAAAAAATGTTAAAATGAAGCTATTCAATGCTTCTATTTCAGGAACGTCGCACCGGGAGTCCGACCCCCCCCCCCCCCCCCCTCAATAATTTGGAAAATACTGATTTCGCTTCATAAAAATACTGATTACGCTTATTTTTGTTATTTCCACAATTAAGAATTCAAATCATATTTTATATTTCAAAATAGCTTTATGAATCTGATTTATAATTTCGGACCAAATTTTTTTCGGGGGGGGGTTATGGTTGAAGGTTTAATTTCCGTTGTTACGACAACACGAACACAAACTTTTCCTTTATAATTTTCGTACCGTATCTAAACTATTTTTTAAACTATTTGATGCCGTTTCTACCTCTATATTTCATATACTGTTCATGCTAAAATATGCCGAATTGTAGTGTTTTGGCTATTTTTTTTTTTTAATTTTACCTTAAAACCCATTTTAAATGCCTATTCTTTGAAATCCATTTTAAACAATAATAAGTAGCTAAAAAAAACACCTATGTTTTAAGCGATACGCAAATTGATTCTATATGTAAAAAATATAAAATGTTTGAACATATTTAACATTTCTATAACTATTTGAGAAGAAGATATCCACAAAATCCTTTTTGAGTGCTAAAAGTGTGGGGGCAAGATCAAGAGGAAACAAGAAGGGAGGGGGGGGGGGGGTTCATTCGTAAATACTTTTGGGCCGCCGTATAAAGGTCGAAGGAGGGAGTGGATTAATGGCCAACACGGTTGACAAGGCTCGCCTTCTTCTACACGATGGTAGGTTTTTTTATCCACAAAGGCTGAATTCCTGTGAGTTATTGAGGGGAGGGAAGGAAGCGCATACTGTAGTCAAAGGCAACAACCCCCTACAGACGGTGCAAAGCTCTAATAAGGAATGAGTTAATAATCGGCCTAGTCGATGCATCCCACTATCCTCTACGCGATTGTAGATTTCCATATCTTGATCTACCATTAAACCCGTGGAGTTATGAAGCTGAAATCGTATTCTGCAGTTAAGACCGACTTTCTACTCACGAAAGTCAGATATCGTAATGAGTTTATAATAGGTCTGGTTGCGCGGCTCACCGTCCTCTACATGATGGTATGCTAATTATCCCCATAAAATGATTCCACGTAGATTTATGGGGGGCGGAATCGTATACTGCAATTGTCGACGAATCATCCTTGCCCTTACGTGGTACAAAAACGTCAGATGTGGAAAAATAGGTTGGGTTTTTTGTTTATTTTTATGTTTTTTTTTAAAAAAGCGCAATATTAAAAAAGTGAGGGGCAACATCCGAAAAAAGTGCGGGGGCTTGCCCCCCCCCCCCCCCCCGAATCGCCGCCACTGCTTACAGTATTGTTTCAATCGCGACCATAGAAAGAACTGGTTTAAGCGTTTCAGAAGTTACAATTTATAGTTCAGTGCCGAAAGATATTAAACATCGAGAATTCATATCTCACTTCCGTTCCGAACACTCCCAGCCGATGTAGAAAAATAGAATATGGCTGGCTGTGACGTCATAGTTAATTTTTATAGTTCTACACTATCGGTGGTATAAGGCACTATAAGTAAACAGTTTTTTGGATTCAAGAAAAAAAAGGACATGAAGGAAAAGAAGGGGGAAAGGAGTTTTGAAAAAAAGTATCAGGTTTTTTTTTTGTCCCCCCCCCCCCCCCCCCAATAATTTGGAAACCCTAAAAGTTGGGAATTTCAAGGTTTGAAAATACCCGAGTTGGGAAAATGATCCCATATACTATAAAACCATATAAGTTCTCTGTGCAAAAAATGTACATAAAACCTTTGTTAAAATCATCCCTTATGTCTTATTGCGTCGTTTAATCTGTTCGAAAGTTAGGAGGAGTTAACACATACAGAAATAAAAAGATTTGGAACATTCAGTTACTTTTAACACATTTTATATAATGCGGTTTCTTTTAAGGAATTAAAGTGTTAGTGTATATAAAAGTTTCAATTGATGTTCTAGGGTCTATTTAAGAGCCCCTCTCGTTTGAAGACAACGTACTTTTCTTGCTTCGAGTTACAAATTGTCTCTTTAGATAATTTACAGTGCAAGTAATGAAACAATTGATTATAGTCATTTAGCGTTTTTATCTGTATTTATCGATATCGCCGATCTTGACTTATATCGCTCGAGGAAATATTTTTTCCCTCTTTTTTGTTAAAAAACAAACTTATTTAAAATACCAATCGTAGAGAATTCCTACAAAGAGGCCTTCGAAAGGAAGCGCTGCTTATTTTTTCTAAACGTGTTTTAAAGTGGAGGGGGGAGACAGAGAGAGATTTTGCTTTGAAATGTACAGGAGGACAAGGAGTTCCTTCTCAATTGTTTCCAATCGAACACGACTTGTACATTAGTCAAATGACCCTATTCTTCCGCCAACAGCGATGAGTCTTTTGAAAAATGCCTATAATCCAGTCAGCAAAGGATTCAATTCGGAAAAAAATCCGGGTAAGCTGGAAACAATTTTAGTCTCTTCCAAAAAGTGTTCTGTACGATACATTAATTTTGCACCCTCGCACCACCTCGGCGTTGGCCGCCATCTTGGAAAAATGGCGGCGAAAATCAGTTTTTTGTAATTATCTCGCTAGGTATTAATTATAGAGAAAAAATTTCAATTACAAAATTGTTTTTCAAGTCATTTCCAACAAAACTGTCATTTACGCTTTTTTTCTGTGACTCTCCGTTTAGACGCTAGACGAGAATGAAGTTGGTATCAAACCATTATGTAGCATGAAAATTCAAGAAATCGCTTAAATATGGCCTTTTTTTTTTGCTCTTAATTTTATTTAAAATACATTGTTACTAGTATTTAAACAAAATATATAAATTTGTAATAATTTGCATATTAATTTGTAAGGAATATAGAAGAATGTCGATTATTATGTCAATTATTAATCTGTATTTCATAAACAATCGCACTCGCGTTCTTGTCATTCAATGCTTACGTTAAGTACGTTATCAATAAATATAAGTCTAAAATATTCTTTCAAAAGTTCATGATTTATTTTCTGCCTTTAATAATGTCCTTTAAGAATTAATACTATATTGACACGTAATCGATATTCTACTATATTTTATCAATAACATAAGAAAATATAATACCTTTTTTAAAGGAAAGAAGTCCTGTGTAAATAACTCTTCAAATAATGTTAAATAATCCCTTTATATACGGTTAGAGTTAAATTATGACAAAAATGCTCCCAATTGCAAATCGATTGGATCATCGTATTCTTCTTGCTCAATAATAATTTCCGAATTTAAACATGACAATCCACGGCATTGTTCGCAAATTACTGAGCATTTTAGTCCAGCTTTTCTGCAGCTATACAGCCTTTTTTGCAGCCTTTAAAACATTTCCTATTCCTAAGTCCAATTAAAGATGCTGGGGGAATCTTCTTCAGTCTCAAAATAGGTTTCATTGTAGTAGAATCATTAAAAGTGTTGAAACCATCCAAAGTGCGAATATTTACATCGGCATTGTCAAACACAAATTGCATAAATGAATCTGTTAGAGGACGTTGCTGTGGATGTTGAAGAGCTGAAACTTGAAACAGAGTCGACTCAGTATACGATGCACATACTCCCAGCGAAGATAAAACATTAAGATAATGTTTATACCTATATTTTTGATTAAGAAAACCGTCAAGCCGATTTGCAAAGGAAAGGATTTAGGTCTACAGGCAGAAATAACTGAATGACATATTGCAGCCTCGACATGTTGTACAGCCTCGCGTTCATTAAAAGGCTTTTTTCTTTGCTTCTTTAAAAAATATTCAGATGCATCTTGTCCACAAAATAAACATGATTGTTGAAAATTGAAACCTACTACCTCTGCTCTGCGAGATATCTTCAAAATTGCTAGAGTCTTGTTCTTTCGAGTTAAAATTTACTTAATTCCTTTTTTTTCGGCATTTTTCATGTACAGTAACCTTTTCAAGTTCCCTTAATTGAGATTGCTTCCCACGATTCCATTTCAAACTATATTCGATTAAAGTTTTTAGTTCTTTTGCTTTTACTTCTCGAGCATTACAAGCAGATAGCAATTTCTCGCAAATAAAACACTTTTCTGATGACGACATAACTGATCAATCCACTTAATCCAATTGGTAAGCATTACACACAAAATAAATCTATTTTAAAAGGCAGGACACGCTTAATTTTAACGTCAACACACATTCTAGTTTTACAGTAATACTAAAGAACTTTTTCTCACTCCCTTTTACGTGACGACACGTGTGAAAACACATGTTTATTTGTACGTATTCATGTCCATTGTTTATCTCCGTAGAAAGGAAGGTTTGGTTTGGTTAATAAACGTCGCACTAGAGCTGCACAGTGGGCTATTGGCGACGGTTCGGGATCTATCTCGAACAGAATGGAAGGACAATAAAGAACATTTGCCCATTTAAAAGTATTATCTAAAAAGAGCTTGCTAATGCAACTCAGGTGACTATTGATTCCTTTAGTAAATGCACTGCAGGTTCACAAAGAATAGTTTGTGCCAGGGGTGCCCACAGGGGGGGATCATGGCGCAAGGTGCGCCATCAAAATTTTTGGGGGGGATTTTTTTACATAGCTTTTTTATTATTATTTTGTTTTAGGGGGGGGAATGTTTTGGGAAAAAAATATAAATTATTTTATAAGTATAATACATTATATAATGTGTCTTCAATCACTGGAATTTCCAGCGAATTCGAGAAACGCCTCTTCGGCCCATAAGCTGAATGATTTTTACACATTCTAGTAAAAGGGGGACAAATATACGTCACAGTGACGTCAGAGGCGACCCTTGGAAGCGAATCGTTGTAAATCGTTTGTTTTCTTCCTGCTCTCGGTTCACGTGCGTTGCATCGCTGCGCTCTATTCCGTTTTTGGTGAAAAAACTTTCTTTAATTCATTGTTATTTTTAACACACTCGTTTTCGAAGAAAGCTTTATTATTTAGCTAATTTAATTTATTAGCGAATTGTTGTAAATTCGATTGTTTACTTGCTCTTCTTGGACCACGTGTGTTGCATCGCAGCGCTCCGTTTCATTTTCGGTGAAAAAACGTGCTCTTATTGTTATTTTATCATTATTATTATTGTGTTAATTTTATTTATTGGCTTATATATTACTTATATTGATCAAAATTTGTGCTCTTTACTTCTAACAGTGTATGTTGTTCTTTTAGAAATTATATCGCTGCTGTTGTAATTGAAATGAGGGTCCTTGTAATCGGAGATTCCATTATTAAGTGCATGGGGGAGCACTTAACTAAAGGATTGTTTAATCATGATGTTACTTTTAAACCTTTTCCAGGTGCCACGATTGAAGGTGTGAAGGACAGAATTTCCACCTTGGACAATCATTTCGATTGGGTGTTGCTGCATGTTGGGACGAACAACACGAATGGGGATAGTGTTCAAACCATTCTTAAAAAGTTTGATTGTATTTTTCAGGAAATATCGTTCTGCAACCCTGGTGCTAAAGTTGTTGTTTCCAGTATCCTCCCACGTGAAATGAACAATTTTGTTAAGGATCCTGTTAAAAGGGCATTGTTTGTAGAACACCTTCCTTATTTAAATGATAAGATTGAACAGATTAATTATAATCTGGAATATTTATGTTCAAGCTATGATGGATTTTTCTTTTATAGATCACC
The DNA here is from genome assembly GCA_963932185.1 of Troglohyphantes excavatus. NCBI lineage: Eukaryota > Metazoa > Arthropoda > Arachnida > Araneae > Linyphiidae > Troglohyphantes > Troglohyphantes excavatus. Next base: position 55,459,065 of record OZ010672.1, on the reverse strand, counting down.
GCATCCACTCTTAGGATATGATGGTCTTCATCTCGCAAAGCCTGGGCATGCTCAACTGGCCAAGCAATTTGTTGTTGTTTTAAATACGTTGATTGGTAAACAACGTAATGCTTGTAATGTTTATAACTTTTCTACTGAGAGTTTCCCTCCACTAATTTCAGAATCCACTACTCCTTCCCCTCAATTGCCTTCTGCTCCTCTCCGCCAACGGTGTTCTACTACTCTCCCTCAACGGCCTTCTGCTCCTCTCCTAAAGCCTTCTACTACTCCGATCCTTCAATTGCCTTCTGCTCCTCTCCGTCAAAAGCCTTCTACCCCTTTTCCTCAATTGCCTTCTACTACTCCGATCCTTCAATTGCCTTCTGCTCCTCTCCGTCAAAAGCCTTCTACCCCTCTCCCTCAATTGCCTTCTGTTCCTCTCCGTCAAAAGCCTTCTACCCCTCTCCCTCAATTGCCTTCTGTTCCTCTCCGTCAAAAGCCTTCTATCCCTTTTCCTCAATTGCCTTCTACTACTCCGATCCTTCAATTGCCTTCTGCTCCTCTCCGCCAACGGTGTTCTACTACTCTCCCTCAACGGCCTTCTGCTCCTCTCCTAAAGCCTTCTACTACTCCGATCCTTCAATTGCCTTCTGCTCCTCTCCGTCAAAAACCTTCTACCCCTTTTCCTCAATTGCCTTCTACTACTCCGATCCTTCAATTGCCTTCTGCTCCTCTCCGCCAACGGTGTTCTACTACTCTCCCTCAACGGCCTTCTGCTCCTCTCCTAAAGCCTTCTACTACTCCGATCCTTCAATTGCCTTCTGCTCCTCTCCGTCAAAAGCCTTCTACCCCTTTTCCTCAATTGCCTTCTACTACTCCGATCCTTCAATTGCCTTCTGTTCCTCTCCGTCAAAAGCCTTCTACCCCTCTCCCTCAATTGCCTTCTGTTCCTCTCCGTCAAAAGCCTTCTACCCCTCTCCCTCAATTGCCTTCTGTTCCTCTCCGTCAAAAGCCTTCTACCCCTTTTCCTCAATTGCCTTCTACTACTCCGATCCTTCAATTGCCTTCTGTTCCTCTCCGTCAAAAGCCTTCTACCCCTCTCCCTCAATTGCCTTCTGCTCATCTCCCTCAATTGCCTTCTGCTCATCTCCCTCAATTGCCTTCTGCTACCCTCCTTCAAAAGCCTTCTACTACTCCGATCCTTCAATTATCTTCTGCCCCTCTTGCTAAACAGCCTTCTGCTCCTGCTAAACGACCTTCTGCTCCTCCTGCTAAACGTCCTTCTGCCCCTCTTTCTAAACGACCTTCTGCTCCTCTTTCTAAACGACCTTCTGCTCCCCCTGCTAAACGTCCTTCTGCCCCTCTTTCTAAACGACCTTCTGCTCCCCCTGCTAAACGACCTTCTGCTCCCCCTGCTAAACGACCTTCTGCTCCCCCTGCTAAACGACCTTCTGCTCCTCCATCACAATTACCTTCTGCTCCTCCCTCTGAACAGCCTTCATCTCAATGGCAACCTACCCCTACTGCACTTGGATCACCCTCTCAAGCCGCTGTTTGTAAATCTACCTCTACAATGTCCAGTGTCTTACCTGAAAATTCTGAACACGTCACAGGTATATTGTATAATATTAAGGTATCAAATCGTTTTTCACTTTTAAGTAGCTACAGTGAGGCACCTGTCAAACAAGTTTATATTTCTAGGCATAAAATTGGCGAGTTTACAGGTGGGGGGCAAATTAAAGTAACATATCCGAGGCAGTGTATGCAATGTAAAAAGTATTACAACAGTAAAACAGCTTTTTTTAACCACTCGCGAAAATCAGGATGTAAAATAATAAAGGATTTAGATAAAAAACAGTGCAACAAGTGTCACAAATACTTTTCTAGTAATCATGAATGTAAACAAGTTACAAAAATTGTGTATCCTAGAGAGTGCTCGATTTGTTTAAAATCATACGCATGTAAATCTTCATTTTTCAAACATAAAAACATATGTAGTAGTCAGTTAGTTGTAATTCCCCCTGTTGTTTTGGAAAGTGATAACCTTAAATGCCAATCGGGTGATGTTTCGACCCTTTTTAAACCAATATCAGAAAATGTATCATGTTTAAAATTGGATGAGGATTGCTTATCAATTTCCAGCTCTGAAAATGAATTATCAGCATCTATCCAAAACGATTATAGCATAAATACTCTGGAAGTTCATTCTCCATCGCTTATTAGAGAACCTTGTTTAAAATCGGATGAGGATTGCTTATCAATTTCCAGCTCAGAAAATGATACATCAGCATCTAGCCAAAATGATTATAGCATAAATACTCGGGAAGTTCATTCTCCATTGCTTATTAGAAAACCGACATATCCTAAGGTTTGTGAAATTTGCAACAAACTTTTTAAAAACCGAAAATATTTTCATAAGCATAAACGTAACTGTTTTAATAATATTAAGACATATAAAAAATGTTCTTTTCCAGATTGTGGTGAATCTTTTATTTACGAGGGAAATTTAAACAAACATTTGTTAGAAAAGCACAATTTGGGTGAACTAAAAGTTTTTTCCTTCGATTCGATGAACAAATTTATGACATGGTTAGAATCGGAAAGTACTTCTACATATAGCTCATTTAAAAAATTAACTGGCAGTAAAGTATCAGGATCAAAAGTTTTGCATTATTATTCATGTCAATTTTATGCACCCTACAACAAAACAAACGATGTTATAGATGACGCAACGCAAACAAACGATATTATAGATGACGCAACGCAAACAAGCGATGTTATAGATGACGTAACGCAGACGAACGATATTATAGATGACGCAACGCAAACAAACGATGTTATAGATGACGCAACGCAAACAAACGATGTTATAGATGACGCAACGCAAACAAACGATGTTATAGATGACGTAACGCAGACGAACGATGTTACAGCCTGTTCCCGTAAAAACCATAAAGGTACTGTTCCAACACATCACAATTGCCCAGTTAGGATATATGCATCTGAAGAAGAGCATTGTGTTAAAGTTTATTATCATTCCAAACATAATCATAAAACTGTTGTACAGAATTGCGTATACCAACCTTTAAAAATGAGCTTTAGAAATACTCTAAAATTTTTAGTACAATTAAAGGTTCCCGCTTTAGAAATACAGCTCTTATTAAGAGAAAATTTAGCGAGCCGTGATAATCGTGATACGTTATTCCCAGCCAAAGAAATTTTTATTACTCGGAAATCTATTCAAGCTTACGCAAGACGTATAAAAAATGCTAGGTACCTAAAGAATGATTTAGAGTCTGTTCATTCGATTGTTAACAAGATAGTTAAGGAAAAGTATAATCCCATATTAATATATAAACCCAAAGGTACTAAAACTGTACATGGTCCTTGTAATCTGGATACATTGCCAAATTCTAATGACATTTTTGCGTTGGGAGTTCAAACATTGCAACAGAAGGAAATATTGCTAAATAATTCACATAAAGCGCTTTGTATTGATGCAACTTATAATACTAATCGGCATAAATATTTTCTAATTACGCTTATTGTTCCGGATGAATATAAGCAAGGTTATCCAGTTGCACATTTTATTTCAAGTCAATTGGATTATGAAACCATGGTTTGCATGTTTGATAGTTTAAAACTTAGAATACCTGATTTAAAAGTAAATTTGTTAATGACGGATGATGATGGATTTACATATCAAGCATTTGACAAAGTTTTCGGTCCAATCGTTAAACATTTTTTGTGTCAATGGCACGTTAACCGAGCTTGGTTTCGACAATCAATGGCCAAAATTTCATGCAAGGAAATTAGAAAGGAGGTTCGTTCAAAGTTAAAGAAATTATTGTACGAGAAGAATACTACAAATTTTTTTAAACGTAAAGAACAGTTTGTAGCTTATACTTCCAAGGAATGCAAAATGTTTCTAGAATACTTTATGGAGTATTATAATAATAGGTGTGAATCATGGGCCGGATGTTTCCGAACGCAAACCTTTTCAACTATCACTACAAATAATTATTGTGAATCGTTTCACAGTCAGTTCAAATCAATTTATTTAAAGAGGAAGGCCAATGTACGTTTAGATGACTTGTTAACAAATCTGCTAGATTTTGAATCGGACCGATTTTTGAGTCATCTTTATAAGGTAATGACCAACTATCCTTTAGCTTCAGATCATAATGACATCACAAAATTAGCCCATAACCGTGGAAGAAAAATTCCTGATGCACATGTTATCCAATTCAATGATTATTGGTTAGTTAAATCACAATCATTCAAAAGAAAGCAATATATAATTAAACGGATTAATTCAGTTTGTCCCTCTATTGATCGTTGTTATTTTAAATGCAATGAGGTTATTTGTAGTTCTTTGTGCAGCCACATGTACACTTGCAATTGTCCTGCTACTGCTAATAACTTATGCAAGCACATACACAAAGTTCATTTAATATTTAATCGAGAGCATCCACCTATTCCAGTAACTAATTTCTACGACGATGTGGGATCGCCAACTACACTTCCTACAAACGACATTCATTCTAATTCTGAAAAGCAAATAAATGTAACTTACAACCCTCGTACTGATGAACTTAGAGTAGCTGAATGTGAAAGAATTTGTGCCAAATTATTAAAATTAATAAAAACTTCAAAAGTACAAAAAGTAATGTTGTTAAGTGTAGTTCAGCAACTAAATTGGATAGTTTCAAGTTGCGAGAGTATTTCAAATCAAAATATTATTCCTGTATTTAATATTCCTTATTCTAAATTTGCACCAAATCAAAAACTAGATTGTCAACCAAATTTTTATAAAAAAAAATCCAAACGAAAGGCAAGTAAAAGCATTTTCCCTCCTTCTAAACGACATAAATCTTCTACTTATAAAGTACAGAAAAGTACAAAAGTAAAGTACCCAAAAAATGGTGTGAAAAGCATTTCTAAATCTTTTTCTTCTAACTTGTGTTTTAAATCTGGTTCTAACTATATAGAAACGGTTGGTGATTACAAATTAAGTTATATTTCACTTAAATCTCTCGATCCATACATTAGTGATAAGGAAGTAAAGATTTTATGTACAGAAGATAGTTTATTCAAAAAGGGATGGTTATATGATGACATTGTCGATTCTTTTATAAACATGTTATGCTTTGATAAGGATGACTTTTCATGTATGCCCTCAACGCTTTCTCAAATATTATGTCATGGACAAAAATTAAATAAGTTTAATCTTAATACTCCAGTAATATTCTTCCCCGTTTGCTTACTTGATCACTGGGTTTTAATAGTTTTAAATAAAAAATGTAAAGTTCTTGAAATCTACGACCCAAACAGTAAGGATTTCACAAGTTACGATAGTTATTTAAATAATTTTAAAACTACACTAGAAATATACGATATTAATTTACAGGAATGGAAGATAATTTCACCATCTCATGTGCTTCAGAACGATAACTCAAGTTGTGGTGTGTTCATTTGCTACTATGTGCACCAAGTAATACATGGGCATCGCCTGGAAGAGGTCATTGATGTTAATAATTTTAGGGCATACATGTACCATTCTTTACTAAACAAATCTCCAATAAAGTTCAGTAACACAGAAGATTTCTTTTTTTCTGATAAAAATCCTAATGTTTCTAATGTAAGTGCGAAACTGCAACATTCCAATACCTCTAAATTTAACTTTGTAAATAACGATAATGTTTCGGATTGTGTAGTCACTGTAAATGGTGTTAAAATTACGCATTATATGTTAAAATATTTAGATCTTAACATTACTGTCCATGATGAATCGATTTTAAAATCTGCTTCTCCCAGCTTTCAAAAAGGATGGCTATACAATACAGTTGTTGATGCATATATCTTTAATATAACTAAGGATACTCCTGAAATACAATCCATAAGTTCTATATGTTCCATGAATATGCTAAATCAATTTAGCCATAAACTCTTAACAGAAAAAGATATTCAAAACACAGATATTTTATTGATTCCGATAAACTTAAATTCTCATTGGGCATTATTGATTGCTTTTATTCAAAAAAATAAATTTGAATTTTATGATCCCTTAAATATTAATATCAATAAAAGTTTTGAGAATGTTATACACAGCTGTGGCTTACTTCTAAATAATCTATTAAATAAAACTTCTCCATGGCTGATTCAAATTCCTCCTCGTGTTCAACAAATGGATGACTTTAATTGTGGGGTATATATATGCTACTATGCAACACAAAAATTATTAAATAAATCACTAATGCAAACATTTAATACAGAAGACTTTCGGGAAAAAATTTATACAACAATAACTAATGATTCTTGATGAAATGCTTAGTACAAGCTTAATATGAAAAAACCAACTGATTATTCTAAGAGAAAATTAACAGAAATTTTATACTACACTTAATGAACACTATGCATTCCATAATTTGGGTTGAGATTACTATACTGGCAGAAAAAACAAAAACACATCTTTAAAAAGCAATGCCCCCCATGGTTAGTGTAGTTTGTAATCACCAATTGCTTGGTTATATTGCATAAGGGACAGGGAAGAGGCTGGCACCTGGAAAAACAAAAAAAACCCTGTCCAGACTTATGCAATATTTTAACCTCCAGGTGTCAGGCAGCAATGCCGTCAAAAGCCTACCTATTTAGAATAAAATTATTGTACAGCCTTTTAAATTTATTGTATTTTTTTTAAGTATCTTTTGTATATGAAAGAAAAATTACTGAGAGTGAAGTCTGATTCTGACAGGTAATCTGCCTCAAGAACATCTTAAGATAATTTTTTGTATTTACTAATATCCTTCAAGATTCCAGTGTGTCCCGAATTAAGAGAATTGTAACAAAAATATGCCTGCTGTCTTGTTATTTTAATTGTGAAAATATAATTTTGCTTGTATTTATTCTGTTTTTGAAAAAATAAAATAATAAAGAAACTTCTTTGTAATTATTATATTATAGGATTCTTTGCCATTTTTCATATAAAATGATAGACATGTAAAAAAATATGGAGCAATGTTTAACAAATAAAAGAATATAAAGTCAATACATATTTTTATATTATATCGAGATATTATTAAACATACTTTGTTATAATTGTTTTTTATTCTACAAGTTTAAATTTTAATGTTTTTTTTATATAGCTCACTCTGCAATTTCCAAAAAAAGCAGTGTTTTAAGTTCTCAAGTTGGCCAGTTTAGCCAAAGAATTTGACACAACTAAATAATTTTTGTGTTTGAATGTCAATTTTATTGACATCAATCACAAACATTTTTCAGTTTACTAAGTCAAAGTGATAAAACTTGAAACCACACTACAAATTTTTTTAAGAAAATAAATTATTAATTCGCTTATATTAATCAATTTCTTTGTTATTTGTTAACCTTTTTTTTTTATATAGCTCACTCTGCACTGACCTGTAACTACTTCATGTAGTTTCCAACAAGCAGTATTTAAGTTCTCATATGGCCAGTTCAGCTGAAGAATTTGACATGACTAAATGATTTTTGTGTGTTTGAATGTCATTGACATCTTATAAACATTTTTTGGTTTACAAAGTCAAGTTAAAATGTACACAACTTAAGGAATGTACTACATAATTTTGAAGAAAATAGTTTATTAAAAATATTTAATTGCATATAATTGTAAAGATATTTATTAAATATTATTAATTGCCTAATTATAATCTATACTTGTGAAGGAGGTGCATCCAAAGACTACTATGGTTTATTTTATATGCTAGAAGGTAAGAAACTTCTAAGACACATGTTTTGATGATGTGATGTTAGGAATGTTTCTGACTTGTAAAGTGTCTCAAGACTTAGACAAGATATTACTAATTTTTTTTTACTATTACATATTTGATCCAGAAAATAACAAGAGATGCTTGTTTTATTGTGAAATACATTTTTCAGCAGTAAAATTAAATGTGGCCAATAGCCCATAGTGCAGCTCTAGTGTGACATTATTTCAACAAATCGAAATTTAATTATATATTATAAAAAGAGCATTGGAAGTAGCTAGTATTTTGTTTAACAATAGTTGATTTTTAATGTATCAATGTTTCGTTCCTAGTTGCACATGTATCAATTGTTTTATTTTTAATAACATGAAGTATGTATATATCATAGATGTATTTATTATTATATATAGTTCTGCTTATCATTTTCTGTTTTTGAGAAATTAAAATAAATATCTTTTGTGGTTATTTTTCAATTATTACAACATTTGTATGGTTTTCTTTAATAAGTATAATATTTATTTGGGGAAATATCACATGCAAGCTTTGAATTTCAGTCATTTACATTAATAAACCTTTTATTTAATAACTGATTGTAGTCTGATGAAATTATCATATACAATGTTTAGGCAAATATATTTTTTTAATTATCCAGTTAACTAATAATCCAAAGATTTGATGAATTTTTAAAAAAAAGTTGAATTAAATTAAATGTAAGTATAAAACTGCTAAAACGAAAAATCACCAAGTCATTTGAAAATTTAAACTATTCTTGAAATTCTAAAAGTTGAACAACTTATATGCATGCGCCTGTGCAGAAAGAAAATTGTCCATTTGGCAGTCAAACATATAAAAACTTGTAAGTGAAAATGTATAACATTAAATCAAACTCCATAAAAGTATAAAATTGTCAAAAGTAAGGTGTTTAATGTAAAGAAATGTTATTTAAATTGCTTCAGTTGTAAATTTACTCCAGAAATCAGATAAAATATTAAGTTGAAGTTCAAAGTAAAATAAACATTTGTAATAGTAAAAGCAAAAACTCAAGTAAATATCAATGATGTGTGCAAAAAATTAAATCTCAAAAATATCTACTCTATATTCAATAGCACAAAGTCAAATTATTATTCAACATGTTGTGTATTAGCACATATTCTATATACTAAAATGTAAAAATTAATTTTTTAAATGTTCCAACTTGAAACCAAACAAAAAGAAAATATTTAATTTTTTGAACATGTCATTAAAAGTTACTTATTAATAATCATAAAAGTTAAAAAAAAATGTCAACTATAAAAATTCAATGACTACTATAATTTGTTTTTAATTAAAATTAGCAAATTACATTTGAACTAATTTATAAGAAACTATTTCATAACTGCTCATTCCTTTTCAATGTATGGGTTCCTAGATGCCCTAAATATATTTATAAACTATATGTATCCAGAAAACCATAAAAATTGCAGTTTCTGGATATATTGAATGAAAATGACTTGAATTAAAATAAAGATTGGTATAATCCAAGTTTAATTATCTTTTTATTCTTAACATAAAGTTGACAAGTATGATAAGCTAAATTTTAATGTAACTATTGCAGCTAATAAATATTATTTAAATCAAGTTATCAAAAATCCTAATATTATTAGAAGTTATCAAATTTTGACATTTATATATAAAAATATAGTGACAATTGATATATTTTAATATACTACTTTTTGCTATAGTTGAATGTATGCAATGACGACCTTTTGAGTAGAGAGGAGGCCGAATTATAAGAGAGTTCACGCATAACAATGCAATAGAATAGTTAATATAAATGAACTATGGTAAATAATTATAAGGCTTTCTTCTAAATATAGAAACATAAATAAAACAAAATCAATCCCGATTTTATAAACATAATTGAAAAAAAATTAGATTTGGAAATACACCAAAAATTTAATTGACAATAATGTATAAAAATCAGGCGAAGTATTAAGAAAAATTTAGTTTAACAATTAAAAAATATACTTGATACGACTGATTTAACGTGCACCAGTCCCCTATACACGACCCATATGGGAATTATTATTAATAAATATTTGTGTGTACGAGTTGCACAAAACTCCCAAAATACTATATATATTGAATATATTTGGTTGATTTGTCACACATCGCAATATAATGGAACCTCAAGTTAACCCCAGGTGTTACTAAAGCAATTCATTGCATTCCGATTAGAGGTAATGGGGCCTTCGGCCCCGGGTACTCTATCACTTCGTGAAATCTTTTTTTGATTTGTCACACTAAATAGATCCCGGATCGTTGGCAGTTGTGCAGCTTAGTGTCCAATTGCTCTTTTGGATCTTTGCCGCATTACTTTTTTTAATATTTTTATATAAATTTAAGGAATCGGACTTTGTGCAGGAACTTAGTTTAAATAGCTATTTAGCGAGAGTTTTCCTGATTTTTTAAAACCTGTGATTCAAAACCATAAAAAATAATTCATATAACCCATAAAATTGGAATTTTTTGGGGGCAAAATATATAGCAATATCCGACGTGAAATGCAAAACACTATAATAAATTCTATTGGAAAATAATGAATTTTCATTTAACTGAGATAGGTGCACTAAACTGAAATCTAAATGATACGTTCAAATTTTTTTTTTTTTTTTTAAGTTATAGCTTAACACGTGTGAATTTTGATAAAATTGACTTCTAATAGTTAACATAAATTAGCTAAGTGTATTTTAAAAATTACGCATTGTAAAACAAAATTTTTAATACATGGCTTTCAAAACAGTTTACAATATTTCTGTCCCTGCGTATTTTTAATAAAAATATCTTCAGACTGCAAAACACTTTCGTTCGCATTTTGATTTTTTCCATGCATGTACTGTTTGAGAAGTTTATATAGTCACATAACTTTTAAATAAGTTAAAAACAAATAAATTAAGTCCAAAATCCTGTCCTCGTTTTAAATTTGATTCCACTTTCGGTTTGATTTTACTATAATTTCAATGTATTAAAATTAACATAACTTTCGTTGTAATTAACCCACTTTAAAAACAAAGATTGTTTTGGAAACATAAATGTATGGGCATCAAAACCTGCAAATAAAAAAAAAATGAAAATTTTCATCGAAATTGGCATTTTAAACGTACGTATTTGATATCGTAATACATTAAGGGGGGGGGGGGATATCGAATTTTATTCATATATAATTTTTAGAAACCAGACTCTCGGTAAATCAATCTGTATTTGTTGGACTTAATGGTGGATTTGGATACCTAAATTTACATAAAATAGGATCCTATCATACTATCTAGGCATTGTGATTTACTGGAGGTCTTCCCCATTTTCCATAGTGCCCTACTCTTATTTAATTACTCAACTGTGTTAAAATATTGTTTTTATTTTAACCTACTGGTTCGTAAGCATTAGAGAACTCATTTAAAAACAATTATTATTAAAAAATTTTGGAAACATTCAAAATATAAAGAATGCGAGGGAAAATAATTTATAACTATGCATCTAAATTAAAATATGTGTTTAAAAAAAACACAAATGGAATAATAATATCTTATCTGTAGAAATTAAAAAGTAATTCTCCACATTTTGAATAAAAGTTATCTGGAAATCGACGATAAACGCAATGTATCGAGTAAAAAATACTTATTAAAAAACATTGATTATGCAATGAGTTCATTAAAAATTTTAATATATCGTCATCTGACGTTTTGGTTCAAAAATACGAGGCAGTGTTCCCGGATCTTTCCTTTGTGAGACCCTGAACCGTCGCCAATAGCCACTGTGTAGCTCTAGTGCAATGTTATAATTAATCTAACCCATTTTAAATGACATAAGCTAATTTAAAATAAAACAACATAAAAAATAATCAAACTGCAAATATTTTTAAAAAATTTGACTCTACGCCCCTTTCGGAAAAGGATTTGAAGGAAAAATAATAATAATTTACTCAAAACTGTTTTTAACAAACATGATCTATAATAGCCCGAGCTCATCAATAAAAAAATTAGTTTTAATTGAGTAAATTAATTCCCATTATTTTTTAAAATTACAATTCAAGTAGCAAGCTAACCTATAAAAAAAAAAAAAAAAAAAAAGGGTGATATTATAAAATTATTTGAAAATTATTATTTAAATTTTCGATTCAAAAAATGTCTAAGTCCTAACAATATTTTTTCTTTGCCATGCGGCTGACTATCTTCTCGTTCAAACGTTGTAAACAAACAATCTCAGAATCCGCATCGCCTCTGAAACCCGTTTGACTTCTTTTACAACGATTGAGCAAAAAGGGTATCCATCCGGTAAGACCGGATGTCCCCCTTTCTCTGGAATGTAGCTCGCTCAAGCTGAATGACATTGGAAAAAAAATTACGTGCACGTTTACTCATCGTTGTCCGGTTCAAGCATTCAGAATACACTTCAGTGCTGAGATTGAAATTAAAAAACGCTATGAGGCAATAAATTTTCCATTTGCAAGAATGTATAAATAATAATAAATATGAAGAGTGCTACAAACTCAGAACCTGGAATCTCATTTCATATCCTTATATCATAAATTACGATTACATTACAAAACATCTAAGCAATTGCTGCAACAAATTTAACTTTTTCGCTTGTGATGAGGCATACGTTTTTAAAAAAAACTGCAATGAAGCAGACTGTCTCCTCATCTCAATAACACGTATAACATAAATTACGATTTTTATATACAACTCCACTAGAAACTAATTACTTCCATTCCATACGTTTGTTTACTAGTAAGTGTAGACGATTTTACTGTATTTTGGTTTCGTCTTGGCCGGTCGAATCAGTTTTAATAACTTAAATGGTGTTACAGCAAAAGAACAGATAATATATTTCAGTCAACAAGAATGCTCAGTTTTTCTGAACTTACTGTTAAAATGTGGAGCAAAGTTACAATTATTTAAATTGTAAAAAAGAAAAAACCTTAATGAAAAGTATTTTATGAGTTTGAGAAACTGTAGTGGTAAGTGGATTAATATTTTACGGCATTTTTAAATTAAAGTTTAATTTTATAAGGTTTCTTAAAATTCGATAAAATGAAGTTTTTGCATTTAATAGTCATATTTAAAATATCCAAATATAAGAATGGGGGAGCTAAATTGTCTTCCAGTGTTCAAAAAGGGACACAACTAGTTCAACCTCAAGACAGGGTTGTAGTTAGACAATATTTCCGGGAAGAGCAAAAATATTTTCAGGGATGGGAAAAGAAAGAAAATAGTTTTGTTATTTATTTTCGTAGCCCCTTATAAAACTTTCTAAAATTATGTGCAGTTAATCAGATCAAAAACTTCCTTTTTAGTACATTATAACTCTCCGCTTTTTGACATTGAAAGTTTTACCAAATAGTAAAGGTTTTGTAAATTACTTTTTAACATGTAATAATGCTTAGATATTGAATAATAAGCTTTAAAATAAAAGCTAATATTAGGAGGCACCCCAAAATCCTCCAAAATTACCTCATATGGTTGATAAACTTTATATATGATTTACAACTTTATGAAATAATTTTTTTAAATGCCTTTAATTTAAAAATATACATTATTCATTGTGTAATTTAATTTTGTTTTTAACAAAATAAAATTTAAAAATAAATTTTAATTTATTCTAAATTATATTTAGAAATGGCATTTTTAAAACCTTAATTTTTTTTTTTATAACAATACATTTTTTGAGATTTTTTTTTAAAGGGGAGTAGTTTGTTGTTTTTTTTTTGGGGGGGGGGAGAGGAAGGTTAATGATTCCTCCGCCCCCAAGGGGGATCCCCAAAAAAGAAACGGATTTCGTTAGGTACCTTTCCCCCCCCCCTTAAGGGGATGGAGAGAGGAATAAGTACCTAAAGAATTCCGTTGCTCAGTCACTGAACCCCCCCCCGCCCCCATGAAAAATCTATACCTACGTGCCTGGCCAAAATTATACTTTATTTATTTAACTTTCCATAATTTGATTTTCTGATAAATACAATACTTTCAATACAGATGTATTTTTTACTTTTAAAATATCTTTGATAAAATTTTCTAATGCCACAAAGACTTCTAGAGTTTAAATGCAAAATATAAAATGACATCATCACGAAAATATTTTTCCTGAAATAAAACAATTAACATATAATAGTCTATATGATTAAACAATGTTACTATAAAAGTTTTTAAATAGTTAATTTCTTCAGTTAGCACCAAATAGAAGCATTAAAAACTGTAATTTAAATGAAAAGATTCTTGTTTTAAATTTGTTTTGAACACGTTGTGACCTTTTGATTTCAAATACATGTCTAACAAAATTTTACAAAAACAAGGCCCGTCACTTTATACTATAATTCATCAACTCCTATGTCAACTCATGTCAGTACAGCTGATTGTATTGATTGGTCGCCATAACAGACGGAAGATAAACAAGCTGTTTCGTCTGACGCCGCGGTCTCATATGTTTTGTTTATATCAAGATTGTATACGCATGAGCTCCTATTTCCTATTAAACGAAGCTAAATCTATGTAGTGTGCTATTCGTCACATGTCCAAATGGACACCTTATCATGATATTTCTATCCCGATTTCCCATGCAAATGATTTAAAGACATTTCACGTTAAAACCGATTTTCTAATTTTTTTTAAAGAAATTGTTTCCTTGTCAACGCGGGGCCCCACATAAAGCAGCGGCACCTGTGGCACACCCTTAATGGTGACTCTGCTTATATAAATGCGTTTGTTGAAAACGGACATGCAACCAGGAGATTATTGTAGATTCTAAAAGTTGCTGGTCTGGTGCATGTTGAATAATAATAAAAAAAAATGAAAAATTAGAGATTGAAATGGAGAGTGAATTTACATAATGTAAATAAGATGTGGGGGGACACAATACAAGTTTACGCGGGGGGGGGGGGTCCGGTCCTCCCCCCCTTTGGCTACCTCCTTGGGGAGGGAAGGGTAAAGAAAATTTTTGGGGGGGATTTGCGCCATTGGGTTTGGGGGGGATGGGCACCCCTGGTTTGTGCGGCAAACAAGACATCATTTCTTAATTGACCTTAAGTGTCACATTTACAAATCGATAATAAGAAAAATGGAATTGAATTTAATAATTTTAAAAAATTGTTTTAACTAAATAACACAGGATAAAAGGTACGTAAGTGGACAAATATAAATATTATGTATGGCCAGGTTTGCATGGGCAAGGAAATTTGTTGGCAAGATAAACAATTTCCTTCTGATCATGCACCTAGCATGCCAATTATTTGATTAAACATTGAAAAAAAAGGATCGTCCATTTGTTGCGTGTCCTGTTATTTTTTATACTCCCTCCCCCTTCCATGCACACTTTTTTCACAAATATTTTTTACAATTATAATGTCCATGCAAAATGGAATATTCATATTTTTTTATTCAAGATTTGAAATTAATTATCAAGAGTATTAAATGAAATATTATTCAATACAACATTTAAAGTAAAAGTTCAATAAAAATCACAAAATATGAAATATTCCATATTTTCATTTTTTAATAGAAATATGAAATATTATTATTAAAAACGCTACATACGTTCTCTTAGGTACACCATTCTCGTATTATATATATTTTTTAATTTTGTCAGTTATCAAATTTTAACATAATACTACAAATCTCAAATAATTTAAGTTAGTCACCTCATCTTCTTGAATAAGAGATCGTTTATAAACCATGTGGACTTGATGTATTCTGACTGTTAGACTCTTTTTGTTTAATCACAGACTTTAAATGGTTCCAAAGCCATCCAATTACAGCAAATACATTCCTTATGAAAACCAACTCTCATTGTGAAAGCAAGCACTGGAAGTTTTAACGTTGGGAAATTACTTTTCAACAAAGAATGACCGAGTATTTTAAGGTCTATTGCCATTCAAACATCAGAAAAGGTTCAAGAATAAGAATATATGTTTGTCCTTTAACAATCAACAGATGGATAGGCTTCAAAAGCATCCCTCTCGTTGAAAAGTTTAAAACTAGAAACAAATAAAGTTAATTGGGAAAATGCACGCAAAAATATTGCAACCAATGCATAATTTGGCTTCACAATCGAATACTTGCCGAATTGACATTAAATATTGGGAACCGAACATCATTATGCATTTGCAAAAGTCTTCCAATAAATCGTTTTACACTTTTAGTGGAAAATAAATGTGTGTTTAAAACAATATTGATGGCTAGCAAATGCCGTTTTCATTGCTAGGAGAAACCACTGTCAACCTTTTAAACTGTTAGTAACCTTTATTTGGAAACGTTTTTACAAAAACTTTAAAGTTACTTTTTTTTTTAATCTTATATAGCCTATTTTAATTTGTTTGCAATGTGTGATTCATGACAAATTTAATTTTACTGATAGTGTTGTTACAATGAAAATTGTATGAAATGGGATTTCCCTCTCACGGACTGTTTTATTGGATGAACCAAAAGTATTATATCACCAATTGCGTAAATTTCTACGAGTGATGTTTAAATTTATATATAATAATTTAATATGCATTTGGCAAATTCCTATTTATGAATTTGGTAAACTTAATTGTTTTGCTTAAATTCAGTCTTACAAATAAGTCATATGAGATGGGGTTAAAGGGCATAATAATCTACTTCCCACAGTATTTGCAGTTTAGTATATAGTGTAATATACTAGTTTAAATGTGGCATTTCTAAAGGTGTTGAGGTTCAGTTATGTTTGGGATGCAGTTTGACCTATTGCTTACACAAGCTCGCTGAACTATCTATGAAACCCTGAAAGTGCCCTATTGCATATCCTCCTTTAGATATAAATTCACAAAAATTAATATATAATAAACGAGTTCCCCAACATTAACTCTCTCATATATATATATATATATATATATATATATATATATATATATATATATATATATATATATATATATATATATATATATATATATATATATATATATATATATATATATATATATATATATATATATATATATATACACATATATATATATATACACCACTATTACTTGAACTGCTTCATATATTTCAAAAAGTTATAAATAATAATACAAATAATTCTCAGAAGATAAGCAAATTAAAACCATGAAAATTTAAAATGTTTAATATAAAATTGTAAAACACTGTTCTTACACTTTGTGCATTGTGAAGTAATTACATTTTACAATACATTTTACAATTTATAGTTACATGGGTAATATTAAAAAGAAAAAGATTTTATGGGATTCCAATTGGAATCTTTTTCTTTCTAATCTCATCATTCAAATATATTTCATATTTACAAAAAAAAAGGTAATATCACAATATAAGACCAAATCCTAATCGGAAAGCAATTTCCACAATATCCTGATGTATTGAATCATGAAAGCAGACGTATAGCTCACGGGGTTCAGGAGTAAAAAATAACCTTCTGAAAATAAAAAGTAAACATATACAAATTTGATAAGCAATCATTTATACATAGCTTTTAAATAATAAAACTTAAAAGTGATTAACAAGTTAAAGTGATTGTGAAAGAGCATGTATAAGAAATGAAAAAACAAGAATGTCATGAAAAATGATTAATTATTATTTTGTCGATTTAGTCCACTAGTTCCATTCATAGAGCAGCAATGTTTTGGTTTTTCAGCTTTAAAATTATTCCATCCGAAACAATATCAATATAACATACTTTAATAAAGAATAAGATCGTAATTAAAATAAATAATTATTACAATTGAGCTAAAAAATTTAGGCATTGAAGTGGTGTTATTCACTATGTACGATGCTAACTTCCAAGTCTTCCATTCAAAATGTCATTAAAGTAATGTATACTAGATTCAAAGATATTAAAAAATAATTAGTTTTGCTCAAATATATATAGTTTTTATTTTTTTACTTATATTCTTTTTTGTGAGTACTGCTATTTTTTGTTAGAGTTAAAACATTAATATACAATATGTTCTCAAATCAGCACATGTGAAGTACACTTGAATAGAAAAACATAATTGCCACAATTTTGCTTGAATAGTTCCCCCCGCCCCCCCCCCCCCCTCTTACTATATTTTAGACAAAATATTGAATTTTTACTGACTAAACCAACGCTCATACTGTTCGATAAAAATAATTATTTACATTTTTTAAGGCTTATATGCAAATATAAAACACAATCTACAGAATATCTTAACCCAAATATACTAGGGGAAAAAAGAAAATGTCTGCCTTTATACTAAATAAGCATAAAAACGATATACAACAAAATCATAGTAAAAAATGTCTAAAAAATAAAAAGATTACAAATGGTTTAAAATATTTTTAAAACGTAACCTTGTTTTATAATTAATAACTATTTTCAAACATTTAATCTTCTAAGGGATAGCAACACATATATCAATTGGTGTAATTCTAGTTTTTTCAGAAATACACAAATTTTTTATTCATAAAAATACTATATGTTGAAACAATTTGCTAATCTAAGCATCTAAGTAATTTTTAATCTATCTATTAAAATAATTCAAATGTTTTTTAAGACATGCTTTAGAAATACAAATTACAGCGAAAACAACTTTACAACTTCAATATTTTCCTTGAAATTCAAATTAAAAAAAATTCATTTGAAAAGAGCAAAAAATATATAATATACCCACCCAATAACCCAAAACTGTATTGATTTCTTTTGTTTGGAGCCATCCTTCTGGTTGTAACAAAAAAGAACACCTTGTTCATAAGCATTGCGGAGAAAGCTATTCACTCCATATTTAGTTACTGTAGATGACTTAATTATTTCCTGAAAGCATTAATGTAAAAGTATTATATTAAAATGAAACATTTTTAAGGTGCTAATGGATAAAATGCACAAAAAAAATAATATTTGCTATTAAAATACCAATAAAATTATTTTTTAAGAAAGTTTCATATTCAAATGAAACATTAATGCATAGGAAAATATGGTTTATAATAGGAACTTCTCATTTAACTGCAAATAAACTTTTCCTTAGAAAAAGTAACTTTAGATAAAGTTAAAATATGGAATTGTAAATAAAATAGGATTACATACATATGATATATATGTGATTATATATATATATATATATATATATATAATAACAAAAAATGGCATGTGACGATTCCAGCCATTCCACTCTTGCCCCTTTATAAAGACTATGGGGAGAGGCGCAGAGGGTTATGGGAACCGGGTTCTCGTTACTGAAATCTCTAATTTCTGCTTATGGGAAAAGGAATGTCAAAGCACGCGAATCAATTTTGTATTTTACTGACATCTCGTGTTACGGCTGATGTTATAAAAAAGTCACTAAATTTTGTCTTTCATTTTTGTCAACAAAATTTCAAGGGAAGAAAAGGTATACAATATGCTCTGGGGAAAAAGGTGCAAGAAAAAATCCTGTTAACTAGAAAATCATTAAAAAAAATGTACCAGTTTTTTATTAATTTATATTTTTTAATTAAGTTTTGCTTTTTAGTGAAAATACATGCTGAAATTTAAATTACTATTTATTTTTGCATTTTGTAAAAAAAAACGACCACAGCTTAAACACTGATATATAAATATATTAAGGGGACCAGAAAATTTCGGGTTTTTTTACGTTAAATTAAACAAATAAATTTTTAGCAAGTTTTTATTTTTAATCAATAATATAATCACCCTCGTTATCAACAACCTTTTGCCATCAAGTGTGCAAATTTTCGATATAGGATCGATAAAAATCAATTGGGTTTTGAGCAAAATAACTGGAGATTACATTTTTTATATTATCCAAATTTTGTAATTTTTTGTCACTTAGAAAGTGATGTAGCAATCGGAATAAATGGAAATCTATGTTGGGCGAATATGGTAGGTGAAGCAGTACCACCCACCCTCATTCATTCCAGGGTTTGTCTTACGCAGTGCAGTCTTGCATTATTGAGTTGCAGAATAACGCTTTATCTGTTGACAATTGCTGAACAATTTTCAATTAAAGATTGATTTACTCGATCCAATTGTTCACAGTAAAGTTCTGCATTCAGAGTTGGCCCAGGCACCAGTAATTCAGAATGAACTATTCCGTGAATATTCCACCAAACAGACAAAAGCGCCTTTTCTAGATGTAAACCTAGCTTAGCAGTACTTTGTGACAATTCTTTCGGAGAGAGCCACTGCTTTTTGTGTTTTGGATTATCATAGAGGACCCATTTTTCATCTCCAGTGATCATGCGATCAAAACACGCTTCTGCAATGTGCCGCTGAAGAAATAAGTTGTACATGGTGGATCAGTTGGCTTTGTTTTCTTCGGACAAATTATGTGGGACCCAAACACCTGCTCTGCTTACTTTACCAATCTGCTGCAAATGTTCTTAGATGGTCGACCAAAGTTGCTTAAGAGTATTTGACAGTTCCTTGATTGCCTGACACGGATTTGCTTCCACTTCCGCCCTTAGCACGTCATTAAAGTTGTTGATCTTCCTGATCGATACAAGTCGGAAAGATCAAAATCACTGTATCTGAACTTAGAAAACCACCTTTGGCATTTAAGAACATCTAATGCACTTGGATAAGCATCGCAAATGTTTTTGGTAGCAACTGTTGCGTTACTACCCTTCCGAAACTCAAAAAGCATACAATGCCGGATATTATGTACCTGTTCAGGTATTTGGCTGGCCATTTCACACAAAATTGCAAAAAAAAAATATTGACAAGTAAACAAGTCACTTTTACCTTAAAACGTCTTTGGCACGACTTTAGAATACACAATGAGCCGATAAATGGTAAACAATTATTGACATGTGCAGAAATGACATTACTTTCCAGTCCACTCAATATATATATTAAAATTAAAATTTTAGATAAAGAAATTTTACATTTGAAAATACTCAAGCCATTATATAAATAACAATTGAATTTGTTTTTTACAAAAAATATGAAATATATATTTAATGATGCAATGACAATTTAGCAAACATATGACAAAAATACTAGATCTTATAAGTTTGCTTTTAAACAGAAATATGCATAAATAAAAGTGTAGATAACATAATTGTACATTTGCTAGAACAATATTACAATTTCTTATACAATAACAATATTCATATAATAATTTATCTCTTCAAAATAAACTAAAAACAAACATATATTAATGTAAACAATACATTATACATGTATGCTTTGGCAGTAAAAGCAATACAGTAGACGCTCGTTTTTACGAACCTCTAATTTACGAAAACTCACGATTTTACGAACTAGTGTCTGGTCCCGAACATGGTCCCATAGGCATAATGTTATTTTTAATTCTGATTTACGAACTAAATTTTGGAAAAATCTCTTTTTTGCAAACTCATTTTCGTATTAAGCTCTAGCGTTTACCTGACATCAGACAAAATTTAAAAGCTCTTTTTTGTTCGAAGAATCGAGAATAAGGAAGCAACATATGCAAACATTTCATAGCCATTCTGAGAAAAATTACAGTGCGAACAGCAGGTGGGTAGCTTGCATGTGATTGGAAAATGGCACTTTGACGTCAATCTTGACCCCTCCCTTACATGCAAAAGCATGTGTCAATGTCGAGCGGGGACAGGGGTGCTTTGTTATAAGATTATGCTCTGTGGCTGGTTTAGTTTTATCTGGACACTCAGTGTGAATTTTCGTTAGTCGAGAAGGAGTTTGAGCCAACATGTCGCAGTTGAAGAAACGCACGTGTTTATCTGTTGAGGTAAAAAGGAAAACTTTGAAAGAAGTAAACAAGAAAATCATAAGCAAAACAGAAATTGCAAAGAATAGCCTGTCTACAATTTTAAAAGCAAGAGAAAAAATCGTTGGACATGCAAGCAAGACAAGCAAGAGTGCACCCTCTCGAAAATATTTTAGAGAAGCAAAATATCCCGAACTAGAAAAGGCTTTACTTGCTTGGATGAGGAAAATGATAGGAATGAACATTCCGATTGATGGCAATGTGCTTAAGGAACAATCGAACTGTTTTGCTTTAAAACTCAACATCAAAGACTTCAAGGCATCGGACGGTTGGCTGCAAAAATTTAAATCCAGACACGGTTTAAGCTTCAGGAAACTGTGTGGCGAAAGTGGGGTAGTAAACAAGACAACGGCAAATGAATGGAGAGAAGGAGAGTTAAAATCTTTACTTTCCGAGTATTCTCCAGAGGATGTTTTTAACGCGGACGAGACAGGTTTATTTTTTAAGATCTTGCCTGAAAGAACACTCGCCTTCAAAGGTGATAAATGTAATGGGGGAAAAAAGCTAAGCAAAGAATCACGGTGTTGCTCACAGCCAACATGAATGGAACTTAAAAACTTCCTCTGCTTTTTGTTGGAAAATATTTGAAACCTAGATGTTTTAAAAATGTTCAAAGGCTACCAGCTCCATACCATGCTAACAAAAAAGCGTGGATGACTGGGCACATTTATGAAAAATGGCTGAAAGACTTGGATCGCTACTTTTTAGCAGATAAACGTAAAGTTCTTTTAATTGTGGAAAACTGTACAGCTCACGTTGAAGTTTCAGAACTTAAATCAATCCGTGTGGAGTTTCTTCCGCCGAATGTAACTTCAATTTTACAACCAATGGATCAGGGTATAATCAACAGTTTCAAGCGCAAATATCGCAGGATTCTTTTGCAAAGAGTAATCATGGGCTTGGACTCGGAACAGCCTTACGAAATTGATATTCTAGGTGCAATGCATTTGTCAATCTGTGCTTGGAATGATGTTGAACAAAAGACAATATCTGGAGCATTTCGACACGCAGGATTTATTAAAGAAACCAGTGTAAATGAAGAAATCCAAGAAAATTTACCCGACGGTTCGAGTGACGATGAGTTACTCATAAATGAACTCCGCCAAAGAAATCCATTGCTGCCTGAACTTACATTCCAGGACTTTTTGAATGTGGACTCGGATGTGATTTGTACAGAAGAAATATCGGACGATGACATTATTGAAAACATAATGAACGGGAATGAAAAAGAACTTGCAGATATAGAACAAGAAAATGAGGAGATAACGCAACGACCATCTGCAAAACAAGCAGCTGAATGGCTATCAGGACTACGGCTCTTTTTTGAAGAGAACAATAGTGAAATGCTTTCAAACATCGATAAAATGGAAGCATGTATTTTCCAAAATGCTGTTTTAAAACAGAAAAAAATAAACGATTATTTTGATGCATGATTATTTATCAATAAAGGTATAGTGATTATTTTTTTTATTTAACTATTTTATTTTACAATTGTCTCTTGTATAGTATAACTAAATATAACTTTACTTCCTAATAGTATAATCTCGAAATACTGCTTTATTTATAAAGAGAAGACAGTTTAATGAAAATAAGCATACAATTTATCTACTTCTTATGATTTTCGATTTTACGAACAATTTGGTTGTTCCCTACGAGTTCGTAAAAACAAGCGTCTACTGTATATTAAATATTTAGAAATTTATTAATTTGCTACATTATAAAAATGAATAAAAGTTTAATATCTATTTGTCAAGTTTAAATTTAATTTCAGAGATGCAATGAAATAAAAAGTTTAAATTGTAAATAAAATAAAATTTGAAAGATAGGAAAACAAACAATACTAACATCATTACGCAAAGAACGAGCAAACACTTTGCGCAAATTTAAGCAGCATTGATAAAATTTGCTCCAAATATGTTTTAGTGCCGATTCTTGAATGTTAGATATGCTACATATTGGAGCTAGGAAAACTCCTTCAACAGGGTCCATATGCAAATATTGAAATAAAGTATTTTTGCATCCAGCAACTACACTGAAATAAAACACTAAATTTAAACTCACAAAAATAACTTTTAAAAATACTCTAATATATACATATAATATTTTTTTTAAAATATAATTATTGTTTGTTAATATAATTATTGTTAATTAATTATTGTTAATAATTGATTGATTTACACTATCACGCATCTTTTTTATAACCAGTTTTATATTTTTAATTAATGGCTTGCCTTTAATGCAAATAGGTAAATTATGTGTAAAATTTGTCAACATAACAAGACTCAATATACAGGGTGTTTAAGAATTATCTTTACCACTTTGACACACAATGAAACCTAAAAGAAACAAGATAGCTAAATGACATTTTACTTGAATGCAGTTTGAAAAAAAAAATTAATTAAAAAAAAATTACTTAAAAATAAAATTTTATGCGTTGCGGTTACATGTACAAGCAACATAACTTATCTATCTAATTTTCTTTAAGTTTTATTGTATGTCAAAATTTTAAAGATAATTCCCATATACCCATTATGAGGAGAAAGCTCAGTGCATTGAATCCTTTTGGAATGGTATGCTAACGGTTTTGGAATAAAAAACTGTGTACAAATAAAACTTCATGCGTTGCTTTTCATGTACAAGCAACATAACTTAGCTATCTTATTTTTTTAGTTTTATTGTGTGTCAAGGTTGTAAAGATAATTCTTAAGCATCCTGTATATAATTTTTTTATACTCTTATATAAATTTATTTTACTGTACATGTCAATTACTGCATATTTATAAAAATTCATTTTACTTTTTGATATTAATGTTAAAATACTTGTTTTAAAGTGAGATAATTTACTCCGGTGTAGAAAACTTGATTGAAAATTTAATATAAACTAATGAAAATTGTTAACATCCCATGCAGTTATAAAGTTAAACAAATCTTACCTTAATCTATTCTCATGAATAAAAATTTCATATCCTGGAGAATGGTTAATATTTGTATCAGAAAGACTGGTCACTGGTTTCTATAAAAACAATACATAATATTTTTATCAGGTTAGGAATATCTCAGAAAAACTTTATGAAAATCAAATAACATTTCTCCTTTTTTTTGCAAAAGCTATTTTTTTTAAAGTCGAAATTGCTAGATTGTTGATGTTTTTATATAAAAATAACATAAAAATTCAATGCACACAAAAGAAGTTTTGTGGATGTTCAATGTTGTAGATAAAAAGAAACTTAACAAATGACCCATTTTCAAAAAAAAAATCTACATTTACACTGAACAAATTTTAGTACACTTTTCTCTATCAAATGTTACTGAACACTGCAGTAGTAAAGAAGTTAAGTGTTTTTTTAAATTTTAGCTTCAAAAGTCTTAAAATCATTTATTGTCATGTGCAGTATACATTAGCAGTATACTTTTCTTTAGTATACATTTGGACACTTTAGTAGCTATTCTGTTGGATATAAGAGTTTCTGTAAGAGTCATAAACCTGTTGATTCGAATATTCTCCACTGCCTTGAGATTCAGTTGTTGATCCTGCTGAAAGGCTATAACGTCTAGAACTGCGTTCTCCATATGACAAATTTTCATTTGAAATATCAGAAAAGCTGGATTCAATATCAGACTCTCCATCAGCAGGACCTAAAGATACATACTAGTTGTTTAGTCAATTTAAAAATTAAATTTTCATATTTCTTAAGGATTTTAGTTATTATTGTATTTAATGTATTTTCCAACGTTTTTTTATTTGTTTCCAAACATGAGGTTACTTTAAATGTCAACAAGTTTATCCAACTCCTGTAAAATTTTAGCATTACCAACTTAACAAAAACTATGTCAACTATATCAAACTTAACCAAACAAAGTTCTGTTTAAAGAATCTACAAAATGTTATTAGTGCCTGCCAAAGTATAAATGACCATGTATCTTTAAGTATTCGGTTTACAAATTTGTTCTCCCAAAGGGGCTGTCCATAAATGATGTCATGCTTGGAAAGGGGTGCGGGTTCATGAAGCTGTGACATTTTGTTACAAAAAGGGATGGGGGATACTAGAAGTAACAAGACATCACACACATCATCTAAAAAAACTCATTTAGCTTCTGGTTTGAATCGATTATGAAGTAATGTTGTAAACAAATATACCGAGTTATAGTTACAGTTGAAAAAATAAAGATGTTCAAATACCATCAATAAGTTAATGCTCTGTTTCTAAACTGTCAGTATATATATGAATAATTTATTAAATGCTAGATTGATATTGTTGGTATGAAAATGTTGCATGTGACAGAGGGGGAGTATGGTAAAGTGTGACAGTTTGCGACTGAAAGGGTAAAAAATATGGAGGAACAAGTGTTACATCATTTATAAACAGCCCCAAAAATAAAACATATACAAATTCTCTATAAGCAGTTTTTAAGTAATAGTCTTGAGATTTAATAAATCAAATACTAATACATGCAAAAGCTAAAAAATTGTAAATAGATCCACTTTGCATTACAAAATATTTCAATATGTTTTTTGAACACATGTGTACTTTAAAGAAATATTTTACAATTAGACTGTTCAGATTTATGAAATAAAGCAATTTTATGATGAATTAAGTCAATATATATTTATCTTAAGTCAAATAGATAATTAAGTTAAAGAATTTATTTTCAATTTTATTATGAAAATAGGATAATGCTACAAATTATACTAATGAAATTAAAAAGCCCACATAAATTATCATATAATAAAAGTCTATCTTCAAACATACAACATGATCTTTGATGTTTTTTCTATAACAAATTAAAAATAAAAGTTTTAATAAGGAATTTTAAAAACTTAATCATGCCTTTTTCCAAAAGAAGGCTTGAGTAACTAGAATGTCCTGCACTTTTCAAACTCGTATTAATTGAAGAACTGTTTGCACTGTTTGAAAACATAGAAGAAATCGAATTTCTTGTAAATGAACTATCTTTTAAAAACATATCTGGGGATACTACTGGAGGTAGACATTGTTGTAACCTGAAAAATTAAAAGAATCACTCAGTCCCCAAAGTTTATTTACCAAACAAAAAATAGCTAAATTAAAAATGAACTGAATTGAATATACACACACATTTCCAATGTTCTCCTAATCTAATGGACAAAATTCAGTATAGGTACAGATTATTGTAAGACAGATGTTTGTACTATATAACAGCAAAGATATCCACTCATGAACATGAATTATGCTCATGAAGACATAATAAGAAATAAATGTTTAATGATAAATACACACATTTTTTCAACAGCTGAAGCAATGCCACAATCATGTAAAATTATCAAGGTGTTTTGAACTTCATCAACATAAAATGGCTCGGGAGGAGGGTTTCCTTCAGCACTGAAAATATTTAATGATCAGTTAAGAAAGTGCTTCTATAAACTAAATTTTTGTAATAAAATAAACAAAAATCAAGAGAAAGACATTCATTGTGATGTTAAAATATCCAAATTAAAGTTATCTACCATATAATTTTAATATAATGATAGTTATATGGATTAATAGGTGCAAAATAGTTGCCACAGACCTTGAGTAAATAAAGTTGTTTTATACACTACCTTGACAGATGCAGTTTTATGCAAAAGCTGACATTAAGTTTAGTAAAAGAAAACAAAAAAAAGCACAATAAAGTTACAAAAAAAAAACACCAAATCGGATTAAATGGATAAAATAGCTCAAAATCAAGTTTACTTGTTAATATAAAAGACATCAAGTGTTTCCTATTTTTCTTGAGAATTAATTCAAATTAAACAAATAATCACAATAGATGGAAATAGATGGCAACCATATGATTAAACAAACCAACTTCTTCAAAATTAATTCTAAAGTCGACTGGGTTATTTAATCATATTTGAATATTATTACTTGTGTTTTTAACATTTTTATTTAATAAGATAAAAAGTAAAAGGTATACTGTAAAGCATATATTTTTATCCTACTTTTACTATTATGTTAAATAATGCATAATATACTGTATGCCTCAGATATAAAGAGATAGGTACAAGTGGATTTTTTTTATCAAGATTAAATTATTATAATCCCTGTGACTATCTGTTCATATGAGTTGCGGCATAGAAACGATCAGAAATGCCGTAACATTGTTTTGCTATAATTATAATTACATACTAAATTTAATTAATAGCTATTTTTTTTATTGGAACTTAATGAATATTTTGCAATTTTCAGAAATTGTCTTTAGATTCGATTCAAACAACACATCTTAATGCAGGGTGGCAACAACATTCTGGAAAAAAAGTTCTGGGATAGTTCCCTGATTTCCATGAGGGTGTCAAAAAAATTTCTCTGATTTTACATTACATTAAAAATGTTACAATGCATGCTTTATTGTATAGAAACAAAGTATTCAGTCTACAATATTACTATAAATATATTGCATTGTAAATGAAAAATTATAAGCAATACTTATTGACAGTTAAAATAATAATTTATGGATACAACACACATTATGCAATTGCAACAGGCATAATAGTAATTAAACATGTTCTCTGGAAGCAGATAATGCAAAAAAGCAAGTTTTTTCAAATTATTTCTTTTGTAGATAATTTTAAATGTTTTACATGCTTCATATTTCCTATTCCAATCTTCAATAAATCCCATATTCATTAGCCCCTCACATGTTGCTTACAATTCATGGTCCAACACACTTTGCTTTTGCTTCTCCCTCCAGCAGTGGTTCAGGTTTTTATAAAAATAAAACAGAAAATATGAAAATGTGCATAGCCATGCTTTTTTTTTTTAATCTTTAGGGGCAGACAGAACTAAAAGGAAACACTGATGACTAAATTACCCAGAATAGGGGGCATAATAGACAATAATTGCTTTTTTAATGACCCAAATTTGAAAAAATTTCTGATATTTTGAAAAATTCCCTGATATTTCCAGAATTAAAAATTTCCAGCATAATTTCCCAACTTCCAAGATATGTTGCCATTCTGTAATGTCTTCAAAAAGACAAATAATATAGAATTATGAATACATGTAGAGCAATTGAATCAAAAATGGAAAGAAGCTAAAACATTGCTAAAAATCCTCAATAAAGCTAAGATTCTATTAAAAAGCTACCAAACACTACAACTGCAAAAATTTTGTACCACTCTAAAGTTAAACGAATGGTAAGAAATTTGGAATAATTAAAAAAATATAGTGTTGAATTATTAATTCTACGAAGTTGACAAAAAGTGCTATTGAACACATTAGTTATTTAAAATATGCTTATGTCAAATTATTTTTATTAGCAGCTGAACATTTAGTATTTAGGTTAAAACAGTCTATATTATAAATCAATTTAAGATGGAGATGATCATATATAACAATGAAACTGTTAAAGAATTTTTAAAAATTGTACCAAGGAGAATTGAAATAAATTTACTTTAGAGAACAGCCACCAGCTTCAAGCAGAACAGCAAGAATACAATTGTTCTAGAATGAAAAAAAATGTGCTCTAAAATTATATTAGAAAGAACAGAACAAATACATTTAAAAAATATGCATACTCCCACAATAAATTTTTCTATAAAATATCCATATTGTGAAGAAAAAATGTCTCCTTATTATTATACAGAGGTCATTAAATTGAATAAATGTGCTCTAACACATTCAATATTTTCATTAAAGAACAATTAAAGTTTACAAATAAAAGAAAACCCGAGTATCATTTATAGTAAAAATTATGATAAATTATTTTAACAAGTAACATAGCTATCATGTAGGTTAAATATAATTACCATGGCAACAATAAGCATAAACCATCTTCCTTTAACTTCAATGTAATCAGGGTCAGAAAATTGTTGCTTTTGATGCCGACTAGGAAATACTTCTTTCCAAATGATTATTTCAGATACACTTTGTAGTCTGGTCAATAATAATAAACGATTAAGATGCAAAAATAATTGAATATCTATCAAATCCATTTTAGGAAGGTGATTGCAAAGCAAGTAACCCTAAAGAAAGAAATATATTCATACATTTAAATTTAATTATAAGAAAAAATATCAAAATTAACATTGTTTCAAGATACAAATTACACATAGTACTTGCTAGCAAATGTATTTTTACTTATGTAATAATATTTTACAACATAATATGTGATTTAAAATCATAAAAAACTACTAAGAACTACCACTACTAGGACACTAATTAAATGTTCTTAGAATTACAGTTTTGTTCTTTTTACTCTTTTTTTTTTACTATTAAAAAGGGCTACTAAGGCTAAATTACAATTAATCAAATATGTATTTTATTAGCAGTTGGAATGAATTTGATGTAAATTATTCTGTTCAAATAAAAAGAATATTTTAAAAATTTTATTAGAGCATTATTAAACAATTCAGGTATTTTATTACAAAACTAATAACGTTTTGTTTACTTTTAAAAATAAGCTATCTCCAAGATTAATTATAATTAATCAAATATGTATCTTAAAGCAAATAATTTGACGTAAATTAGATCAGATAAAAAAAAGGGTGTTAAGATAACAGGTATATAAAAAAACATAATTATTATAGCATTATTGAACAATTCAGGTATTTTATTAAAAAACTAATAATGTTTTGAACATACTTTATAAAATAGACATGATCCAAAAATACTATAGATTCGTTGATTTTTATCAAAACCCTCATGCTGCAAAAAACAAGATTTTAATTAAATGGCATAACATAGCAATTTCAAAAATAATGACAATATGATATTTAACAAATATTATGCAATACAAAGTTTCTATATGAAAAAAAGGGCCAACAGTTTTGTATGTTATACTCTATTTTCTCTATCCAACAAAAAAAAAAGAATTTTTTCGAAATCGGACAATATTTTTTTTTCAAACGGTTCGATTAATTGAGAATTCTGAATAGTTAAATGACGGATATTTTTTTCAAATTGCTCCCAA
This sequence comes from Troglohyphantes excavatus, assembly GCA_963932185.1. Lineage (NCBI taxonomy): Eukaryota > Metazoa > Arthropoda > Arachnida > Araneae > Linyphiidae > Troglohyphantes > Troglohyphantes excavatus. Next base: position 55,428,678 of record OZ010672.1, on the reverse strand, counting down.
ATGAAACATCCTCTATCCAACAAATTTTTTGTTGTTGCAAATATCTGAATTACAACCGAAGTCCTGCGTAAACATAAATAAAAAAATATGCGACAGTCGAATTGATAACCTCTCGACTTGGTGGTTATAATTTAAATTTTCTGGCGATTTTATTTTGGAGTTTTGGTTGGCGCGCTGTTCATTCGGTTAAAAATACATTGACTGGTCACACAACTTTTCAGCAAATCTGGTAACCTTTTTAGGTAACCGCAAGGGAAGTTTTTGTCATTAAGTACGGTTAGCATAGCGAATATTGGAAAATTTGCCAATTGGTACCGTTTACTACATTTGAACCTAAAATTGTATATTCAGCTTTTAAAAAAATTATTTTGGAAATGTATTAATGTATGTAAAGATGAAGGAGTGGATATGAAGCACTCAGTGTGTATTAATCAAAAAGATTAATTTTTATGACTACTGTTGATTCAGGCATGTTGTTGACATGCATTGAACAAACACTGATTTTTTGCATGTTACCTTTTTGGCAACCCTGCAGGTGGAAGTTTGAATTTCTTTTATTGGCAATGAAACCAGCATTTGTCGCCATGCGTGTTAGTCGCTTTTTCAGAAAAGTCGCAAAGGGTGGCCGTTCAATGCATTTTAACCTACAATTCCTAATTTGCCATGATTATAAACATTAGATTTTGCCTGTATATGGATAAAAATTTCCTCATATTTTATCATTGCCAATTATATGCAGCTCTTTGTTATACCACCCAAAATCTGGAATAAAAATAAAAGTTGTCAGGGCCAAGAGTAAAAATGAAGAGTGCACAATCAATGTGTTCAAATGGTCACACTTGCCAATTTTTTTGAAAAAGCAATATTCGAAACTCTAAGACGTTCTTGGCGACAAAAGCCAGTATTGTTGGGTTTTCAGGGTGATCGATGGGTCAATGCATTTTGACGAATTTTGCTCGATGGAGAACAAATCGCAATTCTCTGTTATCATTGGTATTCAATGCTATTCTGGAAATACATGCAGAATTTGCAACCCAACTACCAGTCATGATTGTGCAAAATAAAGCATTTTTAATAATCTTACGTACAATCAGCCGTGTACCATTGCTACTGCGATCTTCACGACGCCGAGAGTTTATTTGATCGCTCTGAAGAAAACGATAATATTCAGACCCGTTGTTCATGATCGGAAATGTTGGAACTGACCATGTACTCAATCCCCCAATCAGAGCAACAATTAATGAGATTTAAAAATGCTGAAACTTCACAAATAAACGCCATCATATCAAAATCCAAGCCGTACCATCCATGCATCAAAACAAATCGAGAGTTGAAAAGTTTGCTCCTTTCCCAGTAACAAGAAACGTTCCCATTGGCTATGTGTTGTGCCAAACGATTTTTATGTATAGTTAGACATAATCTAAATTGAATTTAAAGTGTCTAATATTTTTTTGTGGTGATGCACATTCAGAAACTTATACAGGGTAGCAACAAAATTCTGGAACAAAAGTACCCTGATTTCCATGATGTTGTCACAAAAATTTCCCTGATTTTACAATTACATGAAGAAATATTACAATATATGCTTTGTATAGAATCAAGTATCTACGAGTTCCACGCTACAATAATACAATAAATATATTACATTATAAATGCAGGGCTCGCAACACTTTTTATATTTGTCCCTAGGGAAAAAGGGACCAAACATCTTAAAAAAGGGACCTAGAAAATTTCAGACCGCATTAATTTTTTTGATAACTAACAACATTATAAATATCGTACTGTAAAACTATTAATATTATTAAACCAGTTTGTTTAAATCTCATGAATATTTTAAACCTTATGTGAATAATGACAAAATTATAGGGAAAAAACAACGCAGTAAAAATAGATGTAAATTTTAAAAAAATATTTATTTTCTATCCGTTTGAAAGAAAACTTGAAATGGTACGTTTAATATATGCAAGCTATTTCTGAACACTATACCATCTATGATTTCGGTCAGGGTCGCAACCCAAAGAAATGACATGTGTAAAATCAATAACTTCACTTAGAATGGGATATTATGGGGATAAATAATGTAACATTGTATACAGGAAAGTGACTTTTCGAACTGGGCTATTTTTTTTTATGCAACGCACAAACAAGATCCAGTGGTCCTGATAGGACAGTTTACACCAAGGCCCACATTCCACATCAATGTGATTAATTACATTTGTAAACACAAAACAGCAAGCCTTTTTCTAGTTTAACACTAGAACGACGGCAGTTTCGGTATACCTAGAACGACGGGATGAGTAAAATTGACCCAGAGTAAAAAAAATCCTTGTTTTAGTTTTAAAAAAACAACTTTTTTTCCAGTAATGACAATTATTTCGTTGACATTAATATTAAGAGTATAGAATAGATTTAAATTATAAACATTAAAAATAAACAAAAAATTAAGTTTAAAAACAATTTACAATATATTGAAATTGAACTTTTTTTAGGCATTTTCTCATTAGTTTGTAAATGTTTGATCCAATTTTTAATGATTATTAACAGTAAAGTGTTTGAACATGGTATATATACTACACACAGTTGCAGTAATTTAATTTAGTAATTTGTGCACTTGAAACTCATTGGTGTTTTGCAATCGAAACAAATGACAACTGTTTTGTTTACATAGTTAGAAACATGACATTGGACTCTTTTGCGTGCTACTGATGAAACTCCGGTAGTTTCAATTGTTTTCTGTAAGTGAGTTATTCCTTCTAAGAGTAGACTCAATATAAGGATGGCGTAGCTCTTCAATAACTTGTTGAAGGAATGTCTTCCTCGAAAGATTTTTACTGGTAACTGAATCCAGGAATTAATTCCAGTAAGATCTAGAACGTTGTAAAAGACATGCACTGGCTACCTTCTTGATGCTGCCTTCAACGAGTATTATTGTGCCATTTTATCATCAACATTTACACCGCATTTTGTAGAATTGTAAAACGATATTGTCTTTGGGCGCTTTTTCATCCCGTTATTGTCAACGTAAACTGTGGGATGAAATGATCTGAGTAACATGACTTTCTTTTTCCCTTGTAAACTGCCTTTGTAGTTGTACTACCATTGTATTTCAGCAACAATGTTTCATACAATAATGTGGTTCATCCATAAATAGGTTTCATGAAAGTGATGTAGGTTTATCTGCAATGATTCGCCTTGCATAAGTAGTCAGACCACAGACATTGTGTGCATTTATTCATCACATCATCGTGTGCATTTATTCTTGCATATCTTATTATTACAATTACTAATTTCAGAAGAGATTTTATTCCATGTGCTCCATCATTTGAAACAAAAATTTCAGTTTTCATCTCATCCGGCTTGGGTATGATGATTTATTTTTCGTTTATTACTGAAAACTTGTTTCCGTGGTTGTTTGCGCTCAGTGTTAGTAGAAATGTTTGCATTGCTGCCACATGCAACAGGTAATTGGCTAGAATCAGATAAATTGTAATCATTATCTGAAGATATATTTTTAGTATTTGAAGGCACAAATTCTTCATCACTAGAAACAAACTCTTCATCACTACTGTTTTCAGATTCATTTTCCGACAACTGTTGAAAGTATTCTAATGCATCGCTAACAGTAAGTTTGAGGCATTTTATGCAAGCTTTATCCTACCTGTACTTATACAGTTGCAGTCCTGTCTCCACCCAGAAAAAAAAATTCATATGAGTTTTTCTTATCACAAACCCAGTTTGAACGAATACAAAAATATCCAGTATTATTCGACCAGTGGCAGAGAATATATAGATCAAGGTCACTCACTCCCTGGCCAAGGCACGCCAAATACTCACGAAATGGGTGAAATGTGTTTTAGTTCCATAAATCATTGTAATCTGCTTTCTGTATTCGAGGAAGGTGTTTTGGTCAGAATGACCCATTTAGTTATTCTAGGTATAAGTGTTAAAAACACCAACTAAAATAACTACCTGACGAATCTTATTTTCCTAGGCTGTTATATGCATAATTTTGGGAAAAGTCGAGAGATTTCATTTGATTATGCCTGTAAGTTTTTGAGAAAAACAAAAACGAAATTAGATTTGGGTCAAATTGACCCACTTTGTCGTTCTAGTGTTAATGATATTTCGAGAGTTGCAACACCCTAGCAACAGATTCAACACATATACAAACATCAATGTAATGACCATTTCATAATAAAAAAATTTTAAATAGGGAGGAGAAAGGGCCAGAAATGTGTAATCATAGACATAGAGGGGAAAAAGAAAATTTTTGCTAAAATAAGGGAAAAAACAACCATATTCTTTTTAAAAAAAGGACTATTAAGTACTTCAAGTAACAAAAAGGACTTTTAGGGGAAAAAGGGACCTGTTGCGAGGCCTGTGAATGAAAAATTATAAGCAATACTTATTATCAGTTAAAATAATTTATGGATACAGCACAAATTATACAATTGCAACAGGCATAACAGTAATTAAACATATTCTCTGGAAGCAGATAATGCAATAAAAGCAAGTTTTTCCAATTATTTCTTTTAGAGATAATTTTAAATGTTTTATATGCTTCATAAAAACATATAATTTTACTTTAAAAAAAGGAAAAAATTATGAAAAATATTCTGGCAATGAATAATCTTTAAAAAATTATAGTTCATTTAAAAACTAAAGCAAAATAATAGTTTGATAACTATATGAAACCTCAGAAGCCACCAAAAAATTTCAACTTACAATTCCATAATCCGAAGATTCCAATTCACTCAAAATATCATCAATTTCAGTCTAAAAAGGTATTTAAAATTAATTACTTATATTACAGTTAAAATTATTCTATTAAAAATAATTTAATAAAAGAAAGTACTCAACTTGAAACTTTTCTTTAATTATTATTGAATGAATTAAATGAATTTCAAAAGCAACTTTTTGCAATGCATTTACAATTTCAAAAGCAACTTTTTGCAATGCATTTACAATTTTAAAAGTGATTAATCAAAAACTATATAAACAAAGTATATAAGCCAAAAAAAAACATTGTTTTCCAATTTCAGTTTAAAAAGAAACTAAGGAATAAATTAAAATTTTAGTTTAAGGCATTGTGAGATATAACTTACAGAATCTAAAATCATAATAAAAATTGGCTACGTTCAATATATATATATTTTTTTTAATTTGCGCATTCTGAAAATTTAATATTAAAAAATATGAAAAATTTAAAAAAAAGTGTAGAAAAACATAACTGAAGAAAATGTTTATTGATAGCCAAGGAATCAGAAAGGTATTCTGAAGTTGGAAGTTCTATAATTCCCACAAAATAGAAGTTATCTCCATTTAAACCCAAATATACTATTGTGGGAATATGCATATTTCTTTAATTCACTGATGCTCATGGACTCCACGTCCACAGATATTCAGTTTTTTAGCATAACACATAATTATTTATCAGTTCATTTTATATATTATTTTAATTCTGGTGGTTGAAATACAATTTAAAATCTCTTTATAATATATATATATATATATATATATATATATATATATATATGTAAAATATATTTTCTTTAAAATATCATATTTTAAATTTCCTTAACTTACTACATCCTTAATCATTATAACTTAATTGTGATGCAAGAATCTTCAATTGTGTCTATAAAACTCATAACTTATGATAACTCATAGCTTATGAAACCCACATAACCTTTGGCCCTGGAACTTCTTAAATTCCTTGTGCTAATATACCAGATTACTCATAAAATGGGAGCCATTCAGTCGCAAACCCCTGCTCTGTAAAAAATTTGTCTGGTCGACTCCGAGAAATAAACGTAATTTATAAATACTATTCGGCTTTTAGATATCTTTAACCATGACTACACAAATCATTAATACTGTCCCAACAAATGGGTAGTATTTCATACAATATATATAGAGAGAAAGAGAGCAGAAACCGACTAATTTTACAACTAAAACATTCTTAAAAATAATACATTCTTTCGAGACATAAGCAACAGATAGCTGCTAAAAAATATTTGTAAATGTTGTCCTTACCTTTAAATCAACAGGTAATGGAAGCCAATGCACACTTGGCAATACCTCCATCAATTGTGAATCAAAATGACTTTTCTGAGAATATTCTGATATGTAATGTTTAAAAAAGAGTGTAAAAAAGTCATCCAACTGAGTTTCACTATTCCCGAATCCAAATGCTCTGCAAAAATAATCATTGTATATTTGATTACTTAATTTACAAAAAAAAGCGGGGAGGGGGGGGGGGACATTAAAATAGTCAATTCTACATTTGATGATGATAGGAACTTATAAAAAGTTAAAATATCAACTAAAAGTAAGAATCATTCTTAAATAGCCAAGTCAGTTCAGAATGAAATACATTTTTACATAAGAAACAGACATTGAGTAAACATTGTAAAAGAAGTACATTTTACTATTTAAGGATGAAGACTATATGAATATGAATAACATGCATTATGCTTTGGGATTGTATAACTTGTAATTGTATTTGCTAAAAAACTTGGGTTACTAAGCAGTTAACGTCAATAAGCTGTATGTCTAAATAAGTTATTCATGTATGTTGTGGATAAAAAAAATCCACTTCTCATACTCAAACAAGAAAATAAATGCATGTTGCTATAAACAAGTCATTAAAAGATTAGTACAAGGTCAAAAAATTTAATTTGACATAAAAAATAACCTTAAAAAAACTTCCACAATTTTGATAGGTTTAAAAATTTATTCAATATAACAAGCAGAATAATGTAATACGACTAACAGATGAATGCATAGTGAGAGAAAATAAACTGTACACAGCAATAATTTTAATATATAGAATTCATTTAATAAGACACTTCAACAAAATAAAGTTCTTGTAAATTTTAAATTCTATAAAATGTGTGCACAAAAATATAATTTGTTAAGATCATGATGTTTATGTAAGGTCAGATCACTAAAGGGATGGTATCGGGATTAATGAAAACAAACATTTTAAACAAGAAAGCTTAAATCAGATGTGAAGAAGTTCTAAGAAAAGATGGCATACTTAAAGGGTAAAAGTTTTTTTAATCAAATATTTCGAAAGATAATAATTACAATGAGAAATGATTAAATATCAAGCTTAAAAGATAATGCTTATTATTATTATTTTTTCTGAGTTACACATCTTTGAAACCATTTCAAGAGTAAACTTTTTGAAAAATTGATCTAAAGTTCATTTGTCTTAAAATGTATATACTTAGTTATAACTTACATTTTTAAAGATGAAAATTGAAACTTTAGTAATTTGACTAAACTTGTTGCAAAATCCTGAGCTTCAGAGATTGTAGAGCTGTAAAAATGGATTCAAATTAAAAATGTAAAAATATACTTAGAAAATATTCAAATTAAAAAATAAAAATTGAAAAAATTAATTAATTAAATCTGAATTGAATGTTAACCAACTTAATATTAAAACTTTTAAGAAAAAACTCGTCAAATGAAATTCAGATTTAAAAAAAAAAAACATGCAACTAAAAATAACAAAGGACTGGACAAGGTTTGGGAGCATCTCCCGTCATCAGTAGAGGAAAGCAATGGGTATATGCAATAAAATTCTTTGTAGTACTTTAAGTACAAAAGTCTACAAATATAATTCCCAAGAAAAAGTTGAAATCAAGAAAGGTTCAAATGTCGCATTTTATTAAAAGATGATATTCTTCTAAATTCACTTTTAGATCAAATTTTTCTACACTAAGTCCCTTATTAGGACTTGAGACTTTTCTTGCCTTCAACTCTTTAACTAATAAGTAAAAGTACTTACCATGATGATGGGAAAGCTAATACAAATGTTTCATTGCCTTCTTTGACAAAGGCAACATGCACGAGTTCTTCTTGAATTGTTAAACTACAACTACGATAAAATACATTCCATTAAAAATAATCAAAGTTGAGCATTGAGCTATTAGCTATGTAATTTAAAGCATTCAGCTTTTAACAGAAGTCATAAGACCATGGCTTTTCAAGAGTGATTTACAGATCATTAGACACATTTGGTGAACTTTTTTATTTTCCCCATTATGTATAAATAACTAAACATTTTCTGCAATAGAGTAAGTATATATTTAATCAGGTTTTAAAAACAAACTATTTGTTTAATTTGTCTTGTGACCACCAACACTTCAGTTATTGGTACAACATCACTTCGGAGGAAACAGCCTTTAATCCCCCCTGTACAACACACAAATAAGTGTTTTGAGAGAGTTCATTAATTTTTCAATAAAATGAATGTTTATAACTTGTGTATTATACACAAGTTCACAAATTTCTATAATAAAACAGATCCAGGAAAGGCATTTAAAAAGAAACACAGTAAATACAGCTAAGTCACACGTTCCTGGAGGTTTATTAATTGTAAAGTCAGATTTACTTCTGCAAAGATAGCTTTGATATAAATAATACGGTATTCTTCTGAACATACGTAAAAAGTCACCAAGTTAAATTTTTTAGTCATTCTGATTATTTTATTATTTAAATAATGCCACTGAAAAATAAAATGTTAAAAACAAATGTATAAATATGAACTATGATTGGATGAAGTCAACATTAACACTACAACCACTCTTTAAATATAAACAGACAATTTATGATTATATCAGGTTTTAAGTATCAATTTAAGTTTTAGAATGGCCTATAATGAGGTACAGGTGGCAAATTTTGCTAATATTTGGTCAGGTTTCGTACACACTTTACGAAATAAAAATAGGGAGTTTCTAAAGACCTTTTAAGTGCATTAAAAGCAATTTACAAAGACCTTATTCTTAATGCAAAAAAATCAGCTTAAAGCTATTAATAGCTACCCAAGGAAGCTGTGGGTTTCCTACTTGCATACACAGTTGTGTTTAATCCAACATTTTTAATAGAGGTTTAGTAAAATTATTTATTCTAAGAGCCTTTGGTAACTAAAAAGTTTCTAAGGACCCTCCAGACAAAAATAAGGTAAGGAGTTTCTAAGTACTTTATAAGGGCCTTTATGAACATGAAACAAAATTAAGGAGTTCACAAGGACTTCTAAGGACCGTACGAACCCAGTTGGAAAATCATGGCTTACTTTTTTTATATGGGGGGGGGGGGGACAGTCAAAATGTAAGTAGAGACAATTTTTAAATATTATTAAATGAATTTCATTGGTATAATTTTTTTTAAATACACATGTTACCATGACAATTTTAAGAAAAAATAGTTATAGCTACTTTTGAGCAATTCTTGTTTAAAAAATTAAACAATTGCGTACTATACGACTTGCTTCTTTCAAGGTCAAAGCCATAGAATGGTTACTTTACATAATCAAATTCACTTTTACCAATTGTCTAAGAGTGAAAAACTTGCAAGTGAATTAAATTCTTAGGGAAATAGCAATTTTATTGGTCTGCCTAATTTTAATGGCAAATTCATAAGTTTTCTTGTTTCTTAAAGATTATGTATATAAAGGCACAACACACTACTAATTATCATTATATTCATAGAATGCATTTGAAAAACAAAACACTTTACACAATGTTCCCTGTCTGTTAGGAAGAAGTTGTGAACCAAGTCGTTTATTCCATAGTGATTTCACACATACTACATAACCGAAAGCAATTTTATATGGAATTTTTAATTGAAGATTATAATGCATTTTTTTAAAAAGAGGGGGTGGGGGACATCTATTATATGCATATGTGTTTTTCGAGATAATAATTTCTACTGTTAAGTATAGAATATTTTGAAAATATAATATCATGCACACATAGCTTTTTCAGGACATTCCCCCCCCCCCCTCTACTTTTTCCTGACATGAAAGTAAGCGATACTACTTTGCATTTCACCAATTGTTTGAACTATTTATGTTCAACAAACGCACCTTAAAAGAGGAGGTGAGGCAACATCTGATATCATATGACTAAGGGTTATGAACAGGCCTTTAAGCTGAAAAAGTGGAGTATTTTCAGAAGGATATTTGTAGATAACACCTTCCTGTAAATAAAAAATATATACCATATAGTATAAAGAATTTACTCATAAAATAAAATTTAATACTTGATACAGAAATAGCAAAAAATATTATTTACAAATAATAATATTAAAGAAATCAATTTCATATCTGGATTATAAATATTTGGTATATTTTGTGCATTGAAATTAAATTGCAACTAACACTTTATTTTATTAAATGAATTACTTATTGTCAACTAGGGCGACATAGGGTTGACTTTGTTCCAAAGACATTTTCTGAATACAAGCACTCTTTGTAGGTATCAAATGAAAGCACACATTGAAGTTAAAAAAAATCCTTAAGTAACAGAGGTGTTAAAGAAATTTGACAAGTGGTTACCCTGCTCCTGCCTTATTAGTGGAGATAGCATCACTTTTTTTTGGAATCATGTATTTTCAGTGTTTGAAAAAGTGTGTTCAAAGATGTTTTAAAGTGAAAGCGGGATGTGGGTCACTTCATATACCCGAGACTCCCACTTGGGCTAGAGTGATCACTTAAGCCTAACTGGTAGAGTATCGGCATAGCACATGCAAGGTCTTTAGTTCGAATACGAGCGACTGCCAAGCGCATAGCGCTACAAAGTAGTGACTCTGGACTATGGAAAAAATTCAACCTTCTGTCAATAAGGTTCATGTGATAACATTTCACAGACATTAATCATTGGTTCCTTTGCGAGACTCACTAAGAAGGGGGGAGGGGGGGGGGTACTGTGAGGGTCACTGCACTTGTGCCTGAGTGATCACTTTAGCCTGACTGGTAAAGTATCGCTGTAGCAAACGCAAGGTCTCTGGTATGATTCCAAGTGACTGCCAAGCACATAGCACTACAGGGAAATACCAAAATATTACAACTACAATTTTGTTTTTGCATATATATTTGATTGAGCATTATTTTTAAGTTACACTATATAAAATATTAACCAATTATTATAAATTTTAACATTAAACTAGAGCCAACAAATAGGTGTAATTGACAACAGTTTCCCAAAAGAGAAGACTTAGAAAAAAAAATTCAACAGTCCAGGACACTTTTAGTTGGATTTACAAAATTTGTTTTCACAAACTTTCCTTCACAAATTTGTTATTATATCAACTTGATCATCAATAGCATATATTTGATTCTCCTTCAAGCCATGCAAAAAATATACTCTTAATCAATGCTTTGTTTTTATGCATGCTGAATGGCACGAAGGCTACAGCTATGCAGAGCTCAGAAAATAGATATTATAAATACACATTTCTATAAAATAAAATTTAAATTAGGTTTCTGCAAAAAAAATTTAAGAAAAAGAACGTAAAATTTAACTGCTTGATTAGAAAAAATAGGACATCAAAAGAATGTTGAAAATGTTTAAAGCTATCCAATTTTAAAGGAAATTTAATAAAGTGGTTGGCTGAGACCATTTTGTACAGTAGAACCTTCTTATAAGAAATTCTATTATAACAAACGCTGCTTATAACGGACAGTTAAGAAAATGAAAGATGCTTATTGTTATCTGATGAGTTTTACATTTCCAAGCAAGCAATTAAACATCTATTGTTGTGTTGTTCAATATAATGTTTACATATATATTACAAACACTTACGGGTCAAGTGTATTAATCAGTAACAACTGCATATTATATTGGCATCTGCATTACATACCATATATATATTCACGTATAAGCCGAGAAATTTAAGTAAAAATCTTCATAAAATATAAGGGGATCGACTTATATGCGGGTCAGTACAAATTATAATATCATTTGCTTAAAATAGGTACCAAGCAGAGGTTAGATTCGAGCGACTTAGAAATAGACCCTGCCAATCATGTTTCCCCAATCCGAGACTGAAGAATGCACTACTTATTCTGACTGACAACCGTACATCGCAGAGTAATCGTAACAAGAAATAGCACTACTCTCAGAAATAATCAATTTAATTAAATAAGAAGTATATATTTTGATAAATATTTCATTGGTTTGTATAATCTATGAAGCTAGTATAAGTTACATTAATGGGATTTTGGATGGAAGACTAAAAAGTTGACAAAGTTGCCTAGTGAATCACACCACTTTAAAGTCAATATTGTTTTACTCAATTGCAATAATTAAACAAAATTTATTTCAGCAATACATATTTTATTCCTTGACAATATTATTAAAGATATTAATAATTGTCATGTTAGAATTTCGAATAAAATTGACTTTCTTTAAAACATTAAAATAAGGACATTGCTTATCCGCAAATTCAAATTACATTTTCAAGTCATGAATTTCCTAATTTAAAACTAAATATTCTAATTAAGAAGTGTACATTAATTCATAATATTGTTTTAACTAAAAATATACTTGCATTTTCTTCCGTGATGAATTAAAAAAATGGTAATCTGTATTTAATGTGACAACTTATGTCGACGAAAAATAACTCATGTTTTCATAGTTTTTAAATCTTTACAAAACGATGTTAAGGTTTAAAAATTGCACATTTTGGGATTTAGTTTATAAGATATTATTATGATAAGTTAGTTTTAGTTTAAGAAACCTGATGGAGGATTGAAAGACAAGACCAGAGTGAGTGATGCATACTTTTAGCAATGGATGATATGTCGCGAACTTAAGGGAAGACCATTTCTCCAGCCACTTTTCTTAATATTTTACTTAAATGTTTATTTTAAGAATTAAAATTTTACTTTTTCACCTATTTTAAACGGAATTATTCATTTATGAAAATACAACTCGACTTATATGGGAGTTTTCGATTTGGGACAAAATATTCTTCTAAAATTAGGGGTGTGCACACTAAAAGCTCAAATTTAATGAAGATTGCTTACATTTGCATGGGACTCATCTTCCATAACCAGATAGAAAATTCCATGAGGCACACCAAGAAGTTGTGTCTTTGATTTTTGTATCACGTCAGTATTACCAAGCAATTCTTCAACAATACTTTCCTATAGCAAGTAAAAAGTTTTAAAGTCAGTCCTGAAAACTAAATACTATAAGAAATTATCAAATTTTATATAAAAATCAGTGTTTAAACAAACAATTTTTAAATAGTTTCGGAATTCTATGTTAAAAAATGCATAAAACATTAGTTTTGAAAACTAATTTGTGTATTTGCTTTGAAGTTTCATCTGTTCTAGACCGTATTATTTTATATAAAAACTCAGTTATAGATTGGAAAATACTACAATATTGTTTAGCGGATGACCAAATAGCCAAGCACAGAAAACTTTTAATTTTACTAATGGGCAATTTATACTAATTTTTTTAATAATAAGCTACTAGTACTTCATTAATATCTCATGGAATTAAGAGTACTAAATAATTAAAAAAATATTCTTAATATGTTATGTTTATATACTGCTCACCAAAAGTTTAGAAAATGGGAAAAAAGTTGTAAATTGTATAAAAAAAATTTAATATATTTACAAAACTAATTATAAAATTATTATTACATTACTTGTTTGTAACAGCAATAAATTATAAAGAACAGCAATCAATATTTTGTAAATTATACAAAATAAAATAACATTGTCTCAAAAGTTTAGCTTAAATCTTGAATTTAAAGAAAATAAAAACAGTTTAATAAGAAGTAGGTCTACTATTTTTTCTTATAACCTAAAATATGCGTTTATCCATTGAAAGGATTAGCTATTGCAAAGTCTCCAGCTCAATATTATATCAAGCTTGTTCTATGGCTGACTTCAGTTCTGACATTAGAGAACTAGCAAAACAAGCATACACTTGATGGACAAGTATTCCCTAGATGTTCTCCATTGGATTAAGATCAGTACAACAGGCTGGTCAATCCAACACAGAGATATTGTGTGCGTAAAACTGCTGTTTCGTTGCATCGGAAGCATCGATTAAAGCATTATGTTGTTGAAACAGCTAATGTTTCAGCAAATGGTACCAAATCGTTCTTTAATATTCCTATAAACAGACATGGTACAGGTAAAAGGGAAAAAAAGCTTAACTTTTCCCACACCCTTACATATGTTCTACGATGAATCTATGAAAGACTTTTTCAATTCGTTGATATTTCACCAATTAAAAACCATAAAAGATAATTAAATAGTAAATAAAGTCAGAAAAATAATAAGTTAAAGTAAAAACTCCCGAGGTTAACAATAGAAATAAAATCTGCAGAATGCAAATAGAATGACAGCAACACTAAACTAACAGGAATCTCTCAAATTGTGAGATCGCGCCCCTCACTTTTTGCGCAACAGCCTTTTGTGCATGAAGAAGTCAATTAAGAAAGTTTGAATTGTCTAACTATCTGAGGAATATGAAATTTCTTAGCTTCTCCACACAAATTAGATTAATTAAAAAGTGTAATAAATTATAGAAATAACTTGCTACTGATTTTCAGCATGTTAATTTAAATCATAAAAAATTACACTAAATTATTATTCCCTTAAAAACTAATTTAATACAAAATTAAAAAAAACTTTTAAAAGCAATATTTTTTTAGAGACAAAGAGGTTGGGAAAAGATGTTTCAAATAAAAAAAAATTAATAAAATATATAATCATTTAAACAAAATAGAAACAAATGAGAATATTAATGTCAGCTAAACAAAGATAAACAAGCTTCTTTCAAAAAATCTATTTTTATCACTCAAAATGACAAGTCTAAACTTCAATTTCGTAAATTAGCATATATTTATTTATATCAACATAGCAGATCCAAAGGGGAAATTTAACAATAGTGAAAAGTTTTTTCTCAAAACAATCCATATATATCATTATGTATGGGTGAAGGGAGGCTTCCCTTAGCCAAACCTTCTGTTTGTCTATAACAAATACCTTCAAACACAAAAGTAGTTAGCCAGAGGCAAGTCTTTGTATCTTTATATCTAAACTTTTGGTATGGGGTGCACATGAAATATGACATGCACTTTTATCAAAATATTACTAAACCCATCTTTATTAGTTTTAAGAAAACATAATATTACACACTCCACAAACAGCTAAAGCTATCTAATGACTATCAACTGTTAGGCAGTAAAATTGAGTATTTATTTTTTTAGTCAGTGATAAGTAATTTAAAGTAGCTTAAAATTTTGTAGCTTAAAAGTTATTTGATGTAAAATCAGACATTTGGTATCACTAATTTAATTTCTATTGTGATTTAGAACAAGATCGTGTTTTTTAGTTGTACTATACTTGATATCAACTTCTGAGAGGGTCGGACATATGCATAAATAGAATAAATTTGTAGATACAAACAATTACAAAATTTATATTAAAATATTTTTTATGGGCATAAGATACAACAATTTCAAAAGGAAACTCACATGACTAGGTGTATTAGTCAGTTTTGGAGTTTTAAAGTAGGGTGTCAAAATAGTTAATTTCACCTGAAAAAATAAGTAAAAAGCATATTTATAGAATAAGATAAATTACCTACAAGAATAAATTACCTACAATTACCTAATTGCAAGCAATTTACCTACTTTTACTTGCAAAGGCATTTTCTTATTGTATTAAATAAGTCTTTAATTTGCAACATTTTAAAAATTACAATTAGCCTTTGAAGAGTGTTTACTAATTTGTTCTATACGTAAATAGCCATGAAATATTTGGATTTAATTAGTATATTTATGCACACATAAATAGATACAGAAAAACATCTTAATGGGCAAAATCAAAGTAACGGACGTACCTTTTGCAAGAATAATAAAAATGTTAAACATTTTGTACTCCTTAGTTATTAATTGTAGGTAAAAATTTTGGTATGTATAAAAAGAACACAAAATTAGATTTCACAGTTATAAAAATTTTCATTCTCATGGAAAAATTTACTTGAGAAATTACAGTTTTGAGTATGGTAACGGACAAACCAATTTTGGACATGAGTTACACAAGCATGCTAATTGAGGCTCAATTCCTCTGATTTGATAAATCACTTTGACAAATATGTATTTTTTTCAATGATTTGAATGTACTAAGTTAGAAAAACAATCACAACATTTAAAAAAAATATTATGATGATAAAAAAAATTATTCTGTATCGGTAACGGACGTACCCGCAATAGTAACCGACGTACCTTTTCCAAATTTTTAATTAAAATTCCTATTAGTTTTGTAGAGAATATCAATAACACACAAAAGTTAATTTTAGGCAAAACTTTTTTACATATTAGAATTAATTTAACAATTTAATTACATTAATGGCATAATAGTAACATTAGTACAGGTAAAATAGGTTTTTCATTAACAAATGGTGTGCATTCAAAAAAAATTTAGAATAACCTTGTTTTGGCACTAGAAATAAAGATTCAACGAGTCCCCAAATAATAAGGTTGATTTACCATACTTAAGGAGGGGGGGGGCAAAGGAGGTCAATTTTTAAAAAACTTAAATGCTATTTACTATCTACAAGGTCCTGAAATTAATGCTAGTGATAAAAAGGTATTGATTTGTTAGAACAGGTTCAACATAGGGCTACAAAATTGGTTCAAGGTACTTCAAGAATTAAAAATACAGACTGACTTGATCTTTAAACATGTATACACTCAAGGAGAGGACTAAAGGAGACCTTATTCAACTATTTAAATTTATTAAATCAGGAAATGTTGAGGGCATAATATTTAATACAGCCAATGGGACTAGAGGTCATGGGTACAAGATATACACAATTGAGAAAGTAGAAAGCATTATTCTTACAATAATATAAATGGAACAGTTTGTCTGAAGGTGGTTAATTTGTCAGGAATAGCTGATTTTAAAAGGCAACCAGATAGATATTGGGAAAATTTTAAGATAGTCTATAGTTCGTCGGCAGTATTTGTATGCACTCGCGTACAAATCATCTTGATTTTTTTTAAAGTAATTCAAACCATAATTAATTAAACCATCAACACCCAGAATCATTAAAAACTTGTGAAGAGCCCAAAAAGTTATGTTCAGGTGTTCTGTAACTCAAGTATATGCAAGATATTCATAATATTCGGAGATTAAGAATTATATAATATTCAAATACGATTAAAAACTTTTTGATATTTTCAAGGTGAAACTAGCGGATAGATTGAAGTAAATGAGAAAATTCATTTTCTGCATCAATAAGAAATAATGTGTTTTTTAAAGATAAATTATGCAACTAAAATTATACTCTTACCACGGTGTTATTAAACAGATATAAAATTTTTACATATAATGCTTTAGTAGAATTGTTACACACATTTGTGCATATTATTTGCCAGTGACAAAGTTTTTAAAAAAATACTATTTTTAAAAATAATTAGTAGTTTTATATTTTGTAATAGAAAATGTGATGAACTGATTAAAAGTATAAGTTTATTTCAATTAGAAGATAATATAAGCACTTTTAAACTGGTTTTATCAGGAAAAAATTTACTTTATGGAAATGCATGGTTTTTGATAACGTACGAAATTTTTATCATCATAAAATTATTTTTCTTGAAATGTTGCAGTGGCGTAGCCAGCATTGGGTTACTTTGGGTTAGAACCCCCCCCATAGCCAGACCAAAATTATTTTTTTGAAAAATAACAAGTGCCAAAAAAAAAATTAAAAAAAAATCTTCTTTTTCTCCGATTTTTATAGAGAAAACACGCGTCGCATTTCCTGGTCTAACCCACATGTATCTCCTGACTTTCTGTGGGGGGTAAAAAAATTATCTTGCTTGAAAATGAAAGTCTTTATTTTGTTAAAACTAAATGCCATTTTAGAAAGAATTGACGAACTAAAGAAAAATTTCGTTCCCCAACCCACTTCCTAATTTTTTCTGGTGCTTCTATTACATTTACAATCAATTTTATTTTCTCGTATTATCTTGTTTCTTCTGCCAGCACACAGACATTTGGGAGCCACTTCTGTCATTACAAAATAAAAAAACTCATCGTTCAAATAAAAAAAAAAATGGAAATGAGCGGGAAATATATTGGCGCCGATATTCGTCTACATTGAATATTATGAGAGCCAACTGAACTTTTAGAACCCAATCGCTGCGAGTGTAGGTGGTTTTATTATATTTGGGTTCGAATCAGTTTAAATAATTTCAATGATGTTACAATGAAAGAACTAATATTATATTTTAGTCAGCAAGGACAAATGGTTTTTGTGAACATGCAGTTTAAATGTGGAGCAAAGCTGCGAAGATTTAAATTGTAAAAAAAAACCTAAATGAACGGTATTTTCTGAGTTTGATAAACTGTACTGGTAAGTGGATAAATATCATACGGCATTTTTTAATTAAAGTTTAATTTTAAAAGATTTCTTAAAATTCGATAAAATAAAGTTTTTGCATTTGATAGTCATATTTAAAACAGCCAAACGTAAGAGTAGACGGTCACGAGCGATTTTAAACGAAACCAATAACGTTCAGTATTTTGCATGAATTTCGTCGATAATTTTTTTTCTATCTTTATGTTTAGGTACCTGTCTATTTTGTTGGGGTTTAATAAATGTTTTTTTTTAAATAAAACTTTTACAAGTTTATTCATTATTTATAATCTGTACTTTAGTTCATGTTGACATCTCTAACCGTTAGACATGTATTTTCCCACTGTTTCATAAATATTTCTGTTTGACCATATTATGTAGCTGTGTTTTATATATGACGTTTTATTTATACCATTAGGTAAGAGAAAGTATACTTAACCAGTAAAAAATAGATATTCCAAGGCCCATTCTACACGGACGCTATTTACGCCGCGTTGCATTTTGCAAAAGTCTCTGATTGGTGCATTCAAACCATGTGGGGGACCAATCGCAGAGTTGTCTGCAAAGGCTAACGTGCACAAATAACGTCCGTGTAGATTGGGGACATTATTAAAGCACATTAGCTTTTGTAAATGGCCCTGTGATTGGGAAATACAATCTATGTGGTTTACATATACACTCGTAGAGCCATCTGTATCTAACACGCGTAAATACGGCGCTGCATCTTGTGCTGGTGATTAGACAAGCTTTTTTCCATTTTTTGTCTAGCTTCACAGATTCTACAAATCAATGTTTTTTTTATAATAATATATTTTTGATTCACTTATTTGATTTTTTTACAAGCAACGTCAATTTCCGTTATGATTTTGCCACAATGCGCCCTTTTGCTGCGTCAAGCAACCAATGAAACCTCTTCCCCCATATCACGCCATAGTCATGCATGATGATTTTAATTATATAATAAAGAATTATTTACAAATTTAAAATTACTACTTAAAAATTATTATTATTACCCCCCATCAATATTTAGCTACAGACTTAAATCCCAGTAAAATGTCAACCAGGTTTGTTAGTAATTTAAATTAGGAAATGACTAAAGATTAACCTTTGAAAATTAAGCTTTTAATTTACATCTTATTTATAATTGTTATATATATTTAATTAATTAAAATTATTAATTAGAATTTTAATTTAAAACTACTGCTTAAATTAAAAAATATCATAAATTAAATTTACTAATTTAAAATTACTACTTAAAAATTATTATGATTATTTAAAATTACTAATTTAAAATTATTAATGAAAATTGCTAATTTAAAATTATTAATGAAAATTGCTAATTTAAAATTATTAATGAAAATTGCTAATTTAAAATTATTAATGAAAATTGCTAATTTAAAATTATTAATTGAAATTATTAATTAAATTTAATTAAAATTATTAGTTAAAAATTGTTCAAATCAATTTATAATAAAAAAAATTATTTGGTTTTGGTCGGACCAAAAATAATTTATGAACCCCCCCTTCGGACAATCCTGGCTACGCCACTGAAATGTTGTGATTGTTTTTCTAACTTAGTACATTCAAATCATTGAAATATATATATATATTTGTCAAAGAGATTTATCAATTCAGAGGAATTGAGCCTCAATTAGCATGCTTGTGCAACTCGTGTCTAAAATTAGAACGTCCGTAACCATACACAAAAATGTATATTTCTCAAGTTAGTTTTCACATGAGAATGGAAATTTTTATCACTGTGAAAGGTAATTTTGAGCCCTTTTTAAACATAACAAAATGTTTGCCTACAATTAATAAATGTGGAGTAAAATATTTTTAACATTTTTATTATTCTTGCAAAAAGTATATCCGTTATTTTGATTTTGCCCCATCTTTAAAAATAATAAGTTTTATATCCTGTAATAGAATATGTGATGAACTAATAAAAATATAAGTTTATTTCAATCAGAAGACCATATAAACACTTTTAAATGGGTTTTATCGAGAAAAAATTGACTTTATGAAATACCAATGATTTACCCAATTTTTTTTTTATATAAAATTTCTTTTTGAATATAATGTTACTTAATTCAAACAAAAAGTAAACCTAAAGTATTAAGTTTTTCAGTTCAAAAATAAAGTTGCAGCATCAATATAAGCCAAAAATAGTAACGGACGTACCAATAAAAGCTAGAAAAAAAAAATCACCAGCATTTTTAACCATACTAAACAAGTTACAAAAAATCCTAATTTCAAAATTAGAACCCTTAACTATTATACAAACAAACCATGCTAAAAGAAGAAAATAGTTTGATGTTATCCCTTTCACTTTTATAGTCCAATCGGTATCAGATATGCACTGCATGTTTCTAAGTGAGTGAAACGAGTCTAAACATGAACCTCTGAACCAAAAACTACTTATATTATATAAGCATTGAACACATATTTAAAATCTGCAAACTGTCACCTTTTAAATGAGGCATCATTTATGTATCTACTGTAATTTTGAAATTTTGAGAAAAATTTACTTTCATGTGATCAATCATGCTCTAATGCGAAAACAATGGGACTACCAAAGTTATTTCCTGTTCTCCATAAAAAAAAACATGTGGTTATAGATTCAGCTTTAAATTAAAAATATTTCACATAAATAGTAAAAATATTATTGAGTTTAAGAAATTTTATAACAATTAGTTAAACAGGCAGCATGCATAATAGGAAATAATCGAAGAATCAGTCAATTTATATTTTTGGATAAAAAAAAAAATTTATGTCTTTAGACATGTCTGCTTTATTCAAAACTCATAATGTATGAACAAGTTCTTACAAAATAAAAGGCAGACAAACCAAATAAATGGATTGTTGCTATAAAATAAAAGCATTGTTTCATAGCTTGGAAGTTCCCAGTGGCCCAAGCATTCCACAACAATTTTCTAATTTTGAAAGTGCTATTTTTTTTCTATGCAAGTTTAGTACCAATTCTTTTGATCTAAAATGTTATTTTTATAGGTTTTAACTCACCACTATGCCTGTCGTGGCCTCAATTTGACTCAACTTAAATCCCTTTCCAAATGCATCAAATTGATATATCATCATTCAATTGGGAATGATTTTTTCTTTAAAAGAAAACGTATGTAAAAGGCATGTTTTGTACATAATTGAATCGTTTATTTCAAAAACCTGCTAAGTGTAATGTTAACTCAATGTCTGTTGGCAAGTTTCTGAAATAAACAATTCAATTAGCATATGCCATAGCTAAAAATTCTTAAATTAATATAACTAATGAAATATCTTATGATTTGTGATTTTATCATATTGAATATAATATGTAGTAAACCTAATGCCTAGTTTCAAAACCAGATAGATCCATATTTTTCACAAAATCACTTTTGAGTGCACGACATCACATTGCAAAACGGTGTTGACCAAAAGTGTCTGAATCCAGTCAAAAAATGCATCCAAAGACATGGGTTTAGATACAAAAGTACATGGTTGTCAATCGTTTCTCGATTTCTTATTAAATTTACAAATATCTTAAGTATATCTTATTAACATATATATTAATGAGACATATTTTGTATAATTCATTCACATCCTATTATGACTTATGATTTAGATTCAAACTTTCGATAACCTTCTACATAAATAATAAGAACATATTGAATGCAAATACTTTTCAACAAGTGTATTAAATATTTTTAAAAGTACATTTATTTTTATAAATTAAACAAATATTCTATAAATAAGATGAAAATCATACCTTTGAAGGTAAAGAAAGTTCTCTACAAATGTCGTCTATGTTGTTAACATGCACAAGTGTGTCATTTATTGACTTGAGCCAGTCGCCTAAATATTGTCAAACATTTTAATGGGGAACTTCTTTTATTTTATAAAATAGTAAAAAAAATATAAAGGACAGTACTTTTGTTTTTAAATTTTTGAGCTCAGACAGTTGATATAACTTTTTATAATGTGAAAGGAAAATGCTAGTTTTGCAATGACTGCTCATGTGAAGTCACAGCACATTGCGAGAAATGGAGGACAAGGTTTTTTTTAATGTTTCGTGCATTAAAGTTGATGTGTTATAAATAACAGTAAGAAACAGCTATACTAGTAATATTAAATTCCTTATTCAAATTCTACAGTAAATACACCAAATATTTTTTTTTCACCTATTGGTAGTATTTTATACACCATGTTAAGTTTTATTTAAATTATTCTATTTAATAGAGTCAAACTATTCTGAGCACTTTACTTACACAAAAAAATTGACAAAGATTAAAGGCCACATTTCTTCATGTAATAAAAACAAATTACAAAATTTTCTTAACATTGTGTATTATTTAAAATACCTAATAATATTTATTGTAACTAACTTAAAAAATCAGCTTAAAAATAATATATAAGGCTGTAAACACAGAAACCAAAATATGTAGTAGCTCTCTCTATAAACTATTTAGTACTAAGGAAAAAGAAGAAAACACAATATTAAAATAATTTAATATCAATTACTTGTAACTTAATTACTAATAACAAGTCAATACAAAGACGGATCTTTCATAAGCCCAAGCTGAGTAATTTCTCAAAATTGTCAGATAAATAAGATAGGAATATTAACCTTTTCAGGGGGGCTGTGACATCTGTCGCATAGAAACTTTAGGTTTAGCAAGGAGCTTGTGACAAATATGAACTATGGAAGGGAGTAGCACCTTTTGTATTTAGTTAGAGACATAAAATTGCAAGTTGCCTATGTAAAGGGTTGCTTGGACATATAAAGGGTTGCTTTCCTTGACACACACAAAAGATGTCTGCTTTGAAGCCCGGTCTTTTTCAAGAAATATCCTATTAAGTGTCCCAATCAGAGCTCCAAATAAGGTTTTGAAGCTGGCAGCAAACACTGCTGTGAGCTTTTATAAGCTCTCAGCAAAAATTATTGAGCGCACGACAAAACTCAAAATAAAGCCGATTCAGTGATTTGTAATTTTTAGTTTCTTTTTTACATTAAACTTCTTTCAGTTTGGTTAATGTCGCTTGGTAAAACTGCATGAAATGGAACTGTTACAGAAGTATGTAATGCGTTTGCACAGATGGCATTTACCAGTAAAGCAATCCTATTCGCTCTGGTGACATAGCGTCAGTAACGATTACAGCTTGAAAAAATCCTGTTTTGTGACTGGGTTGTGTTGGAAGGGAGAAATCTGAATATACCAAGCATGAATGCTGAAATTCGCTCCAACACGTTTCAAACTCGCATTCGATGCGTCCGGTCTGATGTGCAGTCCGTTATGACTCTCGGGCATGCAAAAGGATAATGACATAACAAACTTTGAATTCATTTAAATGAAAAACTTGTGGGTAAAAGATTTGTTTTATTCAAATAATTTTAACTAAATAACAAGTAGATTATCAAGACAGAAATTAAACTAAACAATCTTTCAAAATTTTAAAATAATATTCCATTAAATATATAAATAAAGCTTCAGAATTTCAGCATTTAGTAGTTAATCGCCTTGGCGAGAAATCCTCCCCAGATACGTCTCATATAGATTACAAATCCTTACATTTTCTTCAATAAATCAAAAAAATAATTACCTGGTTTAATATCAAGCATTTCTTGGCTAGATATGAATCCTAAAATTTTTATTCTTCCATTTTCATAAGAATTATCTATATCTTCAAATACAGAAAGCTCCAATCCCAATAACTCTTCTGAAAAGGAAATTCTTCGCCCTATAGTTTGTCTGGACAACAAATAAAATTCTGGTTTGTTTACATCAATAACTACATCTCTAGAGGGCATTGAAAATGGATCAAAAAATATATTTTCATTGATATTAAAATCAAATTTGGAAGGCTTAAGAGGAAAAGATTTCCTGGCTTTTCGTTTACGCTTTTTCATCCATTTCCTTAGCTTTTCTGCAGGATTCAATTTAGTTCTTTCTTTTCTAGAATTTAATGGATAAGAATAATCTGAATCCGAATTAACACCACTATGTTCCAATTCATTTTGGATAGAAAAATCTGGCTGGATGTAAAATAATTCACCTCTTGGTCCAATTCTCTCCATCCACGGAAAGTATTGTTCACTGAAATTGATAAAATCTTACTATAATTGCATTAAAAAAAAATCAAACTTAATACAAAAAATTATTGATTATGTATTGAAAAAAATATACAAATAAACAATTAGTTACTGTTACGCAATATAAAATAGTAAATACATAATATAATTGAGAAAACAAGATCTTTGAATTTCCAATTAATTTTTTGAACAATCTATACTTTGTTTTACACAAAGTATTTTTAAGCAACCACTTTTATTATACCTATTTCTTAATTTTTGCTTGGATTAATAACTTAATATGTTTATTTATATTTGAATAAAAAATCTTTTGCTGAATGTACTTTATTATTTATATTCTATAGATATACTGCAAATTATATTCCTCTATAGAACAGCTAAAATAAAATATATAGATATCTTGTTAACGAAATAAGCAGCATTTTCATTTGAATATACAGTAGAAAGTTCGAAATCTGGAATGATCTAATATTCAAACTTTTTAAATTTCTTTAAACAAAAATGAAAAATATTTGCTTTTCTCATTTTCCACAAACCAACATATTGGATGGAAGAATGTGTAAGGAGTTGGGGGTGAAGTTCACCATGTGGGCATGCATTAATTTAAACCTCGTGAAGTTACCTCTTACTTTGGCACTCAAAATGGACAAACTCAGAATGTGAAGAAATTAAGCTTCTACAATAAATTTATCAGTATTTTTCCCGGCAGAAATCGGCTGGTTGGGAGAGTAGTGGGGGATAAAGATTACTACATGTAGTGTTCTTGTTATGCATTTTTCAAAGGATGGCACACCGTGCCCTGTTTTTGCAAGTGCCGATGCGCCCTGCCCTTTTTAGAAGTGAAAAATGTGCCCTGCTCGTTATTCAGTTTCTTTGTGCACCATAATTAAAAAAAAATCTGCAAAAACGTAGGTCTGTATGATTTGTCTTGTTTGCAATCGTACCTCAACCCACATGACATTTGCTGAACATCGGATTTACGTAAAGAGGCCTTTGTGAGGTCTATAGGTATTCAGTTGGTTCAAAAGATAATTGTAAGTTGTTTGTACATGTAAAGGGTTACTTTTTTTGCAACTTGAAAAGGGGCGGCAGTTGAGCCGGAATTCACAATGCATCAATCCAAAAATTTCCTGCTTTGAGCAAGGTATTTTCCAAGAAAGAATTATAAATGACTCTTATAAAAAAAAAATTAAAGCCCCAATTGTGATCCTCTTTGTTCCCTCACAATAGAATGTTCCCCCCCTTCTTAAAAAAAAGCCCATCCCCAGAATCAATTCTTGTTATTAAACCCTCTCGAATAGGTCACCAAAGATGTTTTATGAGAAGTTATATGACCGTCATTTGCCATTTGAATATGAAAATAGCCCCAGTACTGCATGTGGTCGCTAAGTTGAGTTTATCAGAATTACCCTTTTCATGGTATGCCGTCATCCAAGCATAAACTGAATAATCTAATTGAAGGTTTAAGGCACAAGAAAAGAGCATCATGCAAAAAATTCAAATATATTTTTTAAAAATTGTTTATTTAGATTATCGTTGAAAATACCCAAAACTAGCTAATTTTTATTCAATCACGTCTACAAATTAGTTTTATGTCACTCAGACAGATAGGCATAGGTATTAGGGGGGGGGGAGGGCTAGATACCCCCAGGAAATCTTTTGAAGGGGGTCAGCTTCCCCCCACCCACAATATCTTTTGCCTTAAAAAACATATTTAATAAAACAATTGTACAAATAAAGAATTTATACTAAGAACTGTATTCGAGCCTTTGAAAGGAAACAACATTCTCTCCACTTATTTAATTCCTCAACGTGTTAAAGTGGGTGGGGGGGAGGATTTCGCTTTGAAAGATACAGGAGGACAATGAGATGTCAGAACTTTGACAGGGGAATCGAAAACAGTCCTTTCTCAACTGTTTCCAATCTTGCAACATATCATCAGACAAATGTCTCCTTTTCTGCAGCACCTGTAATTACCTGTTCTTCCGCCAACAGTCCCATGGGTTGAAAGTGCAGCAAGACATCTATCAAAGGCACAAAGATCGCCATTTACTGACCCTTCTCTTTGGAAGCCATTTTTAGTTGCTAGATGCTTTCTCCATTGTAAATCCTAAAACTTACACTGAAGGCCAAAGTCTTTAGGATAAAGCCTTATCTTTTAAATAGGGGGCTACAGCGGAAAAAAAAATATTGGTGATGACATTGTACAGCCCCATCTAACAGTTTCTTATTTTAGAGTAAAGACAGCACACTTAGGCAGCATTTCTTTTTACAAACAAATAGAGGAGGTTTCTTCTGTCAGCATATTCTACTGTTTTGTCAGTTTAGTATTTTTTTCTCTTTTGTACTTTAAAAGTCAATTAAAAATCCTACCATCTTTCCTAATGATAAATTATCTTTTGTAATTAGGCTTATTACAATTTGAAATTACTCTAATTAGAATGATGTTTGATTTATGTTATGCAATATTAGTCAATAACACTAAGCATGTTTATGTGTTAAAACAAGTTGAAGCTCATTTTAAACTTGAATAACATATAAATTACATAAAATAAATTAATTTCATTGCAATATTAATGTAAATATTATGAAAATGTGTTTTCCCATAAAGTATTTATATTTATTCAAAATATTGTATAATTTTACTTTTCTTGTACTCAATATAATCTGGCTCACGTAAAATTGTATATATATTTTTTATATTACTAACTTTTTAAATTTCATAAAAGCATAAATAGTTAGTTTGACATTTTATTTAATACTCAGCTAAACATTATATTTATTTATGATAGAGCCATTTGCAAAATTTAAAAGTAAAAAATTATTATATTGATATTTTTTTTTTTGATAGCTTGCAATTTTATTGTACTATTTTAAGGAAAGGAAAGTGCCCTTTCACTCAACAGAAAGTGCTCTTTCACATAACAAAAAGTGTCCTTTTTGATAAATTCACATGCCCTTTTTTAAAACTATGTGAACACTGACTACATGGGCATGCTTCCATTTAAGAAAGTAATCTCACTCCTTTGCATACAAAATGGGGGTCATTCCATGCCAAATCAACACAGAAATTTTCCTCAGCATCTCCTATTTTTGTGAAATTTGGTGAATTTCATAAAAGTCTGAGTGCGGGGGAAAAAATGCATTTTCTTGTGTTGATTTGACATGGGCAAGCCCAGAATGTGTCGTCATATGGGCAAACCCAGAATGCGTTGAATGTTAAGAATTTCGGGACGTTTTCAGTAATTTTCCATGATGAATCGGCTTGTAGGGAGAGTGGGTTGGGGAGAGGTTACGTTCAACATGTAAACTTGCATCCATTTAAACCACAGGAAATAACCTCATTACTTAGCATACAACATGGACAAACCATGAATGAGTTGAAAGTTAAGAAATTCCAAACATTTTCAGTAATTTTCCTGTGAAGAACCAGCCTGTAGGGAGAGAGATTCGGTTAACCACAAAAACTTGCATCCATTTAAACCTTGTTTAAGTTATCCTAGCTTTTTTTGGCACACAAAATGGACAAATCCATGTGTGGAATGTTAAGAAATGTCAATTCTGCTACAATATTGTTATCTAGCGAAACATCACGGATTTAGCGACTTTCTGTGCATAATGGCTCCAATAAAGTAACGGCTATCATTTATTTTCTGTTCCCCTAATTTAGAGATTTTTTTTTTAATGGTTGGTTGGGATTTCTAATGATAAGGGGGTAGTTCTTGGCGACTTTTTCGGGCGATTCACTTCTCAATCTGAGAATGGGATAATTGTTTACAAATATGAAAGGATAGGAATTTGCGGGATTGGTTCGGATGATCACATGACTTCCGGGCATAAGAATTTCTGTGATTAGTTTAAAGAGTGACGTGATATTTAAGGGGGATAAATTGTTTTGTAATTGAATGTTTTTTAAGTATGTATACATGTATCTTTCGTAATATTTCTATTGTTTTTAAAGCATATAACAGCAAATTGTTATATGATAAATTACCATTCAAAATTATTATTTTCGATTAGAATTGCAATAAAGTTAGCACTCGCATTTTCCTTGATACAGCAACACGAAAATTGCTGTTATATGTAAGTACCCTTTATTCTTGTTGTTATGACTCAAATGTGGTTTGGTTGATAGATTAAATTATATTTTCTTAACATATGTATGTTGATAGTTTGAAAGATGACATTGAAAATGAATTTTAAATTGTATGCTCTTATTAACATTAACTATTGTAATTATTTTTAGTTCTTGATAACCATGCATCATTGTGCGCTGCTCAAAACAACTGCTCAGAGGGGGATGAGTACCCCCAAACGACGGCTCGGAGGGGGGGTACCAGCATTTTTTTTTACTGCTCCCAGGGGATGAGTAGCCCAAAACAATTGTCCGAAGGATTGCCTGTAAGCACCATGACCGACATCCCGGAGTGTGTACCAACTGTTATTTTAAAGTAATGTGCCACTGCTGGTGTTATCTAATCGGGATCCAATGCCTGACGCTATTTAAGTTGTGACAGGCGCCAGCTTAGGTGATGTCCTCGCCATCTGACCGTGGTTCAAAAATATGAGACATTGTTCCCTTCAAGATAGGCGCCGAACTGTCGCCAACAGCCCAATGTGCAGCTCTAGGGCAATGTTAATTTAAAAAAGAAAACCTTCGAGATCAATTCTAAACTGTCGCCATTAGCCCATTGTGAAGCTCAAGTGTGACGTTATTTAATTCAATCGTGCAGACCTAATAGAAATCCTGCAAAATGTATTTTTAACCGTCACCGATAGCCCATTACGCAGTGGACGTCTTCCGATCAATCAATCAACGCGTCGTCCGACCGTGGTTCGAAAATAAGACGCACCACTTGAGTTGTTAACTGTAATTGTACATTTAACCGGAAGTAACCATAAAGATCAGGAAAAAAGACGCATGCACAATGCATCGGGTCGTTTGGCGTATACTTGAAAACACAGCCAAATCCGCTATCGATCGCAAGTCTTTACCAAATGGTTGTATGTACGTTAAAAGAAATTTGATGTGGGAAATTTCAATTCTGCACCGGAATCTGGACTTGCTTTTGCACAGAGAATATGGAATGTTAATGGATATTGTGATGATCTAATATCCGAAATTGCAAAAATTTCGATGATTCTGGAACTTTCTAGTATTGTATATCTGCACACCTTGGTAATAATCAGATTATTGTTTATCAGCAAACACAATTGTTGTTAAAAGTTTTACCAGAACCTTTCAACCCTTAATCCTCTAACAATTGAGGACATCAAAATTATAAAACGGTTTTCACTGCAAAAGAATTAAATTTTCATCAGGCGTCTTTTTAAAAAATATATTTTTTGTTATTTTAATAGCTTTTAAAAAGTACCCTCATGCTTTACATTTGAAAAAAAATTCAAAATTGAGTATATTTTTATGAATTAAAAAACTTTATGTAATTAGTATTAAATCGGCATGTTCTTAAAGTGGTAATTTTTCTTTGCACAGTGGCAGCTCTTGGGCATGAAAAGTGAAAGGGCCTGAATGACAAGAGAGTTAAAGCTAACAGTGTAATTCAATAGTTAATTATGAATAAATTAAGGTAAAAATTATTGGGTGGACCAGAAAGTAATGTAGTTTCTGCGCATGTCAATATTTATTTACCATTTATCAGCTCATTGTGTATTCTAAAGTCGTGCAAAATACATTTTTAGGTTCAAGTGATTTGTTTACTTGTAAATAATTGAAAACATATTTTTTTTTTGCAATTTTGGGTGAAATGGCCAGCCAAATACCATAAGATGCACATATCTGGCATTGCATGCCTTTTGAGTTTCGGAAGGGTAGTAACGCAACAGCTGCTACCAAAAACACTTGCAATGTTTATCCAAGTGCATTGGATGTTCATAAATGCCAAAGATGTTTTCTAAGTTCAGATACTGTAATTTAAATCTTTCCAACTCGTATCGATCAGGAAGACCAACAACTTTAGACAATGACGTGTTCAGGGCTAAAGTGGAAGCAAATCTGTGTCAAACAATCAACACAATGAATGTCAAACACTCTTAACCAACTTTGGTCGACCATCCAAGAACATTTGCAGCAGATTGGTAAAGTAAGAAGAGCAGATGTTTGGGTCCCGCATAATTTGTCTGAAGAAAACAAAGCCAACCGATCCACCATGTGCAACTTATTGCTTCAACGGCACATTGCAGAAGCGATTTTTGATCGCATGATCACTGGAGATGAAAAATGAGTCCTCTATGATAATCCAAAACACAAAAAGCAGTGGCTCTCTCCGAAAGAATTGTCACAAAGTACTGCTAAGCTTGGTTTACATCCCGAAAAGACGCTTTTGTCTGTTTGGTGGAATATTCACGGACTAGTTCATTTTGAAGTACTGGAATCTTTACAAACTGCGAATGCAGACCTTTACTATGAACAATTGGATCGAGTAAATCAATCTTTAATATAAAAGTGTTCAGCAATTGTCAACAGAAAAGGCATTATTCTTCAACACAATAATGCAAGACCGCACTGCACAAGACGAACACTGGAATGAATTAGGGTGGGTGCTCTTCGTCTTCATCATCGGTTTCACTTGCAGTTTTATTGCTGTTTGCTTTATAAAATAGGAACTCTTTGTAGGAATTATCATATGTTATGGTCAATGGTAGATAGTGGCATTTTTAGTAGCTTCGACAAAGTGTTTTTGTGTGCCCTTCACTAGGCAATTTCTCCAATAATAATACAGAAATTAATTCTTTGGTTATGATTTCTTCATTTGGTACATGAAGTATGTTTACCTTTGTTGCACCATGAACAAGCTCTGCAAAATCAGCAGCTTTTTGTATAATTGCTTTTTTACCATGCACTTCATTTCATAGACATCACTTAAAAAAAGAAAAACAGCACCGATTCCATCTAAGCACCTGTATCATGAGCTGTTGAAAAAAAATGTCCATGAAAACTGTTAATATTCAAGTTTGATTTCAGTACTGACATGTTTACAAAATTATATATTTGTTTAAATCGGCCTGTGCAACCATCAGAAAAAACTGGATACACTTTTGACCAATGCATTTTCTTGGAGATGCTGCATTAAAATATTGTGCAAACACATTTACAGAAAATCTGTCTTGTATTATATAATAGTCTTTCTATATCTTTTAAAAATGCACCTTCTGAATATCTACCAACAACTTGGGCTTGAAACAACAAATTTCCCAACCTAACGATTCGATATTCCCAACTCAACAGTGCTGAAATCCCAACAGTCAACAGTGCTGAATTCCCAGTTCCAACTTATCGGCATTTTTCATCTTTTTTTTTATATATATTTTAGGCAATATTAAACAGTTCTTTCACAAGCATTGATTTGTTGCACCCATATTCCAATGCAGTGTCCGTTCTGAGGTCTAATTTAAATGTAATCTTACAAGTAGGGCGATTTCTAATCTTCCCTAGCTTTCATTTGTTAATAATATAAATTTTCTTCAGGTAATAAATTTTCCCAGCTCGTGGTTTTTAGAAGTTGAAATTCCCAACTTTCAAGGTTTCCAGATTATAGTTGGGTCGTGCTCCCCCCGGTGTGACGGGCCTGCACAGCATGCTAAATCAATAAATCTTTATGAATGGAGAAAATAAATCTGCAACTGTCCTATGAATTACTTTGAAAGTTTTTATGAAAACCACAAATACACACTTTCTGAGGACTTGCTGTCATAATTGTTCTGTAATTTTAAAGTAAATAAAAAATTAAAATCCTTCATTTTAAAAACATGAATGAATGCAATTTAATTTGTTTTAAATTTACAGAATATAATTAATTATGGACAAACTACTTCAGAACTTATTCTTAAAAAGGGAGAAACCAACTAAACCTAAAACATTGTTTTTGTCCGAAGACAACCTATTTTATTTATACTTGACAGAAATTTTATGCGTTACGTTTGTGACACAGTCATTTGTTACTCTTGTGACAACACAACAGAGGATGTTCTATGCATGACACACAAAAAATAAATTATGTAAAATATGTATTATTCCACCAAATCAGAGATTAAAAGGTTTAAGTAAAAATGTTAAGTTTTTACAAATTTGAAACTTTTATATGTTTTTTGTTACTCTTGTGACAATTAAACATCGCTATTAAATACATTTAAAATTTTATTCAAAAGCTAATCCAAAATATTTCAACTGCATATATATGATAAATATGGAAATAGATTCTTAATTTGTATATATAATGTATTCAATTAATGAACAAACTTAAGAAAATAATATACTATAATCGAAGTGACATTTTTGGCCTCAATATAAGTGAAAAAATGTTTCAACTTTCAAAACAATTTCACTGCAGACTATTATTCTAATGAAATAATAACCTTACAAATTCATATCCACCAACTTTCTAGGATTAAATTGATATACTACACTTAGAGTTCAGTTAAAATTTTAATTTCAGTAAAAAGTTTCATTTTTGGGACGTTCCCATATATAAAATAATTTCAAAATTACTGGGGTCAGAGTGCAAAAACAAAATCACGAGATCATCCCCATTTAATGAAGATCGTAACCATGATTTAGATATTTAAAATGTTTGTGGTTTTTGCGTCATTTTCAAAGTTTTTCCTTTTTTTTTACTGTTATTTAAATTTAGGCATTTCTTAGCTCATGAGCATGCTTGAAATTTAATTTTTTTAATTAAATAATAAAATTATAAACTAATTATATAATTTAGCCACAACTTTAAACTTTTATAAAAATTAAATTAATAGAACAAAATTCAAACAAAATACTTAATTAAAACAATTTATAGTATAGTAAAAAAAAATATCTTCAGATATATCAGATTTATTCACCCTTGGCGTGTTAACCAATGTTATAGATGCCAAGTTTTTAATCATGGCAGCGAAGGGTGTAACATTCGACCCCGTTGTGTGAAATGTGCTTCGGACGAACATTCATCCCACGAATGCACAAAATCCCGCGACGTACCAGCACTATGCTGCAACTGCGGTGAGGAGCACCCTGCGTCTTACAGGGGTTCGGAAATCGGAATTAACCTTACGGTGTGTCGACCGGAGGTCCTTACACCTTCATCGAATTAAGTCTAATAAATAGAATAACGTTAGAGGGGTTTAAGTTTAAATAAGAAGTTACTAATTAATTGGTGGGGGTTGGGGGCCCTAAGGCTAAACGCGAATTCGTTAGAAAAAACCTGAAAGATAACATCAGTAGATGGTGTGTGTTAGAAATAAGTAGAGACAACAAGTGATTTGTAGTACATATTTTATTATTATAAGATGCAAAATACACAACATAATAAGACAATAACATAACCTGGCTACTAGCTAAGGAGCAGCTGTCGGAAATTTTGACATGTCAATCTGACAAACAAGTCTTGAGATGCCTACCAGGTGGGGTCGTGGTGAATGGTTCTTGGTCTTTTATGTTTTTGGTTTACCTCGTGATCATACTGTGTGATTTCTTTAAGGTGTTGTATGTCTGAGTTTTCGATTGCCATGTTATAGTTGTGTGAGATAGTCAGTATTGCTGTGTCAATAGTGTCCATTTTAAGGTCCCTGTGTAAGATTGTATTCCTGACATACCTTGGTGCATCTGTTAGCCTTCTAAGGGCTTTGTTCTGAAATGTTTGAAGTTTCTTTCTGTGTGTTCTTCGAACTGCAGCCCAGGCCGGACAGGCATACAGCCGAACTGGTCTGATCATAGTTTTGTAAAGAATTACTTTGTTTCTAAGTGTCATTTTTGAGTTCTTCCCAATGAGGGGATTTAAGCTTATACTTGCACCAGTCGCTTTTGCGAGAGTTTGTTTAATGTGTTCTTTAAAGCTAAGTTTACTGTCTAGGTGTACTCCTAAGTATTTGGTGTGGTGTGGTGTTCTCTCTTGATCTCTGTATTAAATATCTCAAGATCGGTGTTGTAATCAACTAGTGTGTCGTGTTTGCGGAAGAGTACCGATACACTCTTTTGAGCATTAATTTTGATGCGCCAGTTTTCGCACCATGATTCTACTGTGTTTAAAGCGGCTGGTAGCTTCCCAAAGGCTATGTCACTGTGCTTAGATTTAGCTCTTACAGGGGTTGCACCGCGTTTCCGAAATTAAGGCGAAAGCCCTTCCATGGAGCCCCCAGGTCAAGGGCCAATCAGCAATCAAGAACCTATCGAGCTCCCAGCCAATCAGCGTCGACCTTCATTCCTACCCGTATTACCAACTCTAACTCTGTCCGACCCGGTTTTTCTTACGCAGAGGCGGCATCTGGCGGCCAAAATGATAACTACAACGAAAATGAGATTGAAATTGATGAAAATCCCATTAATCCCCCTGTAAATAATCCAATCCCCCCCACCATTTGTTGTAACAAATGAAATGTTCCTTTCACTAATGAACAACATAACGACACTCACTGCCCAGGTTGCATCTCTTGCTGAGACTGTAGCCGTATTAAATCAGCAAATCAAACTATAATTTTATGTCCGTACACCCACCTAAATTAAATATTATTTCATGGAACTGTAATGGCCTCTCAGCTAAAATTGGTGAGCTGAGGGAGCTCTTAGATAGACTAAATCCTGACATTATCCTTGTCCAGGAAACAAAACTTTATCCCAGGAATAAAGTAAATATCCCAAACTATTCATGCTTGCGGGACGACAAAGTTGACTCCACCCCCGCAGCCCCCATTCATAAAAGAGGCACGGACATCTTTATCAAAAACAACATACCCATGTATAGAGTTCCATCACCACTTCTAGACAACATTGAGTCAACAATTATTACCATCAACCCCAAAGATCATAACAAATTCACAATTGCTTCCATTTATGTCCGAAACAGACCGTCCACTAATCTTATGTATGAACTTGGTATCCTCCAAAACATTGCAAATTCCATCATCTTATTCGAGGACTTTAATGCCAAAACGTACCGATGGAACCACTGTGAAAACTGGACTGGACATAGAGTTGTGGAGTTTTCTAACTCAAATAACTTTGAAATTGCCGCCCCGGAAACCCCGACACGTTTTGCGTGTAATTCTTACTCTACAATTGACATAGCACTTATCAGGGACTTGCCACACCACTTTACTATTAACTCGCTGGCCGAACTCAGCTCCGACCACAACCCGGTTTCCCTAATCTTTTCCATTGATGTCCCCAAAGTAAAGGCTGGAATATATTTTAAAACAAATTGGGAAGCATTCCAAAGCGACCTACTAAATCTAAACCTCCCCCCCACTGCACCCCTATCCAGCTCTGACCTGGACGAGGCAGTTAAGAACTTCACTGACAGTATCATTCAAACCCATCTAACTAATTCTAAAGAGGAAACCGGAATCAAGGGCATTCACATCCCTAGTCACATAAAAGACCTTATCAAAAGGAAAAATCGCGCCAGAAGAAACTGGCAGGAGTTCAAAGACCCACTGGACAGATCGATTATGTGTAAACTCCAAGGGGAGATTAAAAGCGCAACGCACCTAATCATACAAAATGATTGGCATGATCACCTAACCTCACTCGAGGCTGAAGATGGCTCCATTTGGAGAGCCACAAAATACTTAAAAAATCAACATAAGCCCATCCCCCCACTCGTTAACGGAAATTCAGTAGCCCTCACAAATGTTGATAAAGCTAACGTCCTGGCTAACACTTATGAAGCTCAATTCAATGAGAATCCAACTATAAATCACTAATTCAATTCTTATATCTCACAATCGGTCGACAACTTC
Organism: Troglohyphantes excavatus; assembly: GCA_963932185.1. Classification (NCBI taxonomy): domain Eukaryota; kingdom Metazoa; phylum Arthropoda; class Arachnida; order Araneae; family Linyphiidae; genus Troglohyphantes; species Troglohyphantes excavatus. The sequence goes on along the minus strand of OZ010672.1, from coordinate 55,392,672 downwards.
CTACTAAATACTCCAAGCCAAACTTACGAATCTGTCCAACCAAAGGAAATCACGGACATTATCCCATAAGCTCAAAATTAAGAAGGCCCCAGGAAAAGAGGGCATTACCAATAAAATAGTTAAGAAACTCCCCCTTAATATTATCTCATATTTCACTCTCTTACTAAACACAATGCTCCACCTCAGCCATTTCCCTGTTGAGTGGAAGAGTGCAAAGATTGTTCCAATCCCCAAACCGGGGAAAAAATTAAATGACCCCTCCTCATATCGTCCCATCTCTCTGTTACCCATTATGGGAAATTTAGCTGAAACTACCATCAGGGATAGAATCATGAATTTCCTTGTAACCAATTATAAACTTATAACCCAACAGTTTGGATTCATGAAGGAACTTTCCACGACCCATCAACTCCTTCGAGTTACAGACTACATATCTAATAGCTTAATTAAAAAGGAAAGCGCGGCTGCGCTATTCCTTGATGTAGCAAAGGCCTTTGATCGTGTTTGGATCAAGGGCCTAATTTACAAATTCATTACCCCCCTCTCAATTCCATCCAACTTTACTCACCTAATTTACTCATACCTCACAGAAAGAACGTTTGTCGTCGACGTATGTAAAACCCACTCAACACCCAGACTAGCTAAAGCAGGAACCCCCCCCCCAAGGTTCTGTCCTTGGGAACCTGCTTTTCAACATTTTCATAAACGATATCCCCCTATTCCCAGACACCATGTTGGCACTTTTCGCAGATGACACTGCAATAATGGCAAGTGATAAAGAACTCGATACTGTAACTCAAAGACTCCAATCACACATTTATTTACTCGAAATCTGGCTTACCAATTGGAAAATCCAAATTAACGTAGAAAAAAGCCAAGCGATCTTATTCACAAACAGGCTTATAATACCTGATAACATATTCCTTACTATGTTTAACACCCAACTTCCATGGCTTGACCAAACCAAATACCTAGGTGTCCATTGGCCACCTTATTAACAAAAGATCGCCACTCAACATTAAATATAAACTCCTAATCTACAAGTAATCCTCTCTAATAAGACCCATTACCTATAACATATGCTGCCCCAATCTGGGCCTCAGCATGTAAGACAAGACTGGCCGAATTGGAAAGAATCCAATCCTCCATTGTCAAATACAATATAGCCAGGGCTCCCTGGTTCATCAGAATCCGGGATATTCGTGAGGCATACGACATTCCCCCACTGACTAAGTTCATGGGTGAATTGGCAACAAACTTCTATGCCAAGATACCCTTTATCTAAAACTCTGAGCTTCAGCTGCTCAAAGAGTACGATCACACACTGTTCAAAAACAGACGACAACCCAGAGCCTCATTGAAACTCTGTGGGTAACCCCGGGAGGATTTCAGTAGCAGCACGGTTTCACGCAGACATGACTATTTCGCTTTATCTATTGTTTTGTCCTTTGGCTAAGTTAATTTAGCATGTAAATGTCCCCAGGATTATTTTGAAAACAACTGTTTTCTCATTTATTGATTTTGACTGGCTTTAGCCAACCTTTTGTATAAACTTGATATGTAAACGTCCACAGAACACTGTTCTAATGCCATGTATTTTCATATTCTGTCTTTTACTGGCTTCCAGGCCGATCCCCACTGTATATAAACTTACGTAGTTGTCCCGGATAAATCTTATTATTTCCATGTACCTTACCCAACATATGACATACTGTGGCCATCAGGCCAATTTTTCACTGTTTATTTTCATGCTGTTTGTCCTGTTCTGTCCACGTAACGTCCTTACTTGTATATTTCATATACATGCCATTTTTATTATCTCTCAAGTCATGTCTTATTCATTAATAGTCACATAGGAGGTTAGGGGGGCTACGCCCCCAGGTACTCCAAACGCTTCGCTCATACATTATACTGCATTTCCATTCCGAATTGCGATAATTGGTTGGGACAAAAAACTTCTTTGTTATAGTAATTGTTTGTTTGTATATTTTTTAAGTTATAAAATTTTCACATATGTATAAGGCTCTAATAAAAAAAATTAAAAACTTACTCGTCACTTCCTGAACAAGAAGATCCGCAGCTTCCTGAATCACTGTATTCAGAAGAACATTCAGAAATATCATCCCGACACTCCGCCATGTCAAAAGCACGGATCTAATTATATAAAAATTTCTTACGTGAAAAAATAAAAATAAAAGTTTTCAGGAAACCTAAGAGCTGTTAAGTATTTCCATAAAAGAAATTATTACAATGCACTGAAAGGCACAAGAGTGATATTTGCAATAAGAAGTGTTCAAAAGAAACGCACAAATAATAATATTTTTGTAGTTCACAAAACCCGCGACAAACTTTTTTTGACAACAAAAATCAAAACATTACATATCGGTAACGAGTAGACATAGAAACACCCTCATATGAAGTACTGCCGACCGGTTCTCCACAGCAATTTGTATCCCGCGATGCATTACGCCAATGTGCACTTCGACAATTTTTCAAGTTCTGGGCAAAACGAAACTGTTTTTAGTAAGGGCCTGATTCTCATCTCCTTACGGGTTGGACAGGCAGGCAAATTAGCGTTGGACTCGATCCTAACGCTAATTTGCGATTCTCATCTCGAGCATCCGCCTGACGGATTTTTCGATAGACCAATTTTTTACGGAAAGTTTATCGTCTGCTACTGAGCAGACGATAACAGTGTACGTTAGCGTTGAGAAGTCCAATCCGATTGCTGATTGGATGATTTCGCCGGCTTAGCTCGCTGGATTTCACGAGATTTTCCGAAACGTAAACAAACAATAATGGAATTTTTTTATAAAATCGGCAATAGTAAGTTAAGACATATTTTAAACATCCCATCAATAAGTAATTCATTATAAAAAAGAGAAACTTTGTCAGTGTTAATACTTTTTTGAATAACTGGGTATTTAAAAATGAATTTACACTTTAATTCTTCGTTTGTTTATGTGTTTTATAATCGGGTTTATCATCGTATATAACTTCTATATTTAAGTAAATTAAAATGTATTTTTACTATCTGGTTCATAAAATATAAATGCAACTCCTATGGAAAATCAAAATGAACCTTAAAATTGCAAGATAAATGTTAATGAAAAGTCTGTTTTAACAAACATGACAATTTACAAATAACACTTCTTGTACAAAAAAAAAGTATAGAATTATAGTTGTATATATAATATATTTTTTCAGTTTAAATATTTCATTATCCTGTTTCTCAGGTGTATTTTCTTCCTTTTGAAGAATTGCTCAATCAATGGAGTAACGGTGTGGCCTGGGCCCTCCTGCAAAAAATATTTTAGGGCCCCACAAAGCTTTAAAATATAAAAATTAATGCTATTCTTAAACCTTTATATTAGTTAAACATTTTACTTGTAAACCTAGTTAGAATATTAAATTCGAAAACAAATTTCAACGCATCAGGCGACCCAGCATTTGACATAGTAATCACTTGTGAAATTTTATGTTTAATACACTTTATTATTGAATGGAAATGCTACTATATAGTAACCATTTTTTGATTTAAAAAATATTATTATTACAAACAGGGGCATTATACTTTTTGTTTTGTGTTATTTATGTATTAAATGTTCTTAAATAAAAAGTTCTAACACATGTATTGTTATAATTTGTTCTTAGACACATCATAATTTTATTATCTGCCTCTAAAAATTTGTGTTTGGTTAAAAAATTTATAATGTGGCTACTTTAATTCACGAATCAAACATGTTACATGTACAGATAAATTTAGTAGAAAATGAAAAAAAAAATATAAATTATTGAACATATTTATTTAAGGTCAACATAGGATCATAGATTCTGTTTTCACACTGGGCAGGTTTAAAAAGTAGAACTAAAATAATGAGTTATTTTGGTTAGGTTAACTGACGGCTCAAAATGTAAACTCGTTTTTTTAAATGGTCGTTCAAAAAGTCGAACAAACTTAACTAGTTATCTAAATTTCTTAACCGAGAAATACTCGGTTAACTTGGTTAAATTTCGACCTTGGATCTGGTTTAATATTTTTATTTATAGAAAATTGTTTTTTTATTACTCTTTAATAATTTAACTACAAAACACAACTTGTAAAAATTTCCAATTTTCTCAAGCCAAAAAGGTTTTTCAAAACTCGCCAAAGGTTTAAAATGCAGTTATATATGCTGTGCTTTTTTTACATTTATTTTCTGGAAATAGATTTAAATTAAACTATTTGTTTCAGTTGCATGTTATTCAATGTAGTAATAACTGGACATTAGTAGGGACAAATTGAATTATATTTTGAATGTTTTTATGAACATTTGTTTTGAAAATATTTCAGCGTGTTGGTAAAAGGGTATGTTTTGTAGATTATTCAACTTTTATTTTTTTAATAGTGTTCTCAATTAAATTAAGTATTGACATATTCAGCATTTATATAGCAATTTATTGTTTCCCTTTTAACCTTAGAGTACTAGTGTAAATATTACTAATCTCAATTTTGTTTACGTTAAGAATAACATATTATAAACAAAAATAACGTTAGTACTCTAGGGTTAAATATGTGCAATATTGTTTACGTACCGTAAAAAAATTCTATGTTTTATAAATACTTGTATTAAATTTGATATAGATAGTCAATGTCGTACAAAACTTTTATTACCCTGCTGAATTCCTGAGAACATGACTAAAAAATTCTTGTTTTTGTATGATCATTTGGATAACAATTTCAAGGATTTTTTAGTTGATATTTTGCTGAATCAAGGAATACTAGACAAACAAACTTTCTGGACATGAAACCTTTCTAAGGAGAGATCACCCTTGGTTCTATATAAAATTATAACGAGATGGTCTTTTTATACATTTCCCATGTATAAATTAGTTGTGACAAACATATGAACATATGCTTCAGTGCAAAAAGTATTTTAGGGCCCCACAGAACAATAAAATATAAAAATTAATGGCATTCTTGAACCTTCACATCAGTTAAACAGTTTACTTGAAAACTTAGTTAGAATATTAAGTTTAAAAACATAATTTCAATGCAAGCGATCCATATATAATTAGTACAAACAGCGGCAGTGCATGTTTTGTGTCATTTATGTATTAAATGTTTTGAAATAAAAAATTCTAGCACAATGTATTGTTATAACTTGTTCTTAGACACAACAGAATTTTATAATCCCCTAAAAATTTATGTTGTGTGTTTGGATAAAAAAATTATAATGTGGCTACTTGTTACTTCACGAATGAAATATGTTACATGCACAGATATATTTAAGTAGAAAATGAATAAAAAAAATTTTGAACATATTTATTTAAGGTCAACTTTAGGATATGTTTCATACTGAGTATTTATTTAGAAATCAACAACCTTCGAAGTAAAAATGAATGTGAAAAAAATAAAAGTTTATGAAATCTTAAAACTTTGGATATATATTTTTATTTATGATTTTATTTTTAGCCCGTGTAAATAATTTTTGTATGCATATGATTTTTTAAAAATATGTGTAGTCAATTTATAAAATTTGGTTCCAAACAATAATAAAATCAATATTTTATTCTGTAAAAAAATTTACATGAAATTTATCTTCTTAGGATTTTTTTTTAATTGTACAACATAAATATGTTTTTAAAAAAAACAATCAAAATCAGATATATAATAGATTGCAAAAAACACCTGTATTTATAGTAGAAATCTAATTTTCTGAAAACCGCATTTAAAAGTACATAAACAAATTTCTCTATAGCATATTTTAAATAATTGTTACAATTACTTCCATTACTCTGGACTATTTTGTTGCAGTTATATCATTTTATAGGTATGAGTTCCAATTACAAACTTCTAATTTAATTAAAAATTAGGGCTTGCTCTGTACAATAAAATATTTAAAACTATTCATGAAAATATTAAGCATTAACATATTTTTTAATGGGTTCAAAGTCAATTATATATTTTTGCTTTGTTAGTTTTTACCAGAAACATTATCAACAAATTATAAATACTATTCTGGCCTTTAATGTAATAAATTTATAGTTAAAAGTTTGTTACTTATTATAAATGAACAATATTATATAATTACTTCTAACTTTTTAATTTATGGTACCTAAAATAATCAATAAGGATAACCTTTGTATTTAAATGTATTTATAAAAGCATTTGTCAAAAAAAAAAACTTTTATATTTTCATTTAGAGTAAGATTGATAATATGTGAATCAAGAACTTGTATCTTCCCAAAAATTATTATTTTTTTTAGTTTAATCACCCTGGCTAAAAAATATCAGCTATCTATTTTGTATACTTTTCTTCTATTTTACTATCTGTAAAAAAAAATATTAAAAAAAAATTCTATTAAAACAATATTACAGCGCATTCGGTTTGCTTAGATTAGTAATTTTCTTTTATTTTCAAAAAAGTCATATTTTTTCATTTAAAACTCAACTATTTCCAAACAGATAAACATATTTCTGGACTATTACAATTTATTTTCCAAATTGTTGTTGTTTGGAAATGATTATAATATTGTGTCACTGCGCATGACCGTGCCGTTGTCACTATATACAAATAAATCGTAATGATCGTTGCTAAGAAAAACGTCACTTCCGATTGAAAACCCTTACGAAAACATGTCATTCCTAACGTTAACGATAAATAGGGAGATGAGAATCACCTCTACCAATACTTACGGAAACGGGGGTAGCATCCGCCCAAAACTGTCCAACCAAGCTGTCCAACCCGTAAAGAGATGAGAATCAGGCCCGTATACCGTTGAGGGCTTCTTTTGCGCTAAAATAAAACTTTGGCTTGATAATTGACGTTGTTTTATGAGGCCAATCAGTGCCAATTATTGTTTTTCACAGTTTTACACATTTTAGTAAAAGGGGGTTTGGTTTGGTAAAATACGTCGCACTAGAGCTGCACAGTGGGCTGTTGGCGACGGCTCGGGGTCTATCTCGAAGGAAAGACCCGGGCGTTTTGTGCGTTTCCTTCGAACACTTCTTATTGCAAATATCCCTGTTGTGCTTTTCAGTGCATTGTAATAATTTCTTTTATGGAGATACACACAGCCAGCATTATCTACTGGTTAGAACCAGGGCCTATTTTAACATAGAGTTGGTGGGGATTTTTCCCTACCAGTTTGTAGAAATGCCCCACCAGTCATGCAAATTTGCCCTACCGGAATTTTGTTTTGTTTAATCAATTTTCCCCAGTAAAAACATAAACTTGAATCTGTGGCATAGAAAAGAATGACGTTAGAGACAGATCCCCATTCCCGTGAAAAGGCCCGATTTCGACACTCAATCTCCTAACGAGGGAAAAAAGCTTTCACACCCCTCCCCGGTCTAGCTCCTGGGTCTAGCTAGTTCCCATCCACAAAAATCCTTTTGTTCAGAACTGGGTGGTCGAGCCGTTGACAATATATTTTGGATTGCCTACTGTTCAAAATCGTTTTATTGCCTTCCTTATCTGGGCAGGATCTCTTAAGTGGGCACCAGCTGCTTTTTTATAGTCGGTAAAACTCTTGACATCTATTTGAATAGGTATTAGGGCAGAAATATATGGCCTGGGGGGTGTCATATAAGGGGTGGAAAGTTCCAATGCATTTTGGTATGGTTCTCTTGAAATGTTGTCAGAAACAAGACGTTCCAGTATCATTCCTTAGGCCGATTTTTCACTTCAATTTTAAAAGATATTTTTACCTGCATTTAACAGCTACAAAAAGTAAGTAAATTACATTTATGTTTTATGTAGATTTCTTTTACGGTGTGTAGTTTAACTAAATGTTATTTGTATAGTTAAAAGAGATTTCTAATTTATACTTTTGGGGGAAAATGTATTTCCCGATGTTAATAACATTTTGAAGGGATCATTATTTACAAATTTTAATACATATAAATAGAAACCTAAATTTTTCAAAATTATTGGGGAGGGGTAGCTCTAATTTTTAATAAAATGCATACACTATATGAAATTATAGCCAGTCTTTCAAAGGATTATACAAGATTATTCTTATGAATAAGTTTTTTTTTCTTTTTTAAATTTTGATTGGTAGTTTTATATGAACAAAATATATCATGGATGTATAATTCTAAGGTAACCAAAATTAGCATATTTAAGTTATTGTACTAAATGTCTAGAGTGAAACGACAGCAAGAATAAGGTTAAAATAATTTAATTGAAAAATATCTTTTTTTCTTCGTTACTTACGTATAATCGAAAAGAGATCAAATATTTTTTATTAAAATTGTTATGAAAATGTTTTATTTTTAGATATTCTCAATATATTGATACCAATATAAATTAATCAAAAAGTAAAAAAAATTTGGATATATTACTTTTTAACAATGTAATATACCAGGTTAATGCCAACTATCTTACATAAAAAGCCATTCGGTAATACATTTAAATTCTGGAACAGTAAGCAGGGGCGGCTCGAGGTAGATTTTCCACATGGGCAAAAAATATTTTGCCCCCCCCCCATTCATTTTTTTTGTTGCAAATTTAATAGACCTAAAAATGTTGAATAATAATGTTACGTTATTATACAATAACGTTAAGTCATTACATATAACATTTTTTGTTCATTGAATGTTTTTTACATCCTAATTATACATAACTGTATACGTGGGTGCAAGAACCAGACAGCTCCACTTATTTCTGATTTTAAAAATTTCACTTATTCTTATAAAAAAAATTCTCTATCGATTGGTGCAAGAACCAGACAGCTCTATGTAATGGCTATACATATATAAAGGAAATGGACTTTTGTATCATATAGCTAAATTATACTGGTGTGTATACGGGACTGGTGCACGATAAATCTGATCGGGGTCCAATGTCCTGACGCCTATTGAGGTTGCGTCGGGTGCCAGCTCCAGGTGTTGTCCTCGTCATCTGACCATGGTTCAAAAATACGAGGCATCGTTCCCGGGTCTTTCCTTCGAGATAGGCCCCGAACCGTCGCCAATAGCCCACTGAGCAGCTCTAGTGTGACGTTAATTAAAACAAACCAAACCGTATCATATAGCTGCAAGAAACGTGCAGTGTTATTAATTTGTCCTGAACAATTTTGAAAACTGTTGCTGTGTGGTTCTTTCACACACGTCTTCAATTTTATAACTCGTCATTCTCTTCAATTTAAGCAAGCACTCTACACGACCTGTGATTAGAACTAACGTTACAGTGATTAAACAAGCCAGCGTATGCTCGAAATTGGATTCATTTATCCTTCCTTGCAATACAAAGACCCGACCGGGTAGTAGATTAATGACCAACAGTACCGACGTGGCTCACCTTCTTCTAAACGGTGGTAGGTCTCTTATCCAAATAATGGCTGGAGTTTTGAAATATCAACCCTCTTTGTGTCGCGCTAGTTTTTGCCAATTACCGCTTTGACGTCCTGAACAGATTTTAAAGACTTAATCACGTCCAAATATACTCATATCTCAGATAGTAATACTCACCCATCTGTAACGGATTTTTTGTTTTAATTTTTTAATCAACATTTAATAAGAACGTTCTTATAATCATTGGGAAATTTTATGAAGCCTGGAGGTATTTAATATAAAAAAATAAAACAAACGTATAATAATTATTTTTAACTATTCAGTAATATTTGCTATTATATACCGACATCAAGACATTATCCGAAATTTGCTCAAAGTAATTAACCAAATTAAAAATAACCAAAACATTTATTGTGAAATACATAAACAGCCTTGTCTTAAAATCATGGCTAAAGCCATACTTACAGTCTTAAATGTGCAGCATAGTAGCTTAACCCTAAAAAACGCGTATGGCCTAATCCAGCTTCGGATGAGGCGAAGGAGTGACAGGGACGACGCAGCACAGCGAATGACTATTACTAGGGCAATGAGGAATTTTCACGATTTCTGTTTTTATTTTTATGTTAAAGATGAGAAAATTTCATGCAAAAAAATGCTGTTCCTTTTTTTTTAACAAGCGTAGATAATTTATTAAAAAACTTTAAAGTTGCATTACATGAACTGGCGCGAAAAACGGCCCAAACCGGAAGTGACGACACTATACACGAATTGCTCCCGCTCAACTCAATGTTTACATTCCGGTTTTGAACCGAATTCGAGACTACGCTATTTTTTAATCTTTTTCATTATGAATTCAGTATATAAATACTGTATTGTGCCTTGTTGTGCGAATACAACAGTGAATTCTTCGAATAAGCTGTTTTTTAGCGTCCCAAAGGATAGCACAAATCGAAAAGCTTGGACAAGAGCTGTGAAGAGATGATAGGAAAAATCCTAAGCTTTCCAGTAAATCAACGTTATATTGTTGTGAAGATCATTTTTTGGTAAGTAAACACTTGTTTGTTGTGCCCCCAAATGAAATATAAATCTAAGTATAAAGAAAATATATATTCAAGTTACAATTTAATAATTAGAAGTCACACCAGTCAGCCTTTAGAATAGAATATATCACTAAGAGTTGTAAGTATTAAAGCAGTAGGAATATATTTTTGCTCCTATGCATTAAATAATACTTAACAATATTCTATTTGAATTTTATTTTCTTCTTTTAGTTAATAATTATGTAAATCAACAACGTTTTTCTTCGAAAAAGTTTAATGCGCCTCAGGATATCCCAGTATTCATTAAGCTAATATGTGCTAATTATAATATGATGATACATGTACCTTTAAAAAATTGTACTTAAATTCTCTTTTGTATTTATTTACAGGAGAACATGCAGAATTTTTGACAATGGAGTTTGACTAATGATGTAAAGAGAGTAGAGCTGAAACCTGGCGTTCTTCCTCATCGTTTTGAATGCCAAAAGCCAAGTGTTCCCCCTCCGCCTGAGAGGCAAGCAGTGTTGAAGCGTAAACATTTGCATTTGCTGCAAGATGCACTGGCTGTTCCTGGTCCTTCATGGAGAACATCTCATGATTCTTGACCTGTCACAGTAGCAGTGGATATTTCAAGCGCATCTGATAAGTCCATTTAGTGAATTTGAACTTGTCAGCAAGAGCACCAATACTCAAGCGTCTGTTGCATGTTCGACTGTCCCGACAGGCAAAGCTGTGGGAACATACACATCGCCATACAAGGCAACCTGCCACCAAGATGAGGAGGAAGCCAAGGAATTCCTCAGCGACTATGAGCCAGCAGCTTCCGATTCTGAAATATGGAGTTCAGAAGATGAAGACTACACAAAGAAGTACAAAGAGCACATGCTTAAGGGTACCATTCTTAGTATCGAAGAATCCCAGATTGTTTTTAGGCCTGCCTGCAGAAAGAATTTTTATTATCAATCTCATTGTGAAGAAAACCGGTTTACCAGGTGTATGTTGTTCACAAGAAGTTGCATTTGGACCTTCCATTTTCGATATTAGCCATTGATTTTGGAAAGTCCATTTCCACACTCGGTAGATTATTTACGAAAACTCTTCCAAGACACGGTGATCTCATGCGAGAACTGATTATGTGCAAGTGCAATAAGAGCACCCTTGCTAATTCCTTTTCGTATACGATATTCCAAAGTAGTTTCAATTATCGTTTGTTTCGAAATTCAAATAAAAAAGCCTAGCACCCCATCCAACAAGCCCTTACATGGTCCCAGTACTACAACTGCAACACTATAAAGTATTTGGTTCCTGCACACCAGATGGTCTAACGAGCTTTATATCTGATGGAAGATCCTCCGATGCTGTTAACGTTGAAGTGTCTGGCTATCTGGACAAATTGGCCCCCGAAAATACCGTCATGACAGAAAGAAAAGCTGTGATGGCAGATAGAGGATTTAAAAATATAGCAACTCTGTTAGAAAAAAGGGGCCGCACATTAGTCAGGCCACCCTCTGTATCTGCCTCAAGGATCAGCACGAAAGCTGAAGTGCGCCAATCAAGAAATCGCTTCTCTTCGTATTCATGTTGAACGTGTGATTGGCCGTCTTCTCAATTTTGACATGCTGAAACCACATGCGTGTATTGACAACCATTTGATACCTGTTTTAGATGAGGCCCTTGTGGTTGCTTGTGGCATAATAAATATGCAATATCACTTATTTAAAAAGCGATAGTTAAAAATACAGCAGTAAGGTTGCTTTTCTGGTACTTGGAGTGTGTATGTACCACTATAAAAAATGTAATTTAATTCATTATACAATTAACTTTTTTCGGAATTCAATTTGTTTTATTAGAATTTGTTGTTTTTATGTAGAAATGTACTAAATATTTAGTTATTAATTAGTTTACTGCTTATTTTGTAACATATAATAAGAAAGCAAACTTTTTTTTTTACATTAAATGGAAGTAAAAATTGTGTAAATATAAATATATACCAACATTGGAAGGGGATTAACAAAAAGATTTGGGGAGGGGGGGGGGAGTTGCCCCCACACTTTTTTCGGATGTTGCCCCAGCATTTTTTTCGGAAGATGCCCCCTCACCTTTTTTAGTATATCGCTTTTTAAGAATAAAATTTAAATCAATTGCTTTACTGCATTGCCAAAACCAGGAAAAATTTCGTACCCCCAAACCCCCCCCCCCCCCACGCTACAGACGATAAACGCATTTACTGAACAAGTGAATGTGTCCATCGGCCATCGCAAATACTTAAACTTAAACAAGGCTGGCCGTAATTTAAAGTGTGATGACTCTGTATCTATAGTGTTTCAGTGGCTACTGAAAGGAAAACTACGATTTTTTTTCAGCTTATTGTGAAAACGTTTCGTTACATATAGATATATTTATTAATTTTTCAGCTATCTGATTTACAATATTGAAATAAATGAACAGTTCAGTTGTTCTCTCTCTTAAGTAATATACATATGCTTTTTTTTTTGTCTTTCAACCCCCCCCCCCCCCCATAATATATATAGGTAACCATAAAATATGAATATTTTAATGTAAAAATTCTTAAACTAAACATTATCTTAATTAGCATTAAACATTGATAGAATATTTAAAAATAAACATTGGGTTGTATCGTTTTGTAAAAATTTAGGCTAGTAATGATATAGAATAAAGGTGAAGAATGTATGCCAGACAAAAATACATTTATAAGTAGTCTTAAGTTTTATGGAATTATATAAAGCTTCTTTTCAATGCTGGAAACTCAGTACTTTTCCAGAAAAGCAAACATTTGTCGAGTAACATAGAACAATATTTGTTATCAAAGTCTACAACCATGATCATGATTTTTTTCGGATGTTCAAAATCGGTATTGGCCACAAAATAATCCTTTTAAAGTAATTAATTTGTAATATAGTTTTTTCGCTGCTTGGGCACTTGATTTCGATTATATAATCTTCAGAAATGCCATCTGGTGAGGCCCCCATCTGTGGATACTCACCAGAAGTTCTGAAACCACATCATTGAATTTATATATTTTTTTCTTTCTGTATCACTTTTCAGACTTCTTTTTCCAGTCTTCTTCGTTGCATGGCAGCATTGTACAGAGTGTTCTCTGTACAATGCTGCCATGCAACGAAGAAGCATCCACTCTTGCATCCACTTCATTGCACTGAAGTGTCACGCTATACGCTTTCTTTCGGATTCTGTGTTCTGGTGTCAAATGCTCTTTGACGATGCAAATGTTGGCAACTCTCTTGACCTGAACATAACCAAGGGCCCAGACCTTGATGTAGATAAAGAAACAAAACACATTTTAAAATGCGTATAAAAATCATAAAATATTTTGGAAAAGCATTGAACTAAATTTCAGTATTAAATTAGGTCCATAAATTTATCATTCAAATTATTTTCATTAGCTTTGCAATATCAAACAAGTTTACTTTCTTTAAAATTCTCTTATATTTTTCACAGGATTTTGGATATAGTTTATAAATATGTAAAATATATTAAACACACACAGATAAATTAAAACTAGTTAACTTTATTTCAGAACTATTTTATATAATTTTTTTCACATGTATGCTGTCATATGTGCTGCATAAATAGTTTTAATGAATAAACAGTATTTTTAACATTAAATTTTTGTTTTTCAATGACTTGAACATGTTAAAAAAAACTAATCAAATCAACTATTTTGGCATTACTTTTTAATATTAAAATGAAATGCCTGGAATACTATGCAATCTTATTGTTTTTTTCTTAATAAATCAGCAAATTTCTGAAACTGAATGCAATGCATTTTAGTATTATGTAATTAAAATAGATATTTAGTAATCAAGGAAAATTTAAATAATTACCTTTCAGCTTTAATTCCTCGTATTTCTGCTCCCAAAAAATCCGGGTTCGTTCCTAAGAAAGTAAACATTGATATGCTGTCTATTTTGGGAAGATTGTCCGATTGTCCCTTCATGAATTCCGGTAAAACCGACATCTTAGATGAAAAGGGCAATTAAATAAACAATATAATTGAATTGAGTTTTTTTTTTAAATGCGCAACTAGAATTTGTTCATTGATAGAAATTAAAAAAGCGGCTGCTTACGTTGAGTGAAGCGAAATCGTAAACGGAGCAAGTTCGTGTATAGTGTCGTCACAGCCAATCGCGTGGCGTTCCCGTGTCACGTGATATTTGTTGTGTTTTGGGTTATTTTAAACTTAAATTTCAGTTTATTAAATCATATTTTGGATATTTCTGACGAAGTATTCGAAAAGTACGATATCGAAAACATAAGAAAAAATTAACTTTAAGCAAATCCCCCACCCATGCAAATTCTCCATTGCAGAACAGTTGACCTTGGAGATCATGTTGGAAGTCACTGTTGGGGGGGGGGGGGGCATTGTTTTTTTGGGGGGTTGCAGACGCAGTTTGGGTGCGGAGGGATGGGGAAGAACACTTTCCCGCCGTTTGCATTCGCCCCCTCCACAAAGCCACACTCTAGTTTTGGTTGGTATTACTCAGTAACAGGACAGGAAATATAAATTCTCCCCCACTCCCCCAACATTCCGGTAAGGGGTGAGGATCTTCTGTGTGTCTGCGCTATAAATCTGAAATGTATCTGACATGCGGGGTGGGGAGCTTTGGAACTACTGGTCGTTCTAGGAGCCGCTGACACTTAGAGGTCAAATTACTTCGGAGGCTACGGAAAGTTTTAGAAAGTGACTACTCTAGATTTAGCTAGACATATTTTGTGATCTTAAACTTCTACTGTATTCAATAATAAATAGAAAAGGCGTAAACTTAAAATTTGTAAAATAAAGTACAGTTTTTATTTAAGCAGTGTGCTTGCAAAATATTTTATAGGGGTACTTCAGCGTCATCGTCATACATTTTAAGAGCGAGTTTTTTTGTACAATCATTGGACACAAAAATTAAAAAATATATACACTTCTCTGTTCATAGTACTGTAAAATGTGTTGATATGTGAATAAATTCTGCAACAAAACTAATTAGTTTAAGAAAATCTACTTGATTGAATAACACGAAAAACAATAAATAAGAATTAATTTATCAAACTAAAGTTTTAAAATTCAGATTATGCTCTAATATTTTGGTAAATTTATTATTTTTTAAAACTGAAGGGTTTGAGTTTATAAATAAAATTAAAAATTCCATTGCCATGTAATTTAATTTTGTATTACTCTATATCAGTGGTTCCCAAACTATTTTGATCGTGGAACCCCAAAATTTGTTGCCAATGATCGCGGAACCCTGAATATTTTTTAATCAACGAATTTTCAAAATTTAATATCTGATATTAAATGAAACAAGTATTATTTTGGTATTTCAGATTTTATTGAATTGAAGGGACATAGACAATCGCCAAAGCAGTAACCCGGAAAAAAAGTTTGGAATATGCCACTATGGCCATCTATTGGTAGGATCAAAAGTTTGTTGCCGGTTAAACATACACCGGTATATTGCACACAAAAAATTACATAAATTTTGGAGGTCGATTGTAAATTTTCCGAGGAAAATGTGAATATATTAAACACCATACTTAATTTTTTTTAATCAAATAAAATTTGTCACGCGGAACCCCTAAATTTTTTCGTGGAACCCACTTTGGGAACCACTGCTCTATATTAAATGTAGAGAAATCAAAATCTTGTGTTCAAATCGAAACTTCGTAGTTGTAGTGGAAATTTCTACATATTTCGATGTCCTTCGAGTTCGTTTTTTTAAAAATAAAATGTGTTTATTTAGTGTTTTTGAGGAAATCGAGTAGACACAGTCCCTACTGAAATGTAAGGTTTGGTTCGTACTGTACACGCGCCTGCTCGACCTCCTCCTTCTTGCGTTTTCGATAAGCTCTAGATCTCTCCGCACTTGTTATAGTTTATATTTCTTGGTATCATTTTGTTTGTTTAGAACTGTTCTTTCAACCTATTTAATTTTCTTTTCCCGCAGTTGAACTTTAATGTGATATGTTCGTTTCATAGTAAAATCTTATCTGTCTTCGACAAATCTTCACTTTCCACTCCACAAATTTTTTACATAAATGGACAATGATTTAATCTGTCAACTAGTCCCATGGAATCGTAGAATTTGTCGTTATCTTCAATTTAAACACGCACTTACGATGACCCGTCGATTAAAACTGCTGCTACAGTGGTTACACAAGCCAGTTTATGCTAAAGTTTGACCCCCATACCCGGTGTGTGTAAATCTCAGAAGTGTGAATGGATTAGTAGCTTACCTGGTCGACCTAACGGCTCTCAACATTATATTTTTTATAGTATTTAATATTTGGAGAAAGTTTGCTAATTGAAATCCCGCTCTTTTCTTGTTTACTACTGGTTTTAAATTTGATCTTACTAATCTGACATGAAGTGAGTTTTAAAGTACATATATTACTTCAAAATTGCAGACGAGAGAGAGGGAAAGGGGGCCGCTCGGAAAGTGTTTCCCAAAAATCTTAAATCCGGCGCTGCAATCGTTTATTTTTTAGTGAACGTTTTCAAGAGAATTTTGAAAGAGGACCAATCCTTTCTGGTTGTTTATAATGAAAAAATATCAGCAAAAACAAAATGTGAGCAGGTTTGTTTGTTTAATTAACGTCGCACTAGAGCTGCACAGTGGGCTATTGGCGACGGTTCGGGGCCTATCTCGAAGGAAAGACCCGGGAACGATGCCTCGTATTTTTGAACCATGGTCAGATGACGGGGACAACACCTGAGCTGGCACCCGACGCAACCTCAATAGGCGTCAGGACATTGGACCCCGATCAGATTTATCGTGCACCAGTCCCGTGTACACGCCAGTATAATTTGTCGGATGTTCTGGACGACTTTCTAGTATTTTTGTAGCAAAGCTGGCAACCCTCCGATCGCAAGATCACTACTTTTTTACTTTTCTTTGTCAAGTCCATCGCACGGATTCGAACCACCAATCCTCTGATTAGTAGCTGAACGCCTTATCCACTGAGAAACTGGGGCTCCAAAATGTGAGCAGAAAAAAATTTATAGAGAACGAACGATTGACGAAATTTTTTTTAAATTCAAATTACGGTGTAAATGTTTAGTTTTTACTTATTGATGGTTGGTAAAAAAATTAACGTCGCAAAAGAGCTGCACAATGGGCTATTGGCGGCGGTTCGGGAAGTATCTCGAAGGGAAAACCTTTGAACACTACCTCGTATTTTTGAGCCATGGTCAGATGACGACTTGCTTCTGGAGTTGGGAAAAACTCGCTCATTTACTTGGAAGACTAAACGGATGAGTAGGTTTTGGAAAACATTACACTGACTATAGTCATTTGTAAATTGTAATAACAAAATGCTTTTTCCATTACATTTGTTATTCATTATTACATTAAAATTGATATTAGAAAAAAAATATTTTAAAAATGAAAAAAAAAAAAAAAAAAAAAATTTGGCGCCCTTCGAGGAGGGCGGCGCCCTGGGCAATTGCCCAGTTTGCCCGGCCCTTAAGCCGCCCCTGACAGTAAGTCTTAGTCTCGCGACCAAATCTTTCATTAGATATTTATTTCGTAGGTTCAGAGGCGTAAAGTCTTAAATTTTTTTTAGGAGGGAGTGGGGGGAGCCTCGAGCCCGTGGGCCCAATACAAGCTTACGTTTATGCGTAGGTTATATGAGTAACTTTAATGAAGGTTGGTAGAAATGAAAAAGTGTCTGAAATTTTGATTTAAAAAAAATACTTCAAACCGATGCAAAAAAATAGTCAAAACTTTTGTAAATGCCATTTAATACTAGTTTTTTTATTCAACTACTTATCTTAGATTTTTATTTTAGATATGCATGCTTCGGTGAAAACGGCAATGCTTCCAATACTTTTCTTTTTAATAATACTATTATAAATCTCAAATAACTCCGATTCACAATAAACTTCTATTTCCCCACCAGAATAATTTATTTGTTTTAGTCTTGAAAAAGAATTATTTAATATTTTCAAAAAATGTGGTCTTTAAGGGAAGGGGAGTTTGACTCTTGGTCGCACCACATTCCCTCCACATGCAAGTGGAAAGGGTAATTTCCTGCTACAACATGTTGATGTCAGATCATAGGCAGTCAGATGATCTCGAAACAAATAATAAGAGACTCATAATAGTCTTAAGTGGAAAAGGAACAGCATTTTTCCATCACCGCCCTTCAGTGCTAAAATTTTTGCAGCTGAAGGAACGGCGAAAAAAGTTGTCGGAGCAGCAATTTACAAAAGCAGAGATTATATAAAAACATTTTTCAGAAATGATAACAAGTTTTAAGAAAGTATTATGTTTTTAAAAAATTTAAAACTACTTATTTATCTACATTTTTGTGCTGTAAAATAAAATATTTTTCGAATACAAATAAATAGAATATTATTGTTCATTTTATAAAGTAAATGCTACTTATTAATGCACATTTTGTTTGTAATATTCTCGGGTACTAGTCTAAAATTTACTTAAGTATACGGATTTAGATGTATATATAATATAGATTTAAAACTTTACAAATATGTGAAGTAAAATGGCGGTAATGTAGGAAATATATATTTTAAAATACAAAACATTAGGTTTTTTTAAAAAAGAATATTTAAAAAAAAAATGTGCATTATGAAAACAAATAAAGCATACTTTTAGAAATCGTTAGAAAATTTCATGAATTCGATAATTTCTTTTTAATTAACTTTTTTATAAAATATATAATTTTAAACTAAGTTTATTAAATTAGTTTAAAATTTGCTATTTTAAGTACAAAGTTTTCATTAACATCTGGGGTTCTGCTTTCTGCAGAATTTAATTTGCCCCACCAGTTAAGGGGGTCCAATACCCAAAATTCGCAAAAAAAGTCATTTTTTTTTATATTTAAAAAATAATATTCAAACTTATCTTAATAACTCACAAAAAACTGCTTCAAAAAATTCCTATTACTTTTTTAATTATGAATGTTTTAAAGAGACACTATATTAATGATGTGTTCCTATAACATAGTTGTATCACTGTATGTAAACTTTAAAAGCAAATATCTCTGTTCGTGGTTTTGAAATTTAATGAACACTAAAAATGCTAAGGCTTTTTTACTATTATACTTAAAATCATAATTTTTGTGTGTATAGCAAGATAAATATATTTTAAATAGATGTATGCATTCAGATTTCCTATTTTTACCATAATTTGTTTTTTAAAACCACTTAAAATGGAATTTTATTTTTTTTCGTCAATTTTTTTTCCAAAATTTCTAATATATTTTATTTTTTTAAAGTCATGTATCTGAATCAAAATTTGAATGCATACATCTATTTACATATTATTCAAGATCTTAAATAAAAAAAATTGCTTCAAAATATTGAAAAACAAAAAAGGAGTAGGAATTTTAAAAATGTTAAAAAATTTACTAAAATTTTAATTTAAAAATAAATGTGCAATTTAAAAAAAAATTGAGCGTCTTAAAATGGTTTTTTATGCATATTTAGAAAGAGAAAAAAAATTGGATTGTACAAGTATAAAAATAAAAAAAAAATGTCGAAGGTATCGGACCCCCTTAAAATTCCTTAAAATATGCTCTGGTTAGAACCCCCCCCCCCCCCCCCCCCATAGCCAGTTTAAAATCAAAATTTTTTTTTTTAAATAATAAGGGCAAAAAAAATGAAGATTTTTTTTTGATTTCTATAGAGGAAACACACGTCTCATTTCCTAGTCTACCCCACATGCAGGCACGTCGCACCGGGGGGGAGTCTGACCCCCCCCCCCCCCCAATAATTTAGAAAACCTAAAAGTTGTGAATTTCAAGATTTGAAAATAAACGAGTTGGGAAAATTTATGTCTGAAGAAAATTAATATTTTTAACAAATGAAAGCAAAAACACCAAGGTTATTAAGGGAAAATTAGAAATTGTCCAACTTGTAAAATTAAACTTAAATTCGTGTGTTTGGTTTCAGAGTTTACTGCACACTTTATACCGATATGACGCAAAGGTTCCCAAGGCTACAGATGGAGTTGACTAATGCAGTCTACAACCGACACAACGCCAGTGCCGGAACTGTTTTATAAATTTCATTGTAATTTTTTATTGCGTCAAGCGAAAAAAAATTGTAACCGTGGCATAGTTTTCTTAAAAAAAATAATCCCACATTTTAAATCTATAATAAATTCTTCAAATTAAGGAGCAATGTTTTCAGATTTCCAGACAGATAGGCGCCTAAAAAAATGCTCGCATCTGCTCATTCTGTTGTTCTTTATTGTCAAAGTTATATTATATGTTTTAACGTTCAGCTTATCATTTAAAGAATTTTAAAATATATGGCGTTGCTCTTTACGCGAACGTCACACAGTGTTATTTTTATTAAAATAACTTCTCTTTTAATTGTGTTAGGTGTGATTGTCTAAATCAAAATCCACTCGAAAATCACTTTTGTTTCATATAACTATTGGTTTTGCCTTCCACGATGTAAAATTTCTTCGAGCTAATATTCGAAGCGCCATGGCGCTTTGAATATATGGGACTGGCGCGCCAGTCCCTTATAAATTTATCGTCTCGTGTCTAGGATTTTTTTTTGCTTCGTTTTGTGATTGGTTATTTGAACCTTCCCATATTGTGTCCTGATATTGTGTAATATTGACGCAGTGCGTTTTCCTTTCTGTTTTTCTCTGTATTTTTTTAGCCGGTTTCTAATAGAAACTTTCAGAACTTTCCATGGGTTCTTTTATTTAATTCACCCCTTGGTTCGGTTAAAAAAAAATTAAACTTAGTCCCCAAAAATTTTATGCGCGGAGGACGGCATCTTTCAGTACCTATTCTCTTTACCTAATTTTATGTGATATGTGTTTCGTTTTAACATTAACTTCGGAGGACTCTCTCTTTGAATACTTTTAAGTTTATTGAATTTATTTATAATAATTTAAATTCTAGTTTTCCTGCATTGATTAATTTAGAATTAAAATGGCTATTAATTTTAAAAAATTTAGAATTTAATTACTACTTGATAAATATGGTCATATTGGTATGTAGGTACTTTTTGTTTTTGAATATTATTTTATTCATGTTAAGATTAGCAATGGCTATTGGGTTAGCACAGCTGTCGAGTTCCTTTGACTCCTACTATTTACAGATCACGTTACCATTTTCAGAAAATAGCTGTATTTGTCACAATGCATCAATTCAGAAATTGCTTACTTTGAAGTAAGGTATTTTAAATGAAAAGACCCATTCATACCTTACGTGCTTTAAGAAAAGTTTGTAAATGACTCCCGTCAAAAAATAAGGCCCCTAATTGTGATCCTCTTCGCTCCCTCACAATGCCGGTGGAATTTTTTCCCCTTCTCAAAAATCAGTTTTCTGAGAGGTTGTATGTCTCTCATTTGCCATTTGAACTAAACCAACTAATTTTTTATTAAATTACATTTACAAATTAGTTTTCTGTCACTCAGACGTGTTGCTTTTGACGCGGAAACGCGGTTTTCCGCTTTTTTAAAAAATTTGTGTTTTGTTCATTCTCAAGGTTGATGCACATTCGTTTGAAAAATTTTATGGGGGATTATTAAAAAGTTATATTCAACTATTATAAATACGAAGGGCACATAATGGAAAAGTTGGCTCCATTTACGAAGGGTGGGATCAACAGATTCTCGTTTAAATCTGTGTTCATAACATTTTTCTGAATTTTTTTTTGCGGCGCTGCATCTCGTGCCGATGATTAGGCAAGCATTTTTCCATTGTCTAGCTTCACAGATTCTACACATTAACGTTTTTTATACGAGCAACGCCAATTTCCGTTATGATTTTGCCGCAATGCGTCAGTAGCTAAGAATAGAGCATATTGCGACAGGAGGCGCAATCGCGCAATGCCGGAAGCGGAAGTCACGTGACAGGAAGTGGGCGTGGCCGGAAGTTACGTGACCGAAAGTGGGCGTGACCGGAAGTCACGTGATTATTGCGCCTCGATGCCGGAAGTGGAGTTGAGTTGTATACTTCCTGCTGTTAGATTAAATATTTATTGTTATAAGCTGTTTTAATGTGACGTCATGACCTTTTAGGATGACGTCACAAGAGGGAACATTGAATGAATAAGTTTCTATTTGAAGGATGGCAACACGTGTTGTCCTTAGATTAGGGTTATAAGCTGTTTAACGTGACGTCATACTAGGGAACACGTGATATTCTTAGATGAAATGGTGTGATAAGCTGTTTTACGTGACGTCACAAGAGGGAACATTGAATGAACAAGTTTCTATTTGAAGGATGGCAACACGTGTTGTTCTTAGATTAGGGTTATAAGCTGTTTAACGTGACGTCATACTAGGGAACACGTGCTGTTCTTAGATGAAATGGTATGATAAGCTGTTTAGCGTGACGTCATACATTGAATGGAGAAGTTTCTATTTGAAGGATGGCAACACTGCTGTCCTTAGATTAGAGTTATAAACTGTTTAACGTGACGTCATACTAGGGAACACGTACTGTTCTTAGATGAAATGATGCGATAAGCTGTTTAGTGTGACGTCACAAGAGGGAACATTGAATAGACAAGTTTCTATTTGAAGAGTGGCAACACTGTTGTATTTAGATTAGTTATAAGCTGTTTAACGTGACGTCATAGGATGACGTCATACTAGGGAACACGTGTTGTTCTTAGATTAAATAGTGTGATGGGCTTTTTAACGTGACGTCATACTAGGGAACACGTGATATTCTTAGATGAAATAGTGTGATAAGCTGTTTAACGTGACGTCACACTAGGGAACATTGAATATACAAGTTTCTATTTGAAGGATGGCAACACGCTGAACAAGATGGGAGGCGCAATGCAAATGGCCATTGCACCCCCATCTTGCTATAAGCTTTTTCAACGTGACGTCATTCTAATACACAATTAATTAAGAAATGAATTTTCTGAAGTGGCAACATACACTTACCGGATGAATGACGTCTGCGCATGCGGCTGACGTAAGCGGAATCGCGGCATCATTGGTGGATCTTCGGTAAATGTTCTGAAGGACGTGTCTAGTGCTCGACAATCGGAAGCATACTGATTTTGGTAACGGACCGCGTGGAAGAACATTCTTATCAGTACTGTTCTCTGATTGGTTGATCACTTACGCCAATACTCGATTCTGATTGGTTGTTTTCAAGGACGTGCGATCCGACTAGTGGTTTTAGGAACCGGTTTGAGGCGCAATGCAGATGGTCATTGCGCCTCACATCTTGATTTTATGTCAAAGTTGTACTTATTGACATGTCTACTGCGCAATGTATGCTCATGTAACATGGTAAAAAAGGTAATTTTTGATTTACATAACATGTCAAAAAAGGTAATTTTTAAAATAGTCATTATTCAAAAAAGGTAATTTTTAAAATAGTCATTATTCAAAAAAGGTAATTTTTAATTTACACAACCTATGAAAAAAGGTAAATTTTTTTTTAGTTAAAAAAAAAAAGGTATTTTGTAGTGACACATACACATTCTCCTCGCAAGAAAGTTACAATAAATACATTTTTGTAAATTTTATTTAAACAGAAATCTATGAGAGTTGCAATATCCATACAATCAAGCAATAAAATAGTATAATCCATTATGTAAATATTTAAACAGTTATTAATGAAAAGTTGTATAATAATAACTCAATGTCCACACCATCTTCAAGCAATAAAATGTTATAATACATTATGTAAATATTTAAACAGAAATCTATGAAAGTTATATAATAAATACATTATATAAATATTTAAACAGACAGACATCAATGAAAAGGAAAAGTTATGTAATTTTAAGAAACTTAATCTTAAACAATTTTGTAATGGCCATAGGCATAGCTGCTTACACCATCTTCTAACAAGTATCTTTTATCGTCGAATGCAGATAGCGCCCTTTTGCGCTGATGAATCGAAAATATTTTATGCTTTTCACTTCCGATACGAATTTGCTGAATGGAAGATGGTTGCCTTGTATGTAAGCAGCTTCTATAGTTGTTATCTTTTAGATATTGTGTCGCTGCACTGCGGTTAATACCTTTTGCAGCTTGTTTTGTATTGCACTCACTCAACAGTGAATACATTTTAGGTCTTAAACCAACAAATTCCAAACCATGCTTGCCATTCAACTCATCTTTAAATTTTCCAATGATCTTTTTATTATCAATGCTGTAGAGGGGGTGATTCGACGGATAGTCCGAAAAGTCAAATTGTTCTTTCATGCCTTGAAGGTCTAGATTTATATTAGGAGTTGTAATCTCATAAGTTAAAGAGTCAGTGTCAGTAAAGAGTAACTTGGCATTTTTAGAATATTTAGAAAGAATAACATTATAATGAAACTGATACATGAGTACCTTACTTAACTCGAGAATAGTAAATCCGACTTGTACAGGCCTATTTAGGGTTAAACTTTTAATCTTTCGCTGAATGGCAACAAGGTTTTCATCGAATGCGGTGAAGGCATGATAGGCTGGAGAAGCGATAAGTTTCTTTGCCTTTTTGGAGGAATTGACCAGCTGCACATCTACACGGTTTCGAAGGTTCTCCATTGTCTTCCCATATACAGCATTATTTAACAACTTGAAAAAATCCTTTTCAAAGGATGTCTTGGCCAGTTTACGATGTTCAGTGTTAAAGTTGATGTAATTGGCCAACCATCGACTTTGAGTAAACTTGAGAATTTTATGAATTTTGGTCACTTTAAGACCAAGTAAATGATATAACTTCATATTACGATAATGTAACACATAGTTTGTCTTGGAATGAAGATTGGGCACTAATTTTTCATTCGCAGAGGCTGGTCTCATGTCCATCTCCTCTAAAATGCTCTTGGCTGTAGGAGAGAGCATGTCTTTCGTGATGGTGTATCTCTCAGGCGCCAATGGATAGCTGTTATGAAGATCATGAAGCTCTATGGGATAGTCTAAATCTACCTCTAGGATAAATCCTTCAGGGGTGTCATCAGCGTGGTTGAGAATGGCGTCTAAAGACGATTCCTGAGGTTCCTCCCACTGAAAATTTCCTACTGGCAGCGCTTGAGACATAGCCCATCCTATAGAATAAAAAGAACATTTAGCAACATGTTTAGGAAAATGCAAAGTTTACTTAATTCGGGAAGAAAATTAAAATTTTCTAATGAGTCAGAGTTGAATTGTTATATGAACACAAGTGTGATGATAAAGGTATTCACAAAGTTAAAATTACATAAAATAAAAATTAAAATATATTTTTAAAATTTACTGAAAAAAAAAATTAAGTGTTTAACTTTTAGATATATAAGTGATTGGCTATGCACTTGAAAATTAAATTACTCACCATATAGGTTATTGGCATCAAGGTAAAGAATATGTCGATTCTCCTCTATTGAATTGTAGTCAGAGCATTCAGGAATGTTGGCCATTCAGAAATTCAGATGATTTCAAGATGTTGAACTTGTCCTTTTCCAAATTTTCCACAAGTTTCTGCAGTGACGTATTAAGAAATTGAAGGCTGTCGATGAACTGGAGAGTGACAGGGACTTTTCCACGCTTCTTGGTGAGGGAAAAAGCTATATATTTTTCCATAGTGTTTGGAATTACACCAATTTCATGATCTTTAAGTTTTCCAAGACCTTGCATAATAAGATGTGCATCATAATTTTTGAGATTATGAAATACGCAGGGAATCATCTTACGCAGGCGAAATTTCAGATTACATTCACGGATGTCACGGATTTACGGATGTTGATTCGGTGGGTAGTATTCGTCGAGTATGAAACACATTTAATGCTTCCTCTTCAACTTTTCGACTTTATGCAAGACTTGTCGAAATTCTCCAGTGATATGATCATGATCTTTCACCCTGTCCTCTCCAAGTAATTCCTTACACAGACCGCAATGTGTAGCTTTATTAATGACCTTCCAATCTTCCCTTGTTAAACGCATAGGTACCACAGTCGTTAGTTTGTCGGCTAGCTGATCTTTTTCGGCGATTATGGCAGTGATAAAATGATCTACTGCATCGATACCTCTGTAAACAGAAGCCGGCTTAAGTAACTTCCCATTAGGACCTATGATGACATAGGAATATCCACAGGGTATGTGTGAAGCAGTCTTCATGGTATTTCCGTCAGCAACGTCCAATTTGTTAATTAGCGCATCGAAATCTGCATAAATAATATAAGGCACGCGTTGGGAAAATTTATG
Source organism: Troglohyphantes excavatus (assembly GCA_963932185.1). Taxonomy (NCBI): domain Eukaryota; kingdom Metazoa; phylum Arthropoda; class Arachnida; order Araneae; family Linyphiidae; genus Troglohyphantes; species Troglohyphantes excavatus. Next base: position 55,366,198 of record OZ010672.1, on the reverse strand, counting down.
CTGTATAAATTGTAGTGTGCAGTCGTTCCCTTGCGGCATAATGATGCGCTGGGGTGCATGATCGTTGCAGTATGGAAGATGAGCTTCCAAAACACGTTTAGAGCTGAAGCGATGGAGACATCTATAGCAGTAGAATACTATACCATTATGCTTTGTCAACCCGAAGAGCAGACGGGTCATACATTTAATGAGACAGTAATGCTGCTGCTCATCTTGGACGATATAGAGAAGGTTGATGACTTCTTCATTTTGTTGTTTGGAAATGTACATCGGAAATACTTTTTCATCTTCATAGCCATAGATGTTGATTCGCAAATTGTTCAGCGTTTCAATAATGGCAACTTTGAATGGTGAAACAGGACACTTTACATTTCCCAAAAGAAGTTCATTTTCTTTGTCAGTATAGTTGGAGACTCTTTGGGGATTATTTTCTCTAGAGACGGGATGTAGAAATGCGAGGACACTCCATACAAAACACTTCTGATCATCATTTTGTATGTTGAGGAGGGCTTTCTTCGCTGCAAGCTTCTCAGGAAGAGGGATGTAGCTGCTGGGGGCGAGTGGTTGATAGGTAGACATCTTGATTTCGAGATACTCGATGTTTTCAAAACACCATCCAGATCCACGTTCCACAAACTCATCAAACGAGGCCATAATCTTTTCAAATCCAGTCTGAATGTGAAGGGAAATGAGTGAAGGGTTTAGCTCTGTGGCAACTGCACTTCTGAAGAATGGCGATGCTTTTTCCGTCTCGCCCTCTGCATTGGTCCCAATGAAATGAATTCTTGAAACTGCATACCATTTCACAGCCCTCTTCACCTCTGTCAACATATCTTGTAGCTGACCCTCTGCTTCCTTTAAAAAGCTTAGAAGATTTACGGATGTTGATTCGGTGGGTAGTATTCGTCGAGTATGAAACACATTTAATGCTTCCTCTTCAACTTTTCGACGTTTCTTGGCACTAGAATTATTCTCCACTTTTCTTTTAAGGGGTTTGGGGTGGGCAACCTTGACATGGGGAAGTCGATTCTCATTGCGAATGAAGCTCTCTCCACATTGTAGACATGGACACTGTTTGAGATGATTGGCTAGATGACTGTTCAGGTTGTCTTTCCTGCTGAACTTCTATTCACAATTAGGACAGTCTAATAATGATGTTTTCTTGTGGGTATTTATGTGTCTGTACAGATCTGAATTCCGAGCAAACGACTTGCTGCAGATGCTGCATACATAATCTCTCACTTCAGAATGGATCTTTTTATGTTGGTTCAAATTATACTTCTGGGCAAAGGACTTGCTGCAGATGGCACACACCTATAAAAAGATAATTCATTTTAATCTTCTAAAAATAAATTACATACATGTCAAAACACATGTCTTCCTATATGATTTAAAATTAGACTTATCACAGTGAAAGAAAATTCTATGTTAAGATAGTCTAGTTAAAAAAAAAATATCTAAAATATCATTCTAATAGAAAAAAAATTGGGTTAGTAAGTGAGGCGAACCTGTTATTAATTTAAACATAATGAAAATACACTCGATAAACAGGATAAAATGGGAAATACAATTTAAACACACACATTACAAACGTGTTAACGAAAATTAAGTTTTAATCTACTAGGGGAGAAAAAAAAGCTAAGTGAGGCGAACCTGTTTTTTTTTAATCTAAACATTATCTTGAAAGTACTCGATAAAACTAGTGCAAACAAAACAAAAAAAAAACGCCTATATTTCTTAAAATTCAACTCAACGCAGTGAAAGAAAATTCAAATACTTGCATGTATTATTTTTAAGTTTATCATAAGTTAAAGAGCTTACTCAGATTCAAAATAACCATCTCACAATACATACCTGTACTCCTTTTTCATTGGAAGGACCAGCGACATTTCTATAGAGGAACCATCAATATTTGCAATAGAGGGACCAGCAGTACCCTAAAACAATACAAATATTAAGAAATTTTATACTGAGCAAGGAAATCTGACGCATTACTTTTACGATAAGTGATTGTAAAATGCATACATATAAGCCATGGACTTTGAGTATTGAAGAAGCTATAGCAGGTGAAGTCATTTCAGAAGACACAGCATTTGAACGACCAGCAATGTTCTAAAAATAATTTTTAAAAAGTGAGACAGGATAAAATGAGAAATACAATTTAAACACACACATAACAAACGTGTTAACGAAAATTAAGTTTAAATCTACTAAAAATAAATGGCTTACTAAATGAGGCGTAATCTAAACATCATGAAAATACTCAATAAACAGGATAAAATGAGAAATTCAATTTAAATGTATATTGCAAACGTGTTAACAAAAATTAAGTTTTAATCTACTAGAAAAAATTGGGTTAGTAAGTGAGGCGAACCTGTTTTAATCTAAATATCATGAAAATACACTCGATAAACAGGATAAATACAATTTAAACACATTTTAATACTAACATTATTGAATCGAATAGTATTGAAATTACTGTGTTAACTTAAATTTACCATTTAAATATATAAATTTTACTTCATCAAGTATTACTGATCTCATAACACATTTTAAATCTTACAAAATCTATATATATAAATATAACTACCTTCAAAATCGAGGTTGTTCTAAATCCCAAATTTCCTTGAAATCTTACGAATGTTGGCTTGGTTTCAGTGGTATCCATGTTAGCATTCTCCATCTTAGCTGAAAAAAAGTTTACAAAAATTTAGCACGTGGCAATTTTAACATATATCTGTTAATTATAATATTATTAACAACGTGTTCACACAAAAATAACGTGTTTCTGCAATGACATTTAACATGTGACAATTTTAATTTAAAATTATATATTCGCTGCGTATAAATACAATTAGCACAAGTACTTAAATTTTAAAATAAATCAACTTTAAAACAAACTCGTAACAAATTAAAATATCATTATACAAGCAACACGCGGTAATGAATTCTAAAATTACTACAGAGCATAGGCGTAAAGTTATCAAAATTATTGGGGGGGCTCAAAATTATAAGTTTCAAATAAAGGCATTTGCGCAATTTTTGGGGGGTGCTAAATTGTTTTAAAATGTTCAAAAAGGGCCGCAACATCGTTTAACCTCAAGGCAGGCCTGTAGCTGAAAATATTTTCAGAATGTGCTTAGGCAAAAGAAAGAAAATAGTTTTGTTATTTATTTTCAATACCTCTTGCATTATAAAACTATGTATAAAATTCTATGCCATATCAATCAGCTTAAAAAAATTTCTTTCTAGTGCAATACAATTTTCCCTTTTTTTAATTGATAGCTTTACAAAATAGAAAATGTTTTGTAAATTTCTTTTTAACGTATAATGATGTTTTGATATTGAATAATAAGTGTTAAATAAAAACTTATATTGGGAAGCACCCCAAAAGCTTTCAAAATTACAGGGAGGAGGGAAATTTGCCCGGATGGTGCGAGGGGTTGTCCATATATTGCCTAACGCACATGTAGGAAAAGAGATTTTCTGTCCTGCATGAATTTATGTTGTATTATAGGTTCTTTCCCAAAAAAATATAATTTAAGCTACAATTGAACTTAAGTAAGAAATTATACTAATTACTCTAGCGTGTGCGAACCAGTAGTTTGACACATATTGTTCTTTACATACCAAAGCATTTGAGTGCGAGGTGTCATAATCGACTGCTCCAAGGTTTGCCTATAAGCACCATAATTGACTTCTCGAACGGAGTACCAACTGCTATCCTGTTTAGTCGAAATCCGTAGATCACAATTGCCCGGTGCCATAAATCGACGTTAAGAGCATGTGACATTATCACACGATACGTGCGTGTGCTTAAAATTGTTTATGTTACTGCGTATGACAATACTTACGTGGTCGAAAATGTTAGTGCAGCCGAAATCATGTGAATCTCCTCCCCCCCCCCCCCCCCCATTTTCCACAACCATACATGAACGGAAATTCTTTATTATTTACAAATTATATTATTTATTATAATAATATTTATTTATTATTATCAAAGTTTCATTTAAATTTTTACGAAATGATTACATACGAAAAAAATTGAACACACTTACTTATTTTTTGAAAATTAAAGCAATCCTCCTTTCTTTTAAACATACGAATCGGTCAATTTTAATATTAACTTAAATAACAAAACAACAGCACACAATAAATTTATGACGAAAACTATTTCCGTTTGGAGAGGTTCTCGGTTTTCCCACCCATCCTCGCGATTCATGCACGAGCCAATCAGTTTATCGAATACCAAGTGCAGCCCGAGTTGAGAAAATCCTTTTGGGCTGTGTTTGTGTCGTCACAACCCTCAATTTAGCTAATAGGGGAAGTCATACTACGTAAGGTTACCATGGCAACGATGCAGCCAATTTCGAACTTCGCTTTTTGGCTGCAGTTTCGATTGAATGGAGCTTTTCCCCTCCTGAATTGTGGATTACGGCAACATCGGAGATTTTGTTTACTTACCGCAGAAATTTCATTTTCAATTCTAATCTTCATTTAAGAAAATTAGGAAAATATCTGAGTTTTAAAATACACTAAAAATTTAGGTACAACCCGTCTGTACTTGCTGTAGTCCACAAACCGCCATTGCTTACAGGAAGAAAATCATGGCCTTGGCGCAAATTTTGAGAAGCGCGATAAAATCGCTACATAAAATAATCGAAACAAGGGACACCATAACTTAGAAATTAAACATAAATACATGCAGGACAAAAATCTCTTTCCCTACATGCGCATTCTGCAATATCACACCAAATTTGCCAAATTTTCCTACATTCAAAATTATAACATATAAATGATTTTATAAGATTGGTTAAATTTATCTATGATTTACAATTTTACGAAATAAATGTTTTAAATATGTTTTTGATTCAAAAACATACATTATTCACATTAATTTTAAAATTTTTTTGACCAAATAATTTAAAAATAAATTTAAATAAATTTTAAACAGTAGCTTTGTTTCTTCAAAATAGTACGTTTAATGCATTGAATTCTCAAAAAACATTTCAAATTGCTAGCTGTTAATTTTTTCTCCCTTCCTTCATCATTGCAGCTATAAAACGAGTTTTAACCGAAATATAGACAAAAAAAAAATATCCAATTAAATGTATCACACGAAATAACTCTAAAAATATTATTCGAATTTCTCCTAGAGTGAGAGCGCCATTTCAAAACAGTCCGCGGTTTGATTTTGTCAATCACTTTAAATGTTTACAAGATCATTGAATGCAAAATGTATTTAAAGTACTTTAATTAATGTTAAAAATTGTTTACAAAATTTATACTTCGTTTAATTAACTTTCGATAATTTGATTTTCTGTTAAATAATACAATACTTTCAATACAGAAATAGTTTTTATTTTTAAAACATTTTTGACATTTTTTTAAAAATATTCTTCACCCATTATTATATGCCACAAAGATTTCTTTAGTTAAAATATAAAATGACGTAATGAAGAAAGGATTTTTCCTGGTACAAAACAAGTAACATATAGGAGTCTATATGATTAAACAATGTTACAATATATAAAAGTTTGAAAAAGTTAATTTCTTCAATTACCACCAACTATTAGCATTAAAAACTATAATATAAATGAAAAGATTCTTACTTTAAGTTTGTTTTCAACCCGTAAGTTGTGAACTTTTCTTCTCATATACATTTTTCACCTCTCAAATATATACGCTTAACAAAATTATACAAGCGCAAGGGCACTTTAGACTAGAACTAGAACTTATTGTGATTGTTACATTCCTTTACTTGTTGATGGCTCGAGTCTTCGGATTTCGTCGGAACCAGTACTGCTTCAGTGTTGGGAACCCTCAGGACAAGACCTGGAGGGCTTTGGTCGAGGTCTGCACACCTGCAACACAATCCAGTTACGCCTTGCTCTGGTTATCGCAGCGGGTGTTAAATTAACTGGGGACAGGCAATGCGTTTGTTTGTGTGAAGAACTGTCGCTTACTCAATGTACATTTCATGGAACGGGTGTGTTCCTCCTGAAAGTCGGCGTATTTTGTTGCTCTTTTCTGAAAAGGATACATGTGGGAAATTTTTCTGCTGAAGGCCTTTCGGCTAAGCCCTACGATAGGTCACCAGCGGACAGGGTAGGGGAAGGACACTAGGGGGGCGGGGGGGGGGAGAAGGGAAGAAGAGGCGAGACGCCACCCCAAAACAACTGCCCAACAGCTGGAAAAAGGGAGGGGGAGATGGTAGAGGTCTTTGTCAAATAAATGCTTTAGTTGATGGAGATTACCATAGTTGCTAAATGTTCCTTACATGTTGAATAAATAAAAAAGAAAATTTAAATAAAAATAGAGGGAATTTTTTTTCTGCATAATGTAAATAAGAACTTCGAAATTATTGGAGGGGCTCAGCCGGGTTTTCAAAACATTGGGGGGGGGCTCGGGCCCATGGGCCCAATACAAGTTTACGCCTATGGATCGAGCAATTAAATGACTTGCATTATAATTAAATAGGCGTTAGAATATAATTCATAGATTTAATTAACTAGGATAATTTCATTATGGGAAAGAAAAAAATAGTAGTTTTCAGTTGTACTTACATGATTACTGTAGTGAAATAAGTACGAGCTTCTCAGAAGTCAAAGTTCCACTAAAGCTTGCAAGATTCACAATCTCAGAGAATAACTCGCTATGTGACGTCACATTATAGTGTTAACCAATCAGAGTAGAGAGCTTGGGTTCCGAATTAGTGATGTCATGAGTGGAGTGGAGTTGTATACTTCCTGCTGTTAGATTAAATATTTATTGTTATAAGCTGTTTTAATGTGACGTCATAGCTTTGCGTAAAACGTCATCAAGTTTAGAATGAGTTTTCCGTTGATAGAACTAATCTGGCAACATCCATCTTGCATATGATTGGACGGTGAGATCCTTATGGGATCACGTGATATTCTCAAACCTTTAGTATTCCGAATGCATTCATAGTATAGACATTTTGTTTGTGACGTCATAGCTTTGTGTAAAAACGTCATCAAGTTTGGAATGAGTTTTCCTTTGCTAGAATTAATCTGGCAACATCCATCTCGCATATGAATGTGTGCTGAGACCTGTTTCAGAATGTTGAAACACGTCGAGACCTGTTGAAACATGACTGTATATGTACAGGCAGGACATCTCATGAGAACTGTCACGTGATAGTGTGAACCAATTGAGTGTAGCTAAATATTTTGAACCAATTACAGAAGAGTAGAGATCTGATGTTACTACTGCTTTCGCAGGGACTATCACATTTTTAGATTTTGACAAGCGAAGGTGTTTTTCCGAACTTGTCTGACTTTTTCTTTATAAATGGAGTTAGCGTTATCTATGAAACGGAAATACGACGGATGTCATGTAAGTTTATTTCCAATGTATTCTATTTTTTTTTATGCATTTCATATATGTTTCTTTATATAGACTCATTTTTTTTATCATGTTCTTTTAGAAGGATTCTGGAGAGAGACATAGACCTGGTGGAGCATTTAATTGCGGTGAACTACCTGACGGCATATATTCCCTTGGAGGCGATGTCTTCGCCTATGCTGTGGAATGGAAAAATCGAATTTCAGTTCATATTCGAAAGTTTAACTCGTTTGGAGAAACTTATTACTACCCTTCAGCATCAGGAGTGACTGTGCCTTCCAACGTGTTTTTCAAATTAGTGAAAGATGACAAAGTGCAACAAACTTTGGATTATTGGATAGATGACACATATACCATCGATGAGAGTTTTAAATTAAACGTTGTGTGTAGTTCTCCAGAAAAGACTGTTATTTTGACTAAAGAAATGGCTAGTCGACGCGGAATACCATATGCAACTTCGATAAGTTTGAGTCGTGATCAGTGGATTCAGTTTATTCACATCAGCGAATGTATTTCCATAAACATTGTTTCTCTAATGTTTGAGAATGTAGACCTTGTGTCGAGATTTATGACATTATCAACTACTTCATTTATGGAAAGTGATCAGTTATACAATGAACAACTATTTCAATATTTCAAACCAGCTCTCATTAAAGCATTCTTCAATTGTGGTGTTTTGGATTACTCTGAGGAGACTGAAAATACTATAGGTACGTTTAATGAAGCTTGTTTAAAACTGAATGTATTGAATGTTGTACAGGAATTCTATTTCCAAATTTCAAATGTGATACTTCCATGTGGAAGGCAGCTAAGCTCTTGTGTAACAGACACATTTTTAAATGAACTTGATTTTGTAAATTTAATTAATGATGTTAGAGTTGAAATGTGTTGTTTGGAACAGTTTATGTGAATATATATATATATATATAGTTAATAAACCTATTTAGTATTATAAATAGTCTTGGATTTATTTATGAAATTCTACCCTCTATACACGTTATTTACATTAAATTCATCTTTATGCTATGGGGTTTACATTAGTATATTCAAGGAATAAGTGTCATTTTTTTTGTTAAACTGTTGTCATGGAAAAACATTCAATCAGACGTTATAACATGACGTCACGTTAAAAAAGCTTATAACACTAATCTAAGGACAACAGTGTTGCCATCCTTCAAATAGAAACTTCTCCATTCAAAGTGTGACGTCACGGTAAACAGCTTATCACACTATTTAATCTAAGAACAGCAGGTGTTCCCTAGTATGACGTCACGTTGAAAAAGCTTATAACAAGATGGGAGGCGCAATGGCCATCTGCATTGCGCTCCCATCTTGTTCAGCGTGTTGCCATCCCGCAAATAGAAACTTGTCCATGCAATGTATAACGTCACGTTAAAAAGCTTATCACACTATTTAATCTAAGGACAGCACGTGTTTCCCTAGTATGACGTCACGTTAAACAGCTAATACCCCTAATTTAAGAATAACAGTGTTGCCACTCTTCACATAGAAACTTGTCCATTCAAAGTATGTATTCTAAAAGGCTACACAATCTTATAAACACACTTCTTAGCATGATTTCATGGCTTAGTGGTCAAAAGCGTAGATTACTAACTCATGAAATCATTTTGTCGCAGGTTCGATTCCCGCTCTAGATTTTTTTTCCCCCCAAAATTAAATAGAAATTGTGAAATAATTATTTTTATTTAAATAAACCAGATGGCGCCTCTAGTCTCCAACTTCATAGTAATATCTTCAATAATAAAATATAACCATTCCCACAGAATGACGTCACTAGTCCAGCTTTCCAAACACCTGTTCCTAAAACCACTAGTCGGATCGCACGTCCTTGAAAACAACCAATCAGAATCGAGTATTGGCGTAAGTGATCAACCAATCAGAGAACAGTACTGATAAGAATGTTCTACCACGCGGTCCGTTACCAAAATCAGTATGCTTCCGATTGTCGAGCACTAGACACGTCCTTCAGAACATTTACCGAAGATCCACCAATGATGCCGCGATTCCGCTTACGTCAGCCGCATGCGCAGACGTCATTCATCCGGTAAGTGTATGTTGCCACTTCAGAAAATTCATTTCTTAATTAATTGTGTATTAGAATGACGTCACGTTGAAAAAGCTTATAGCAAGATGGGGGTGCAATGGCCATTTGCATTGCGCCTCCCATCTTGTTCAGCGTGTTGCCATCCTTCAAATAGAAACTTGTATATTCAATGTTCCCTAGTGTGACGTCACGTTAAACAGCTTATCACACTATTTCATCTAAGAATATCACGTGTTCCCTAGTATGACGTCACGTTAAAAAGCCCATCACACTATTTAATCTAAGAACAACACGTGTTCCCTAGTATGACGTCATCCTATGACGTCACGTTAAACAGCTTATAACTAATCTAAATACAACAGTGTTGCCACTCTTCAAATAGAAACTTGTCTATTCAATGTTCCCTCTTGTGACGTCACACTAAACAGCTTATCGCATCATTTCATCTAAGAACAGTACGTGTTCCCTAGTATGACGTCACGTTAAACAGTTTATAACTCTAATCTAAGGACAGCAGTGTTGCCATCCTTCAAATAGAAACTTCTCCATTCAATGTATGACGTCACGCTAAACAGCTTATCATACCATTTCATCTAAGAACAGCACGTGTTCCCTAGTATGACGTCACGTTAAACAGCTTATAACCCTAATCTAAGAACAACACGTGTTGCCATCCTTCAAATAGAAACTTGTTCATTCAATGTTCCCTCTTGTGACGTCACGTTAAACAGCTTATCACACCATTTCATCTAAGAATATCACGTGTTCCCTAGTATGACGTCACGTTAAACAGCTTATAACCCTAATCTAAGGACAACACGTGTTGCCATCCTTCAAATAGAAACTTATTCATTCAATGTTCCCTCTTGTGACGTCATCCTAAAAGGTCATGACGTCACATTAAAACAGCTTATAACAATAAATAAGCAGGAGGTATACAACTCAACTCCACTCCCGGTATTGAGGCGCAACAATCACGTGACTTTCGGCCACGCCCACTTCCGGTCACGTTACTTTTTAGGTCATATCCACTTCCGGCCACGTGACTTCCGCTTCCGGCATTGCGCGATTGCGCCTCCTGTCGCAGTATGCTCTATTCTTAGCTACTTGCGCCATTTTGCTGCGTCACGCAACCAATGAAACCTCCTCCCCCATGCCACAGTCATGCATGATAAAATTAAACGGAAAATAATGATTATTATTCTGTTATTTTTAATTATATATTAAAGAATTATTTACTAATTTAAAATTGCTTCAATTCGCACCCCTCATCAATATTTAGCTTAAATCCCAGTAAAATGTCAGCCAGGTTTGTTAGTAATTTAAATTAGGAAATGACTGAAGATTAACCTGCAAAAATTAGGCTTTTAATTTATATCTTATTTATAATTTATATATATTTAATTAATTAAACTTATTAATTAGAATTTTAATTTAAAACTACTGCATAAATTAAATTTACTAATTTAAAATTACTACTTAAAAATTATTATGATTAATTAAAATTACTAATTTAAAATGATTAATTAAAATTGCTAATTTAAAATTATTAATTCCAATTAATAATTTAAAATTATTAATTAAATTCTATTCAAATTATTTATTACATTTTATTCAAATTATTAATTAAATTTAATTAAAATGATTAATTAAAATTATTAGTTAAAAATTGTTCAAGTCAATTTTTAATAAAAAAAAATTTGGTTTTGGTCAGACCAAAAAAAAATTAATGAACCCCTCCCCCCCCATCGAACAATCCTGGCTACGCCACTGATCTATTTATCGTTTCTGTTATCCATTAGACGTCCTGGAGATCTATTAAATATCCAATGTATATGCTATCCTTAATATCTATTTTTGGAACATATCCCGAGTAGCACAAGACGTCGTAACGACGTTGAAAACAGGTAGTGAACGTCTCAATTTGGTCGGCAAAAAGATCGCAAAAAGACCGTGAAAACAACGCCTTTTAGCGGCAATAAATGCGACGTCGTTTTCTGGATGCCATTTTTAGGTGTAAAGACGTGGTTTCAGCTTCGTGAAAAAAAACCATAGAAAATCCTGTCTTAGTAAAATATTCAAAGAGATCGTAACTATAAGAAAGGTTTATTGTAAAGAAAGCCATTTTCTTTTTATTCCACACATTTTTAAAAAATAAATTATGAATTTTTTAATATTTTTTATGACTAAAATTTATAGATATTTTTATTAAATGTATCATAGAGAAATAATTATTAATATAAAACAATTAATTATTAATTAAAAAAGTAATAATTAATTTAAAAAAAGTAATTATTAATTAAAAAAAAGTAATTATTAATGAAAATAATTTGTCAACACTTTATTATCATTATTTTAACTATCATTAGTTATAAATTTTAAAATAATTGATTATTATTAATTTAAATAATAATTTGATTATACTTTAATTTATTATTAACAATAATGTATTTTTAGTTTTAAATAATAATTATTAGTTTGAAATTATGATTAATTATTAGTTTAAAATATGCTAACTGTTCATTATTAACGTTTATTGGATTTTTTTTTTTTTTTTTTTTAAACTTTATATGGGTTTTTCTAAGTTGAATTGTTTTAATGTAACATCATACTTTGAATTGTTAATCCTTTGGTAACCACAAAGAAAATGAATATAAATCTATCGGACATTTGCATAAAGAATCAATATAAATATTCCACTCCGGAAGTTACGATTTTTTGTAGAAATGTAATCTTTAAAAGATTGTTTTCTACTCCTACAGGTAGATGGCGCTATAATTACACAAAGCCTTACCCCCACCCCTCTCCTCTCCTACAAAAGGGGGTAGTCATCCGTTTCCCTTCTTTCGCCATTCGCTCTCTCGCAACCACTTCGGTTGTTGAAAAAGCTCACGAAAGTCATAACCCGGAAATAAGTCAGGCAAATAACGAAGACGATTTTCAAATACCTAAAAAGACGGCTAAAAGAGCTAGGGAACCGGATAGCCCGCCCAAAATTGAAACTTCAAACAAATTCGCTGCAATTGAAAACATAGAAACGGAAGCGGCAGAAATTGCCATTCCGCCAAAAAGAAAAATTCCGCCGATCATAGTATCAAACCCAGCTCTCTGGACCGATATTAGATCACTTTTTCAAACTATCGAGTTAAAGGACTTTACTTGTAAAGCCTCCCAAGACAGCCTTAATATAAGACTACACTCAGAAGAAAGCTTCGAGAAAGTCTTAGGCATTTTCAAAGAAAGGAATTATCCCTTCCACACTTTCAACACTACTCGAGCCAAAAGCATGAAAGTAGTCTTAAAAATTTTTCCTGCCGACATGCCCGTCGAGGAAATACATGAGGGACTCGCCCAAGAAGGTTTCCCTATTATTAGCGTTTTCCAACTAAAAAAAACGGTAAATAGATTCAAAGTCCCACTGCCTATCTTTATTCTCGAATTAAAAGCCGGGAAGGAAGGAACAGGGATCTATAAACTAAAAGATCTCCTTAACCTGAAGGTAAAAATCGAGCCCTACCGCAGGAGGAAAATTCCTACGCAATGCCATCGCTGCCAGCGCTATGGACATAGCAAAAATATGTGCAACCACCAAATAAGGTGCGTCAAATGTGCTCAAAACAACTTATCTAGTGAATGCTCAGAAAAATATATCTCGAGCCCCAAATGTGCACTGTGTGACGGCAATCACACCGCCAATTATTCAGGCTGCCCTTGTGTACCAAAAGCGCAACCTAAAAATTTTCGCAAAAAGGATGTAGTAGTAGCCATCCCAAACGAATTGGAAAATACAACGCCAGCCACTGAATCGACGCAGCCCGAATCGATAATACAGGACGAACCTGTATTACAAACCGATGATAAATCGAACCATATGGAAATCTTTGACTTCCTTAGGGAAATCACCAAATGGCTCAAAAATGTAAATCTAAAAGAGTTACTTGCTAAAGCAAAACAACTATTCTCCGATTTTAAAAAAGCCAACAACCCCATGGAAAAGATGGAAGTAGGCATAAAAGCTTTAGAAATTTTCTCTTCCTTCAGCAATGAAGAGTGAAGTGCCAAATCGCACAAATTTTAAACAGGCTGATAGCTCAGCCATCTTGAACAAAACGACGATGCCGAGAGCTACCGCTGAACCTGAGTAACCCTGGGGTTTGAGCTTACACACAGGTGTAGGTGACTCAGGGTCAGGTTTCAGCGGACTAACGGATCTCGGGTATCTAATGATCAGGCGCCCGTCTGTTGACAAGAAAAATAGAAAAACAAAATAAAAAGTATAAAATTTTATAAAATAAAATAAAAACTCCCTATCATTAAACTTTCTTCTTACGACACTCGCAAAATCCTCGGACTTTCGAGTATCAAACTTTCCCCCACTTTCCTTATTTCTCCTTCCTACCTTCCAAAAACCCACCTTCGGTGGGTTCTTCTAGCCCAGAGCCACTGGGCACCACTCTCTCTATCTTTTTTACGCTGCGCAGGCAGTACAAATAACCCCACTACAGTTATTCCCTTTGGGAGCATCTTCGATGAAGTTGTAAGGACCCACGGGTCGAGGCAACGAACGGTTCATTCCGATTTCCGATTTCCCTTCTTTCGAGAGGCGCCTGTCCAGTTCCCATGTTTGAGTTCCCGAGTGCCGAGTGCTCGGACGTGTTCCCGCCGGCGATCCCGAGCTAGTTTATTCGTACAACGCTGATTTCGTATGACACTGCTTTTTCAAGCTAATCATATGCGAACGGTAGTGCATCTGGACTAGCGAGAAGTAGACGTTGTAGCTGATCAAGGTGAAAGATCTAATTCTTTTTAACAAACATAAGTCCGAGGTCTCCGATGGTAGCGTAACTCTACAGAGCGGTTCCCCGTTTCTTAGGTAAAACTACCATTAGCTGCCAATTCCCCGAAGAGTGGTTTGGTACGCTTTCTGTTTGCCTGGCAGTAGTAATTTTTTCCATCTAGGTTTGGCTCTTGGTAATTAGCCATGTCCTCTCCTCCTTCCACAACCACTTCGGATTTCGCTTTACGGGTCCCACAGGCTGAAGTGGTTGATTCCTTTACAGTAGTAGGGATAGGTTAGGCATCACGGCTCCCGGTGGGAGTTCGTTGAATTCTATTTCAGACAAGAAGACGATTTCTGGAGAATAGAACAGAGATGTAAGTTCAGCAACTCCCGGTGGGAGCTCGCAGGTCGACTTTTCAGGCGGCGAGATGTCCCGCGGAGGCCCAGGCGGCCATGTAAGTTCGGCGACTCCCGGTGGGAGTTCGCAGGTTTCTTTTTCATCGGAAGGACTACCAATGAAGCTTCTCGACTGTTCCCTACAGCGAGAGTCTATCAGAGTAAGTGAAAGGTATAACCACCTTGTTAGGATTCAAAACAAGACCCTCGCACAGGGAGATGAATTAGTAAACTTAATGGTGGAATGGGAGGAGCTACAGGTGAGAGGAGCTCACCTTGCGCTTCACCCACATTTAGACAACCTAAAAAAACAGCAACTAATGGCTGTAACAGAAAATAGGGGAGAAAAGGAGTTCATTGCTCCTAAGAGAACCTTCAAACGGACTTGGGATTGCGTAAGCCCCTGGAGGTTACAAACAAATTCGCCGCCATTGCGGTCGATGACACCACAACAAACATAGACACTACCGACCAAACACCCTTTACCAACGCCCCTAAGGCGAACCCTAATAAAATTCCCCCCATAGTGATTACCAACCCAAAGATAAATTGGAAGGAATTGTCTAAATCCCTGAAGGAAGCTGGCATAAGCAGCTCCAGTGGAAAGGCATCAGGTGAGACCCTAAATCTAAGGGTCTCAACTGCTACGGATTATAGGAATGCAACGAGTATCCTCGAGCAAAAGGGGATACCGTTCCATACTTATAAGCTTAAAGGAGGGAGGACCCTGAAGGCAATCCTCAGAAACGTACCCGCAGATGTCAGCATAGACACAATTAAGGAGGAACTTTATGAAGAACACGCTCTCGAAGTAGAGACGGTTTTTCAATTCTCCAAAAACAAGAATGGACATAAAATCCCGCTCCCAGTCTTCTTCCCGGAACTAAAAAACACGACGTGGAACAAACGTATATTCAACATCACTGAACTCATGAACCTTAAAGTAAAAGTTGACACATACAGGAAATCTAAACAACCTACCCAATGTCACAAATGCCAGCGCTTCGGCCACGCGCAATCAGGCTGTAAGAACCCGCCACCTTGCGTGAAATGTGCGGGTCCTCATGTTACAGTTGAATGTCGCAAAGGGTCGCATTGAATCGCCCAAATGCGCCCTCTGTGAAGGAGATCATACGGCAAATTTCCGGGGATGCCCCATGTACCCCAAGAAAAACACTGAAACCGACGAAATCGTCGATCACAACAGACACAACCAACACACCAGAGACTCCGCCTCCATGGTTAGCCACACCCCTTCCACAAGCCCCGCCCCTCCTTAGTGAGGCCAGGGGTCAGCTTTTCTGCAGCTGTAGCGCCACCACCAGCACCCACACCTATTATCATTACACCAGTGCCTTCTGCGCCCACTCAGCATACACACCAACAGCCAACACAACAGGCCCAGGAAGAAGGAGACGAGAGTATTTTCGATTATATTAGACAGTTTCAGTATTTCATGAAATCGTTTAATCTAAAGGGTATCCTTGCTTTATTAAAAAATACCGCATCCAAGTTTAAATCAGCAAAGGGTATGATGGCTAAGTTAGAAATCGGATTTAGTGCCTTTGAGGAGTTAGTAAATATGTTAAATTATGAATAAATTACACCACAGGGGAACATACACTTTTACACCCATATTTTACACAGAAGTAGGATTTGCAAATTTAAACGGGCTCAAGAAACAACTAGTGGAACTAAAAGACTTCATTCAGGAGCATAATCTAGATATAATGATGATTAACGAAACTCACCTTCGTCCAAGTGACAACGTAAAAATACCTAATTATAAACTTTTTAGAAAAGATAGGATTATTAACAAAGGAGGAGGGGTGGCAATTTACATAAAAAGCAGCTTTAAATGCACAGAATACATCTTACCAACACTCAACACCATCGAGGCACGTGCCGTAGTCCTGGAAAACGGGAACTTTGGTCAGATTCTCGTTGTTTCAGTTTATAACCCGCAAAACTCCAAAATCGGAGCCGATGATTTGACAGCCCTTCTAAACACAGGTCTACCAACTATCCTAGCTGGCGATTTAAACGCCAAAAACACAATTTGAGGCTGTCGAGCTAACAACAGAAACGGAATCACACTCAGAAAATACATCCTGGATCACGGCGTCTCTATCGCCGCTCCAGACGAACCCACCCACTTTCCAGGCACTCTGTCACACAGGCCAGACATACTAGACATAATGCTCCTTAAGGGCATTCCATCAGTACCAACACTTAAAGTACACAGCTGCTTATCTTCAGACCACAGCCCTGTCACCTTTACATTTTACGGCCTCACTCAGCCTCCTGAAGCAATTAAATTTACAACTAACTGGGAAAAATTTCACTTCATTTCGGACGAAAACGTAACAGTAAATTCAACTATGAGAACTGAAAACCAAATAGATGAAGCAATAGCAAACTTAACTAGTAAAATCAAAAGGGATATTAATAGTGTTAAAAATGATTATGAACAGTTCATCCTATACAAACTGTATCTGGCATTGCGTTAATCTTTCTTGTTTTATGTTTGCTAGGTGTGGCAACGAGTTTGTTGTTGTTCTAATTCTTACTTTCGTTCCTGCTTGTATCGTTATTAATCTTTTGTTTCATGATAAAATAATATACGTTTAAATCAGTTATTCATGTATCTTTTCTTCAGTTTTACAAACATTTCCAACACGTTATCAGCACGAAGCTCTATTCACTGAAGAAAATGCATCAAGTTCTTGATTACACGCCGTAGACTGAAACAGAAACGAAACCATTTTGAAGAAGTAAATTTGCGTTAAATTTTTGAAGAAGTCAAAAACAACTCGCAATAAAAATGGCGAATGACGAATACAAATTGCCGAAGCTCAAAGAAGACAATTACCATTCCTGGTCGATACGAGCACGTGCTGCCCTGGTTCAAAAACGATGCTGGGGAGCAATCGAGCCCGGACACGACATGGTAATGAGCGAGAATGAAAGAAACAAGAACGATGAAGCCCTAACGCTGCTGTTCCTAATCGTCGAAGACACCTTCCTAGATGATATAGGAGAGTGCTTGAAAGCCAGAGAAGCCTGGAATATTCTAAAGGAAATGAACACAAAATTTGGATTGCTGCATATTCTACAATTGATGAAGGACTTCTTCAATACATCGGTGAAGCCAAATGAAACAGTGAAAGTTTATCTAGGCAGGCTGATGGACATTCATCGAAAGTTAGCCAGTGGAGGATACGCTTTTACAGACCGAGAAGTTGCCCTGGTAATGCTCATAGGTCTACCCAAGGAATATGAAGCAATAATCCTGAACTTCGAGAAAGATGAGGAGAACCTGAATACGAGAATTGTGAAGTCAAGACTCCTAGTAAAAGAGAAAAGAATTTCCCGAAGCACAAACGAAGGTGCAGAAATTCATGAAGAATGTGCACTCCACACTAAAAGTTTTAACAACAACCAGAAGAAACCAGCAGCCAGAAGATTTGTCAAGAAGTGGTCACAAAGTAAACAAGATGAAGAAACAGATTTTAAGAAGAAAATCAAATGTTTTAGTTGTGGCGAATGGGGACATATCTCCAGACAATGTGAAGAAGCACACAAACAAGATCGAAATGCTGCCAAAACTGCCATCGACTTGAAGAATTGGGCATGGTCAGCAAACCACGAAGTAAATAAATCTACTCAATGGATCCTTGATAGTGGCGCTACAGAACACATAACATCTGATAGAGAAAAGTTTTTGAGTTTTGAAAACTACACCTCCACAGTTGAAGTTGCCAACTCAGAGAAGGTTAACGTTACTGGAAGAGGTGATGTTTTGCTTTCTTTTCATGACAACTCTGGAAGAAAAAACATTACTCTTTCACATGTTCTGTACATATCAAATTTGGGAGGAAGTCTACTCTCAAGAGGAAGAATAGAAGAACGGGGATTCAAAGTCCAGTTTGCTGATGGAGAAGCAAAGGTAGCAGATAGCAATAATAAGATTGTTCTGACAGCCAGAAGGACGGGCAGACTTTACATCATTGAAGAAAGTCAACCTGTTGCATATGTCACTAAAGCTGCAAACGAAGAATTGTGGCATCGTCGTCTAGGACACCCACATAGCAATAGAATGAAGGGTCTTGACTCCACTGTTGACAAACAGAAGACCCACCCATCACCAAACAAACCCTTCTCTGTGTGTATCCAAGGAAAAATGAAATGACAACGATTTCCCAAAGTCGCAAATACAAGAGCTGAACAGGTACTTGAGCTCGTACACTCAGATGTTGTTGGAAAGATATCTCCACCTTCATTAGGCGGTTCTAATTACTTTGTTGCATTCACAGACGACTACTCTCGCTACACCACAGTATATCCAATGAAGACTAAGGATGAAGTTCTCTCAAAATTCGATGAATTCAGATGCATAGCAGAGAACTTGCACAATAGAAAAATCAAAATCTTGAGAAGCGACAATGGAGGAGAGTATAAAAGCGACAAATTTAATGAGTACCTTATCAAACATGGAATACAGAGGCAACTGACAGTACCAGAATCACCTCAACAGAATGGAATCTCTGAAAGGATGAACCAGACACTGATCAACACAACTAGATGTCTGCTCATTGAGTCTGGGTTGGAAGCAAGTTTTTGGGCAGAAGCAGTTTGTACAGCAGCCCACCTTCGAAACTAGTGCTCTTCAGCTGCGATCGAAGGAGACATCCCAGAGAGAAGATGGTCAGGTAAGGAAGTCCAGCTGAATCACCTTAGAGTCTATGGATGCAGAACCTGGAGTCATGAACGCTCATATTCAAGACAGAGTAAACTTGATCCCAAAGCTACAGAATGTATCCTCGTGGGCTATCCTGATGGCATCAAGGGATACAAGCTGTGGAATCTGAAGAGAAAGAACTTCTGTATTAGCCGAGATGTGATCTTTGAAGAAGATGTCTTCCCCTTCAAGACAGAAAATCACACAGCTCTCACAAAGCAAGAAGATGTTTTACTACACATTGAAAATGATGAAGTA
This sequence comes from Troglohyphantes excavatus, assembly GCA_963932185.1. Classification (NCBI taxonomy): domain Eukaryota; kingdom Metazoa; phylum Arthropoda; class Arachnida; order Araneae; family Linyphiidae; genus Troglohyphantes; species Troglohyphantes excavatus. The sequence goes on along the minus strand of OZ010672.1, from coordinate 55,346,590 downwards.
AACGTTTATGATTCTCCAACTGAATTAGAGACACACCAACATTCACTTGAAATCAATGTCAAATTCAGTAATCATGAAAATTCAATTGAAGACACTGACCAAGAAGCAGAAACCTTCATCCAATCACCTGAACAACATTTAAGTCAAGACGAAGTCCATTCAAATGTAGACGAACTCATAAGATATGGTCAAGAAGAAGTTGAACATTCAGGACCAGATGATGAACACATCATAGGTGAAATTGTTGTACTTGAATCCCACAAACAAACCAGCATAAGTGGTAGAAGCATGAAACCTCCTCAACACTTGAATGACTACATTAGAAAAAGATCCTATAACAGTAAAGGAAGCCTTGATGTCACCTGAAGCTGAGATGTGGCGAAGAGCCATGGATGAAGAAATTGAAAATTTACACAGTGCTCAAACTTGGGAACTTGTCACCAAACCACCAGGCATCAAAAAAATCTCATGCAGGTGGATATTTCGAAAAAAGAAAGATGAAGCAGGAGATCGTGTAAAATTCAAAGCTAGACTGGTAGCAAAGGGTTATCTACGATTCACGCACGAGCCAATCAGTTTCTCGAATTACCAAGTGCAGCCCAAATCTGTAAATTCATTTCAGGCTGTATCTCACCACAAATGCATATATGCTGTTTGTTTTTCCAAAAATAAAAACAGAATGAGCAGATGCGAGACGCCAACGGATTATGCTGTCTGACTGGAAATCTGAAAACGAAGCTGCTCAATTTAGACAGATAATTTCTTTTAATTTTAAAATGTGGAATTTTTGTGCCTGTGGTAGTGGGAGGAACTTGGGGTTCAAATTTTTTCATTTGTTCGGCAATGCAGTAAAACAATTGACTTGTAATTTAGATTTAAAAGTGCAATATTAAAAAAGTGCGGGGGCAACCGCCCCCCCCCCCCAAATCACCGCCACTGCAATTTTGTATTGTCGGTTTTTGAAGTGCTAATATAAAGGTAAGTTAAACAAAGCCTTATATAATGAAATTGTAATTATTTATGAATAATTTAATATTTTTTTACTCTATACTTGTTCAAAGATGTACATTGCTCTGTTTACAATTGCCTTACTTCTTGTTTCTCACTGGGGTAAATGGAAACAAAAAGAACTCAATCTTATCATTTCTTCTTATTTATGTAGAAAATCTTTTTTAATATCTATTTTTAAAGATGGCGTTTTTAAAAGTTAGACTCAAGCGTTTTCTTTCTATTTCAGATTGAAATGCACCGAAAATATCTTAGTAAACGTTTTAGGTCTACATACAATATTAAAGACCATTTCAGTACTGACTTGATGTTTTAATATAAATATGACCTACAAAGAGGCTGATCAGCAATACAGTATACATATTAGATTATTTTAAATATAGTAAAGAGGTGTAACATGAAAACTGAAGCAAATGTCGGTTGTCTTACGAATTTGCATGCGTCGCTGATGACAATTTAACCAAATGTCTCACTGCTAGCTTGCCGATGGGTTTACTTGTGACAAAGACGAACATAAGCGTCTTATGCAATAGTATATTGCTTCCTTCTAGATTTAAAGATAAAATTCTTGGAGACAACTGGTATCAGGGTTGTATGAAGAGGCATTAATGTTTATCAAGGAAAAAGCCAAATAATAAAAAAATAATAATAATAATGCAAGGACCATTTTAATTATTTATATGAAAAAGTGAAGCAAGAGTGCGAGTTCGTAAGCAAATTCAAAAGAACATGCCTGTTTCGAAAAATCTCAGGAGTCAAGCAATGGAAACAATGGGGTTACAAGCATGCGATTAATTTGCACAAATTATTAAAAATTGGAACTGATAAAATATGAAATGGGTACATCGAAAAAATACAAGTCATTACAAATATTTGATATTCTATTCCTTATACCTTATTACGTTTAAATCATTAATCTAAGTCAGTGGTTCCTAACTTTTTTTTCTCTGACGTACCCCTTGATAAAACTTTTTATTCGAGTTCCATTTCTCTCATAACCAGGGACGCCCTTAGCAGATGCGGAACCCTGTGTAAAGTTACCAAAGGGACTCATTGAACCAGATTTTATGTTTTTTATAGCTGACAAGCTTTGCATCATTCTTAGATCAAAATAACGCATCTATAGTTGAAAAAAACACATCGTATAAATTATCTATAGCTATAGGATAACTTTTTTTGCTTTTAAATTACTTTTTTAAAAATATTTTTTTGTTATATTTTGCGCTGGCGTGGGCGTTTGAGTTTCGACCGGCGGTGGCTCAACCATGACTTCTGGTTGGGCGACATGCCTTTCCGGAAAAATTTCAGAGGTTCGGTTTTCCGAAGGTTTTGATCGCGCAATCCTTTTTTTTTTTGGTAAGGTTTGGGGCGTTAGGGCACCCTGTATAATTTGCCGTGTGGCTGCCATCACAGAGCGCACATCTTGGGTTAGTGATGTACTTTTCTGTACAATTACCGGCAGAGTGGTCAAGAGCGCATTTTACGCATCTGACCGGGTGAGCACATGAGTTTTTTGTGTGCCCATATCTTTGGCACCTGTGACATTGCGTTGGGGCCTTTCGATTTCTGTAAGGCTCAACTGTTACAATTAAGTTCAACAGGTTTTTCAACTGGTGAATTTTAGTGCCTTCGGCGCCTAATTCCAATTCTACGAAGAATAATGGAAGGGGGACTCTAATTCTGTCAACATATTTCTTAAGTTGGTAGACGCTTAAAACTGGGAAATTTCTTTACAACAGAGCGTTTTTGATTTTTTCAACCGGCATGTCAGCTGGTATGTTTTTTAAAACGACTTTGGTTCGCTTTTTTCTATTTGTGATGTAGGTATGATAGGGGAAATTTTTCCCGTTAAAAATACCTTTAGCGGTTTTAAGGTTTTCAACACTTCCAAATTTAATTGTTAGCGATTCAAGCGCAGCTTTACAAGTAAAGTCTGTGATATTCGCTTCTTTAAAGAGCTCTCTGATTTCGGCCCATAATGATGGGCTCGATACAATCAGTGGCGAGATTTTGACTTTGGGCTGGGTAACAGCCTCGGTGACTTCCATATTCAAATTCTCATTTCTATGGCGGCGAATTTATTCGGCTCTTCTACGGGAAGAGGGCTTTCTGACTCTCAAGGTCTTTTGGCCGTTTTTGTTGGTTTCTGAAATCCCTCGACGTATGGGAATTCAAGAGCTAATGCTTTGATCCCGGAACGAGCGTCGTCCAGGTCTCTATTAATGTAGAAAATATGTTAATCGCTGATAGCGAATTTTAGTACGCCAATTGAGGTAAACTCAATGTATTTATGTCGGTAGTATTGCTCAAATACAATTTCTTTTCGGTCAGCTGAGCCGTTTTTAACTTTTTCATCCAAGATTTTATGGATATTTCTAATTATTACGGACTCTTCATTTGTCAGAATATGACTTTGTTCGAAGACTGGTAAATCATCCGTATCATTCTTTTCTACTACGGGGTCTGCGGTGACCTCCATTTCGACTTCCTCGGTCTGGACTTCTGTTATATGGTCTTTTATCCCATATAACACTGCAGATTCATCCTGATTATTTGAATGGTTTCTCTTTCGAATCTCGTAACAAAGCCCGCATTTCGATCCTAACCCTAGTTTAAAACGTGAAGTCAATCGACTTTCTTTTTCCATTCATTCCAAACTCGCATTGCATCACGTGTCTTGCACACGCCGAAATCCTTTGGCGCGCTTTCTCCAAATGAGGTCATGAGTCACCACATCGGCAATGACGTACCGCTCTTCGTTTGCCATATTTGGAAGTGAGCAGGGTAGACCAATTCTAGCTTCAGATGGAATGGAATTTGTTTCGTATCCACCCGTTTGTTTTTTTATATAGCTCAGTGTATTAGATATTAGCGATTAGCCCGTCTTTTCTTCATGCAGATCCTCACTTAATTCTGAACATGTAGCACGCATTTTTTTTCTCGCTCGCTTTGCGAGCATTGCATTTTACCTCGTGCGGCTTAGGCTTAATTATTAATTTCTTTATCTGTCTGCATCCACCAATTAATTAAATATTTGAATTTTGAAACTTATTTATTGAAAGGCAACCAAAGTAATGTTTTATATTTACGTAATTTTTATTGTCGATTAGTTCTGATTGTCAGTTATTTCACGAGATATGTTTTATTGGATATGTTCTGTTTTATCGTCATGAAGCTATCAACACGCAGCCATTGCTGGTGTATTTTATTTCAAGTTTTACGTTACGAATTATTCCGCTTCATGTTCTCTATGCTCTGCCATTGCCAGAGTCTATGTTTCTTCAATGCTGGAACTCGCAGCTGTCTCTGGAGTTCTTCAGAAATTCTTCGCGTGTATGTATCCAAGTGCTGGTATCTCGTGATGTTATCCTGATCCCTGATTTCCCTCATCTGCGATGATGGACTGTTCCGGATTCAAAATCACCTTCACCCTTCAAATTCTTCAGTGTTGTGAGAGTCTATAGTACCTATGCAGACCACAGCTATTGGCTGCATCACCGGACCTCCAGAACACATCCACCTCATAGCTCGTAAGTACATGCGAGGACCACAGACTTTGCCACAGAACTACCCCCACAACGTGAATCCAGCAGCCCACTATCTTCGTATTGCCAACGTTCTTCCCAGGGAATTTTCGTTATATTGTGTTGATCGACAAGTTTTATTCAAAGTGTTTTTCAAGTTCGTCCACTACGTGTGTGAGTTAATATTCAATAATTTTGCCTTTCATCATGTCTAGCCTTTTCTGAGTGAATTTTAAGTTTAGAATCAATAGCATCAACCCCCAGTTTTATGACATGGTTAAGTGACCAGTCCCGAACCTATCCAGATTTGTATATTTTTTTGTTAGGCTCAGTTAGTTAGTGTTTTGATTTATATGAATAATTTTACAGTTAAAGTAAAGAGTTGAAGATTTTGAATTTGTTTATATGCATAATTTTCAGAGTTTGAATAAAAGTTGAGTTTAAATTAATTGAATAACTGAGCATAACTGTGAGTAGTAGTTAAGTTGTAGTTAAGTTTCTTTTCTCATGCAATTATTTTATATGTCTGCAATTTTAATAGTCAACATTTTTAATGAAGTAATGGTCAATTATAGTCTATGCTAAATAAAGGTATAATTACACAGAATTTTTTAATTATATGCCTTGCATTTTGTACTTTTAGAGTATTTATTTTAAAGTTGTTTATCTAGTGGAAATTGTCATTTTGAAGTTAATTTTATGCTGGTCGTAAAAATTTTGGTGTGGGATTCTTTTCCATGGAAACACACTGTTTTCTTCATTGTGATTGTTTGTACATGATAGATGGTAAATTTTAACCTTTGTAAACAAAACATTGAGTGTTATACTAATTTAATTTCTGTTTATCTCTCTTCAACCAAAATTTTTTTTTCAAGATTCAATTTTTGTAATGACATGCATGTGTCAACTTTTTACATTTAATAGGTCAAGTTAGGATTTCATTAATATTAAGTAACTTTATGCATGAGAAAGAAGTGTTATTTTTTTTGTATTTTGTGTCAGAAAACTTCAAAAATTCCAGGTGTAAATAAGTATGTAAATAAGTTTTTGAACATAAGTTTGAGTGCATAAATTTGAGTAAATAATTTTTAGTGCATAGTTTAGTACATAGGTTTTGGTTCATCAGTTGGTGCAGCATGAGTTTCTGCAATGTTTATCATATCAAGTCTTAATTGTTGGTTCTTCAAGAAGTGTTTTCGCAAGTTGCTGGCATTGACAAATTTTTTTTTTCATAGAACTCTAAATCTAATTTCTACAAATGCTGCCAGTTGTTGTAAAACTTATGTAATATTTTGACATTTGTTATTGATTTTCTGTATTTTGTATTTTTTTTTCAGTCTCATTGCTCATGCTCTCATTGGCAAGTTGTCGTTGGGTCTAAGTTTTTGTATAGGTAAATTTTATATAGGTGATTTTTTTTTGAGTAGGTAATTTTGGTATAGGTATTGTTTGTGTAGGTATTTTGTTTTCGTTCTGTATAAAAGGGGAGAATGTTATATGGTCTTTTATCCCATATAACACTGCAGATTCATCCTGATTATTTGAATGGTTTCTCTTTCGAATCTCGTAACAAAGCCCGCATTTCGATCCTAACCCTAGTTTAAAACGTGAAGTCAATCGACTTTCTTTTTCCATTCATTCCAAACTCGCATTGCATCACGTGTCTTGCACACGCCGAAATCCTTTGGCGCGCTTTCTCCAAATGAGGTCATGAGTCACCACATCGGCAATGACGTACCGCTCTTCGTTTGCCATATTTGGAAGTGAGCAGGGTAGACCAATTCTAGCTTCTGATGGAATGGAATTTGTTTCGTATCCACCCGTTTGTTTTTTTATATAGCTCAGTGTATTAGATATTAGCGATTAGCCCGTCTTTTCTTCATGCAGATCCTCACTTAATTCTGAACATGTAGCACGCATTTTTTTTCTCGCTCGCTTTGCGAGCATTGCATTTTACCTCGTGCGGCTTAGGCTTAATTATTAATTTCTTTATCTGTCTGCATCCACCAATTAATTAAATATTTGAATTTTGAAACTTATTTATTGAAAGGCAACCAAAGTAATGTTTTATATTTACCCAGACAACACACATACGTCTATATGACGTCTAATCAACGTCATCCATGGATAACAGGTTCATCCATAAGCCATCCAAAAACGTACCGATAACGTCTTATGGACGTTTTCTAGAGCCAACATGTGTGCTCTTTTTGAGATCTATAAAACGTCTATGGTCATCCACGATATCCATAATTTGGATAACGTGGATATATACTAGACAGCCATAAATATCTCATTCGCATCTATCGCACGTCTATAACACCTCTAAATTATAATCAATTTTATCTCTAACGGACGTCTATAATATCCACAATATATATTTCTAGCACCCGATAGATGTAAACCAAACGTTTGTGATATATACAATATTTACTTCTAAATAAGCAAAATCTAAAACTAAAGAAAATAAGAATCGATTCTGAAGTATTCAATTATTTTCTTTACATTTGGATTTTATTTATTTAGTAGTTAATATTGCACATTCATCTTGTATTTGGTTTTATTTCACAACTTTTATTCTTATATTTATTTTAGCATATCAGTCAGGCTTATTTCTTTTTTAACTAAAATCAAATAAGACATAACTACAAAATTAGTTTTAATATTCTTCTTATTGAGAAACTTTAGACTTGTGCTATAATTTGTAAATAATAAATATTGTAGGCACACTAAGAGAACTTTATTTTTATTTTTAAATATGCATGAATTTGCAATTAAAATTAACTTTTCTAAATGTTTTCGAAAACCTAAAATTAAATATAAAACTGCTTAAATACTAATTTAATAATTGTTAGTGACACTCATACTTGACTATTTACTTTAATCATTTATTTAATTTATTATATAATATGCATTATTAATTTATAAAGCCCTTTAAATTTACTTCAGCTTAGACTATGAAATTTACCAATACATTTAAGCATTAATTGATAAAAACATGTATTTATAAAATATGAAAGTGTTAGTCTTTGCATTGAAAAATCTTAAGTAGGAACACAAGTTTATTGATTATTTATCAATTTATTATTATTGATTATTTATCACATATTTTACATTGCACATTATTAACATTGTATTAATTCTTGTTCATGGCCTGTCATATCCAGTCCTTCACAACATTCTCAATATAGCTATCCAGCTCATCCTCCAAAGCAATTTCTTCTCACAGCAACCTACAAAAAGGGAATAAAGTATTTAAAATTGCATTGATTTAGAAAAAGAATTATTTTGAATTCAAATTATCTAACATTTCTTGAAAGCATATTTTTTATATCTGTAAAACTTAATTATGCAAGTTGGTGATTACTAAAAATTACACGAAATCAAAATAACAAGTATGATTTCTGACAAAAGCTGTATTCCTGAGATTTTCAGTACTTAGGAAAATAAGAAATGGCCTTTTTAAGAAAAAAATTATTACTGTTTTTAATACAAACACTGAACCTCTGCACTCTGGAATGATTCTTTAAAATATATATATTTTATGGAAGATATTCCTTATTCCGAACCTCAAATTAAGTTGTCCAATGGAATGCAGCAAGGCTCAAAATAAGATTTTGAAGCTGGCAGCAAATACTCCTGTGAGCTTTTATAAGCTCTCAGAAAAGAGCCATTGAACTCATGGCAAAACTTGAAATAAAACAGATTCTGCGATCTGTAATTTTCAGTTTTTAAAAAAAATGAATTTTAGGTAAAGAGTTGCATTCAATAGCGGGTTAGCAGTGTTCTCAAGTAGTTGCGAAATGACAAAATACATTGTGCCCATGCGTTGTTTTTCTCTATGAACTTTATGGTTATTTCTGGTTAAACACACAATTACAATTAACAGCTCAAGCATTGCGTCGTGTTTTTCAACTATGGTCAGATGACGAGATTGATTTACGATCGGATGACGTTTATTGCATAACAGGTTATCAGTGACAGTTGCAAATTCATTTCGAAGCATTTCTATTTGGTTTGCACGATGGATGGTAACATCGCACTAGAGCTGCACATTCGACTACTTGCAACAGTTTAACACTTATCCCAAAGGAAAGAACAGGGAGCAATGCTTCGTATTTTTAAACCATGGTCAGATGATGAGGACATCATCTGAGTTGGCACCTGACACAACTTTAATAGGGCAATGTCAAACACAGTTCTAGAAATGCAATCAATATCCTCTATCACACCCTTTTGGTTGCATTAATTTATCGAAAAACTAGTATACAAAAGAATTTCAGACAAGCTCAACCTACGTTTTCAGACCATATACCCTTCCTCATACTTGCATTCATATTACTAACATCTTTCAAACTATCAACTTACATCTCATAAAAAAAAAGAAAATCTTTCAACCAAACCACATTTGCTAGCAGCCTACCAACAGCAAAAGGGTACTTACATATAACAACATTTATATGTTACTGTGTACTAGAAAAATGTGAGTGTGTACTTTAAAGCAATTCTATTCCAAAAGAATAACTCTGAATGTCAATTTATTATATAACTATAAATTCTGTTATACCCTTTAAAAAAGAATAAAAATCATACGAAAAATACAAGTGCATACTTTAAAAAAAACTATTTGAAAAAGAATAATTCTTATTTTCAATTTACGATGTATGTGTAATATCATGCAACTCTTTAAACCAATCATGAAAATTCCTATCATTTCATATTTGTTATCAATTGTCCCAGTCTCGCATTGAGAAGTGAATCGCCCGAAAAAGTCGTCAAGAAGTACCTGCTATCAATTAGAAATTCCAACCGAATTTTAAAGCAATTGCACAACTATAAAGAAAAAAATTTGACTAACTTAGTTTGTGAAATATATAATTTGAAGGAAACAAACTCCGCTACTGCATTTTGAAAATTACGGCTTTTGGATTAGAAAAAAAAAAATCAGGTTAAATATTTACAGCAATGTTTGCTGTGAGAAGCAATAATCTTTGCGTCAATTTTACAGTAACTTGCGGCATTGCTGGATCTTTTTTCAAGCCTTGAAATGTAGTATACAATAGATGACATGTGATTGATTTAATCTACAGAAAAATAATCCCTGAATCTTACTTATAAATCGCAAACACACCTCATCATGCATATATTATTTTGTATAACTCATTTAATGAATTAACAAAAATAAAGAATGGCTTAAAATTATATACGAATATGTGATATATATGTTCATATTAATACAAAAAAAGTTTAAAATTATTCATTTCACAACTCATGTATGTTGTATCACAGTCTAGGATCTTCAGATATTCCTGCTTATCACCCAATAGTGAGAGATACTTCATTTTACAAGAATTTAAAAACCTAATAGTTTGAGGAAAATTAAAAAAAAAAAATATTTGCTACAAAAGAATTATTAAAAGATTTTTTTTACTAAATAATTAATTAATCTGTCATTAAGTGAAAAATCTTCATAATTTTAAAACTCACTGGAACATTAGAAGTACAGGGATTAAGTAATTTATTTAACGATATTTTGTTGCCGATAAATTCAAAAACTAGAAAAATCAATTACCCATCGGACACTCAAAATATTCAATTGAGCGTGCAAAAATTAATTTTTCTAAAAATAGTAATAAAATGTCCCAAAAACATAAGGAAATATTCATTTTTTTTAATATTTAAAAAACCTTCATTCTTAGTTCAAGATCGTAAATCTTGTGATATGCACTTAAAAGTTCAACATTTACCCCTTTCCATATTTAAGTGTTTCCCCCATTTGTAAAATACATCAGGAAACATTATAATTAAACATTTCTACTACTAATAATAATAATAATAAACATAAATATAGTTGTTATGTGCTACCGGTTTCCTTAGTATTGTGTCAAAAGGAAAAATTTAATTATGTGAGGTACCAAGATCCATTATATAAAAAAATCTTACTGTATAGCAACTTATTATCCTATTACTTCTGCTCGCATCAGCTCATATGTCAAGCGTATCAATCAACAGGTGCAACATCTGGGATGCAAATTCACCCTCTGGTAACAAGATTTGCAGGATTTCACTCTGGTTCCATTGTCGTTGAGGATCTAAAACATTAAAAGGGCATTAAGAATAAAACTAAAAATACCTTTTAACCGAATATCATTCTACCTATAAATAATCTATTGTTATTTTCTATCACGAAAAGTAGTGCTTAATATTTACATAACAATTTAGTGTATTGTGTCAATAGTCTTATTTATCCACTTATACTGGCAAAAGAAAGCTAGCTTATATTTCTTTTTGATTAGTAATAAAAATCAATATTAATATATACGTTTCAAAATCTTTTTAATTTAATATATTTCATACTAAACTACATAAGCAATTAATGTCATATCTTATGCAATGCATAAGATAAGTGCATTGTTAACGTTTTTGTTTGTTTACGTATTTCAATATTGCATTGCTATTAAAAATTGTTTATGACAAATCATTTTAAACACTATTTAATTCAACAAATATTGATAAACTTTAATTGAATATCAATGTATAGATATTCAATTAAGGTATATGTAGATTAAAATTTGCTTAACTAGTTCCATTCCCAAGATATTTACCAATGTAACATACACTAATATGACAATAATTAGCAATTAGTTATTAATTTTACAATACTAACCATACGTCTATTATAAGTATCCATTGGCAAGGTAAACACATTGTTAGTATTCTAGGGTTAATTATTTATCAATAAATTAGTAATTACCTAGTTAATTGCATACATTTCTGAAGAAATTAACAATTTTACTATTTTAAATGAGAATTTATATTCATCTATAAATATCATAAAGTTGGGAATTAATCGGAAAAACATTATTGTAATAATCTGATATTCAACAAAACAATTTAGTGTCTTACTATTATTTCAACGCAAAATATGGCTAGCAAGTTATATTTTTATTTTCAATTAGTAATAAAAAGTCAATATTTACAAATATGTTTCAGAGTATTTATAATGGAATATTTCCCAAACAAAATTACATAGCTACACATAATCGAGTTCGGCCGTGTTTCAACACGAACATTTAACGGAAGTTCATCAACAAGCTTTGAGTTTGTAAATCTTAAAATATATTAATAAACTCTACATGAAAAATACGCCGAAGTACGTATCAAGACATCATAATTATATATCTTACCTTTATTTAATATAAATGAAAGCTTTGAAAGCATTCTTCATCCCGCTACAGACGCTTATTTACGAATTTTCCGCCATGACGCTTCTCAACGAATTTCTCGCCGCATCACGCCAAAGATCACGCGGTGGCCGAGACAATTCAGCCAATCAGGCTTGTCCATTCTTTGGAGGTTTTTAATACATCTTTTAGACGAATATAACAGAAAACGTCCATAGATAGATATCTATAAGACGTAAAAAAAGCACCTCCATCAGAGGTACTTTCATAGATATCTATAAAATATCTATAGTGCATATTAGACATCTTATAGAAGTAAAACAAAAGTATGTACATAAGACGTGTTTTTTTTGTGGGCTTATGGCTAACTTATGAACGTCGAGGATGTCATGGAGCTGTTTCGACGTATTATATACGTAAAATAGAGCAGTTGTGTTGTGTGGGTACGTAATTTTTATTGTCGATTAGTTCTGATTGTCAGTTATTTCACGAGATATGTTTTATTGGATATGTTCTGTTTTATCGTCATGAAGCTATCAACACGCAGCCATTGCTGGTGTATTTTATTTCAAGTTTTACGTTACGAATTATTCCGCTTCATGTTCTCTATGCTCTGCCATTGCCAGAGTCTATGTTTCTTCAATGCTGGAACTCGCAGCTGTCTCTGGAGTTCTTCAGAAATTCTTCGCGTGTATGTATCCAAGTGCTGGTATCTCGTGATGTTATCCTGATCCCTGATTTCCCTCATCTGCGATGATGGACTGTTCCGGATTCAAAATCACCTTCACCCTTCAAATTCTTCAGTGTTGTGAGAGTCTATAGTACCTATGCAGACCACAGCTATTGGCTGCATCACCGGACCTCCAGAACACATCCACCTCATAGCTCGTAAGTACATGCGAGGACCACAGACTTTGCCACAGAACTACCCCCACAACGTGAATCCAGCAGCCCACTATCTTCGTATTGCCATCGTTCTTCCCAGGGAATTTTCGTTATATTGTGTTGATCGACAAGTTTTATTCAAAGTGTTTTTCAAGTTCGTCCACTACGTGTGTGAGTTAATATTCAATAATTTTGCCTTTCATCATGTCTAGCCTTTTCTGAGTGAATTTTAAGTTTAGAATCAATAGCATCAACCCCAGTTGCCATGAGCTATAGCAATGGGACTCCATTTCAAGAAATTCAATAAAAAATCATTTGTGCCTGGACATCGACTTGTCTGCATCCTTTTGGTTAAGTACTCTTTTACTTCACTGTTTTATTATTTCAGGTTGAATTGAATTTTAAATATACGTTCAATAATTGTTTTGATTTAAGTAATTCCTTGTGATTTTTGATGGTGCTACATAACTTGAGGGATTATCTCAAACAGTAAATATCTCAATATTTAATTCCAAATTCTAAAATTCAATTAGAGTCGAGTGATCCACATTTGTTTTATATGTGTGTTTAGTTAAGGAATTAGTTAAGTGCAAGCAAATCTGGAAGTCTCTATTTTATTAGGGTTATCCAACAGATGTACTCCCACTATCTTAATATCACGTGCCCCTACTAGTACTTCAGGCAAAGTTGTGCCCCTTTGTAATTTGATTGCTTCCCCCCTCTTCTTCAATAATTTCTTATTTATGACAACTTCTACCTTTTTTTTCCGGAGAAGTCGGCGAATTTAGGAAATGAAGTTCGTTTGTTAGCTGCGTCCTCATTTTAACGAGGTTTGCAAGTTTTGCTTTTTCGGGTTTAGACAATTTGCATTTTTTCTGTTTAGCCATAAGGGTAGAGTACTGGAAATGTACCGCCAAAAGTTGGTCTTCCAGATTTTTTAAAGTTTTTAACACGTAGGTTCCATTTTAGTTAGGTAAAGAAAGAGTAGAGAAGGTGGGGAGGGATGAGAATCAACCGGGCGAAAGGAAGCTAGGCTATTCCGGAGAAAAAGCTTCGCTGATATCAGACTTTCCTAGGTATTGGTGATGAATGCCAGCACCTTAGAGAAAGAACAGAAATCGGAAATCCCGAGTTTATGATTTAAGGTATGTGCAAACGCAGGCAATAATTACCACTAGTCCGGTTGGACTTCAGCATGCACTTCCTCGGGTCTAACCTCAGACCTGAGTTCGTTGACGTTTCCTTTCTCGGGCCGAACTTCCGACCTGAGTTAGTTGATAGTATGCTCGGGAGAGCTGTTGAGATAGCATCCGACTCCGTTGGAGGCGAGAGAGCGAATGGAAATCGGAATTCACCTTACGGTGTGTCGACCGGAGGTCCTTACACCTTCATCGAATTAAGTCTAATAAATAGAATAACGTTAGCGGGATTTAAGTTTAACTAAGAAGTTACTAATTAATTGGTGGGGGTTGGGGGCCCTAAGGCTAAACGCGAGTTCGTTAGAAAAACCTGAAAAAATAACATCAGTAGATGGTGTGTGTTAGAAATAAGTAGAGACAACAAGTGATTTGTAGTACATATTTTATTATTATAAGATGCAAAATACACAACATTGAAGACAATAACATAACCTGGTTACTAGCTAAAGGCGGGTTTACACTATATAGCAAAACTGCTATATAGCTCTGCTATATAGCTAGAGAGCTATATAGCAAGAACCGAGCTATATAGCAGAGCTATATAGCTCTATATAGCAGATCTATATAGCTCTATAGCAGAGCTATATAGCAGCTATATAGCTCTGCTATATAGCTCTGTAGTGCTATATAGCTCTGCTATATAGCTCTGTAGTGCTATATAGCTCTGCTATGTAGCAGAGCTACATAGCAGAGCTACATAGCAGAGCTACATAGCAGAGCTACATAGCAGAGCTACATAGCAGAGCTACATAGCAGAGCTACATAGCAGAGCTACATAGCAGAGCTACATAGCAGAGCTACATAGCAGAGCTACATAGCAGAGCTACATAGCTCGAGTAAAAGTTTTGTAGCTCTTGCAGTTGGCATGCAAATAATTAGATAAAGTCAATCAGTTGATTTCGATAGGGCAAGCAAGGGATGTGTAGTAGTTGTTGTCGCCTCAGAAGCAGTAGTACTCGCAACTTTAAGTTCAAGAAGGGTTTGGATACGACCATATTTTCATTCAAGAAATAAATACGGTGGTAGTGATATGTTGAACAATTTGAACCTAGACTAGGGGTCGGCAACCCTTTTCCACCAATGGGCCAAATGATATAATTTCAAAAAATTTGGTCAGCATCTAGGACCGCTATGCAAAATTCAATTTTTATTTATTCGGAAAAAAAATACGAATTAATTTTAATTTTTTTATTAATTTATTTAAGAATCATCATTTTTGTTCAATTTTTTCCAAATCTAGCATTCTTATGTCTATTGACTAGTAGTAAAATTGTTTTAAAAAATGAACTGATCAAACTGATCGATCGACATGAACAATTGAATGAATCAAACAGAACGAACGAAAATCGAATTATTGAACAAAACTTACGAAATCAACAAAATGATCGAAATGAACAAATCGGGGGAGACAAAGTGAAACGAAGTAAACTAATCGAACAAAACAAAAAAAATCAAATATGTTATATACAAAAATACCCATTGGAAAATAGTACGAAATGAGTTATATTGGGTAATATTCAATCCTTAAATATTGGATTATTTTGTGGTTGGTTTAAAGAACGTCGCAGTAGAGCTGCACGTTGGGCTATTAGCGATGGTTGGGGCCATATACCTAAGTAAAGGCCTAGGAACGATGCCTCGTATCTTCGAACCATGGTCAGATGACGAAACTAACACCTGATGAGGCACCCAACGCAACCTCCATAGGCGTCATGACATTGGATCCCGATTCGATTTATTGTGAACCAGTTCCATATACACGCCAGTATAATTTGTTGGATATTTTTAAACGACTTCCTAGTATTTTAGTATATGAGTTATATTGGGTAATATTCAATCCTTAAATATTGGATTATTTTGTGGTTGGTTTAAACAACGTCGCAGTAGAGCTGCACGTTGGGCTATTAGCGATGGTTGGGGCCATATACCTAAGTAAAGGCCTAGGAACGATGCCTCGTATCTTCGAACCATGGTCAGATGACGAAACTAACACCTGAGAAGGCACCCAACGCAACCTCCATAGGCGTCATGACATTGGACCCCGATTCGATTTATTGTGAACCAGTTCCATATACACGCCAGTATAATTTGTTGGATATTTTTAAACGACTTCCTAGTATTTTAGTATCGAAGTTGTCAACCCGCCGATCGCAAGATCACTACATATTTACTTTTCTTTGTCAAGTCCATCAGTCAGGCTGGAACTCGCAATCCTCTGATTACTAGCTAAACGCCCGAATCCTTTTATGAATGAATGGAAAAAAAGATAAAAAATCACGAATGGGATGACGTAGCTAACCACGTGACTTGAGCCAGACATGTTAGCTTCACCTCGATGTTAGTGGGAGTGACGTCACGGTGGCGTTAGAACTTGTTATTTTCAGGGGGGGGGGGGCTGAAAAAAAATTTGCATAAAAAAAGTAACATTTTGATTTTTTTTGTGGTTAAAATAGTGCTGAATTGATCTTTTATAAAAATAAATAAACGGGTATTCGTTTTGCTTAGACACCTTTAGATCATAAAGTAACCATGAAAAATACGAATTTAAAAATGTAATGGTTTTTAGATTAGTTGTTGTTAGAAGGATTTTTTTAAAATTTAACTTTCTTTAAAAAAATTAATTTTCTAAATAATAAATTTCAACTACATAATCTGTTTAGAAAATAAAGTATAAATCTGATAGTTTCATTTCTAAGGAAATAATCACTCTTCAACAAAATATTATTTAATCATTTGTTTACCAAACAACTTTTTAATGTTTCTAAAAAAAAATTTCGAAATTTAAAAATGCTTATCTTTTTACTCTACTATGTAAAAAAATATTCAACTTTCAAATACAATCATATGAAGAACCCGGGTCTTTCCTTCGAGATAGACCCCGAACCGTTGCCAATAGCCCACTGTGCAGCTCTAGTAAGACGTTTTTAAACTAAACCAAACCAATCATATGAAACAATTGGTTCATAGGGCATAAAATAGTAAAATTTTAAGGAGGCTGAGCTCATTCAGAATAATTCCTTGGGGGGGGGGGGTGCTGATGCACCCCCAGCCCCCCTACTTCCTACGCCTATGTCATGACTTCTAGTTCAAGAGATCCATGATCGAAGTATAGTGATCGAAGGGAATAGAGACCAACTCAGAACTCAGGGGCACGTCCTTCTTGAGAACTCAGGGGCACGTCTTCTGGCGACTGCTATATAGCTGAGCTACAAAAAAAAAATGCACTTCTAGCCCTGCTATATAGCTCTGCTATATTATATTCTTTGATCTTTACCAACAACCGATGGATAGCTCATTTTGAGCTATATAGCTCTTGATTCGGACGATATAGCAGAGCTATATAGCTGCTTTTAGGTCTCGGTTTAAAATACTTGTAGCACAGCTATATAGCTCTGCTATATAGCTGTTTTGCTACAGAGTGAAAACCCGGCTTTTTCTTAAGGCGGGTTTACACTATATAGCAAAACTGCTATATAGCAGATATATAGCTCTGCTATATAGCAAGAAAAGAGCTATATAGCTCGAGTAAAAGTTTTGTAGCTCTTGCAGTTGGCATGCAGTTAATTAGATAAAGTCAATCAGTTGATTTCGATAGGGCAAGCAAGGGACGTGTAGTAGTTGTTGTCGCCTCAGAAGCAGTAGTACTCGCAACTTTATGTTCAAGAAGGGTTTGGATACGACCATATTTTCATTCAAGAAATAAATACGGTGGTAGTGATATGTTGAACAATTTGAACCTAGACTAGGGATCGGCAACCCTTTTCCACCAATGGGCCAAATGATATAATTTCAAAAAATTTGGTCAGCATCTAGGACCGCTATGCAAAATTCAATTTTTATTTATTCGGAAAAAAAATACGAATTAATTTTAATTTTTTTATTAATTTATTTAAGAATCATCATTTTTGTTAAATTTTTTCCAAATCTAGCATTCTTATGTCTATTGACTAGTAGTAAAATTGTTTTAAAAAATGAACTGACCAAACTGATCGATCGACATGAACAATTGAATGAATCAAACAGAACGAACGAAAATCGAATTATTGAACAAAACTTACGAAATCAACAAAATGATCGAAATGAACAAATCGGGGGAGACAAAGTGAAACGAAGTAAACTAATCGAACAAAACAAAAAAAATCAAATATGTTATATACAAAAATACCCATTGGAAAATAGTACGAAATGAGTTATATTGGGTAATATTCAATCCTTAAATATTGGATTATTTTGTGGTTGGTTTAAAGAACGTCGCAGTAGAGCTACACGTTGGGCTATTAGCGATGGTTGGGGCCATATACCTAAGTAAAGGCCTAGGAACGATGCCTCGTATCTTCGAACCATGGTCAGATGACGAAACTAACACCTGAGAAGGCACCCAACGCAACCTCCATAGGCGTCATGACATTGGACCCCGATTCGATTTATTGTGAACCAGTTCCATATACACGCCAGTATAATTTGTTGGATATTTTTAAACGACTTCCTAGTATTTTAGTATCGAAGTTGTCAACCCGCCGATCGCAAGATCACTACATATTTACTTTTCTTTGTCAAGTCCATCAGTCAGGCTGGAACTCGCAATCCTCTGATTACTAGCTAAACGCCTGTATCCACTGGTGGCCCGAATCCTTTTATGAATGAATGGAAAAAAAGATAAAAAATCACGAATGGGATGACGTAGCTAACCACGTGACTTGAGCCAGACATGTTAGCTTCACCTCGATGTTAGTGGGAGTGACGTCACGGGGGCGTTGGAACTTGTTATTTTCAGGGGGGGGGGGGCTGAAAAAAAATTTGCATAAAAAAAGTAACATTTTGATTTTTTTTTGTGGTTAAAATAGTGCTGAATTGATCTTTCAAAAAAATAAATGAACGGGTATGCGTTTTGCTTAGACACCTTTAGATCATAAAGTCACCATGAAAAATACGAATTTAAAAATGTAATGGTTTTTAGATTAGTTGTTGTTAGAAGGATTTTTTTAAAATTTAACTTTCTTTAAAAAAATTAATTTTCTAAATAATAAATTTCAACTACATAATCTGATAGTTTCATTTCTAAGGAAATAATCACTCTTCAACAAAATATTATTTAATCATTTGTTTACCAAACAAATTTTTAATGTTTCTAAAAAAAAATTTCGAAATTTAAAAATGCTTATCTTTTTACTCTACTATGTAAAAAAATATTCAACTTTCAAATACAATCATATGAAGAACTCGGGTCTTTCCTTCGAGATAGACCCCGAACCGTTGCCAATAGCCCACTGTGCAGCTCTAGTACGACGTTATTAAACTAAACCAAACCAATCATATGAAACAATTGGTTCATAGGGCATAAAATAGTAAAATTTTAAGGAGGCTGAGCTCATTCAAAATAATTCCTGGGGGGGGGGGGGGGGGTGCTGAAGCACACCCAGCGCCCCTACTTCCTACGCCTATGTCATGACTTCTAGTTCAAGAGATCCATGATCGAAGTATAGTGATCGAAGGGAATAGAGACCAACTCAGAACTCAGGGGCACGTCCTTCTTGAGAACTCAGGGGCACGTCTTCTGGCGACTGCTATATAGCTGAGCTACAAAAAAAAATGCACTTCTAGCCCTGCTATATAGCTCTGCTATATTATTTTCTTTGATCTTTACCGACAACTGATGGATAGCTCATTTTGAGCTATATAGCTCTTGATTCGGACGATATAACAGAGCTATATAGCTGCTTTTAGGTCTCGGTTTAAAATACTTGTAGCACAGCATAGCTCTGCTATATAGCTGTTTTGCTACAGAGTGAAAACCCGGCTTTTTCTTAAGGCGGGTTTACACTATATAGCAAAACTGCTATATAGCAGATATATAGCTCTGCTATATAGCAAGAAAAGAGCTATATAGCTCGAGTAAAAGTAGGGCTAGGCGTGTATATGGAACTGGTTCACAATAAATCGAATCGGGATCCAATGTCATGACGCCTATGGAGGTTGCGTTGGGTGCCTTCTCAGGTGTTAGTTTCGTCATCTGACCATGGTTCGAAGATACGAGGCATCGTTCCTAGGCCTTTACTTAGGGATGGCCCCAACCGCCGCTAATAGCCCAACGTGCAGCTCTACTGCGACGTTGTTTAAACCAACCACAAAATAATGCGATATTTAAGGATTGAATATTACCCAATATAACTCATTTCGTACTATTTTCCAATGGGTATTTTTGTATATAACATATTTGATTTTTTTTGGTTTGTTCGATTAGTTTACTTCGTTTCACTTTGTCTCCCCCGATTTGTTCATTTCGATCATTTTGTTCATTTCGTTTGTTTTGTTCAATAATTCGATTTTCGTTCGTTTTGTTTGATTCATTCAATTGTTCATGTCGATCGATAAGTTTGGTCAGTTCATTTTTTAAAACAATTTTACTACTAGTCAATAGACATAAGAATGCTAGATTTGGAAAAAATTGAACAAAAATGACGATTCTTAAATAAATTAAGAAAAAAATTAAAATGAATTCGTATTTTTTTTCTCCCAATAAATAAAAATTAAATTTTGCATAGCGGTCTTATATGCTGACCAAAGTTTTTGAAATTATATCATTTGGCCCATTGGTGGAAAAAGGTTGCCGACCCCTAGTCTAGGTTCAAATTGTTCAACATATCACTACCACCGTATTTATTTCTTGAATGAAAATATGGTCGTATCCAAACCCTTCTTGAACATAAAGTTGCGAGTACTACTGCTTCTGAGGCGAAAACAACTACTACACGTCCCTTGCTTGCCCTATCGAAATCAACTGATTGACTTTATCAAATTAATTGCATGCCAACTGCAAGAGCTACAAAACTTTTACTCGAGCTATATAGCTCTTTTCTTGCTATATAGCAGAGCTATATATCTGCTATATAGCAGTTTTGCTATATAGTGTAAACCCGCCTTAAGAAAAAGCCGGGTTTTCACTCTGTAGCAAAACAGCTATATAGCAGAGCTATATAGCTGTGCTACAAGTATTTTAAACCGAGACCTAAAAGCAGCTATATAGCTCTGTTATATCGTCCGAATCAAGAGCTATATAGCTCAAAATGAGCTATCCATCAGTTGTCGGTAAAGATCAAAGAAAATAATATAGCAGAGCTATATAGCAGGACTAGAAGTGCATTTTTTTTTGTAGCTCAGCTATATAGCAGTCGCCAGAAGACGTGCCCCTGAGTTCTCAAGAAGGACGTGCCCCTGAGTCCTGAGTTGGTCTCTATTCCCTTCGATCACTATACTTCGATCATGGATCTCTTGAACTAGAAGTCATGACATAGGCGTAGGAAGTAGGGGCGCTGGGGGTGCATCAGCACCCCCCCCCCCCCCCCCCAAGGAATTATTTTGAATGAGCTCAGCCTCCTTAAAATTTTACTATTTTATGCCCTATGAACCAATTGTTTCATATGATTGGTTTGGTTTAGTTTAAAAACGTCGTACTAGAGCTGCACAGTGGGCTATTGGCAACGGTTCGGGGTCTATCTCGAAGGAAAGACCCGGGTTCTTCATATGATTGTATTTGAAAGTTGAATATTTTTTTACATAGTAGAGTAAAAAGATTAGCATTTTTAAATTTCGAAATTTTTTTTTAGAAACATTAAAAAGTTGTTTGGTAAACAAATTATTAAATAATATTTTGTTGCAGAGTGATTATTTCCTTAGAAATGAAACTATCAGATTTATACTTTATTTTCTAAACAGATTATGTAGTTGAAATTTACTATTTAGAAAATTATTTTTTTTTAAAGAAAGTTAAATTTTTAAAAAATCCTTCTAATAACAACTAATCTAAAAACCATTACATTTTTAAATTCTTATTTTTCATGGTTACTTTATGATCTAAAGGTGTCTAAGCAAAACGAATACCCGTTTATTTATTTTTTTGAAAGATCAATTCCGCACTATTTTAACCACAAAAAAAATCAAAAAGTTACTTTTTTTTATGCAAAATTTTTTTTAGCCCCCTCCCCCCACTGAAAATAACAAGTTCCAACGCCACCGTGACATCACTCCCACTAACATCGAGGTGAAGCTAACATGTCTGGCTCAAGTCACGTGGTTAGCTACGTCATCCCATTCGTGATTTTTTATCTTTTTTTTCAATCATTCATAAAAGGATTCGGACCACCAGTGGATACAAGCGTTTGGCTGGTAATCAGAGGATTGCGAGTTCCAGCCTGACAGATGGACTTGACAAAGAAAAGTATATATGTAGTGATCTTGCGATCGGCGGGTTGACAACTTCGATACTAAAATACTAGAAGTTGTTTAAAAATATCCAACAAATTATACTGGCGTGTATATGGAACTGGTTCACAATAAATCGAATCGGGGTCCAATGTCATGACGCCTATGGAGGTTGCGTTGGGTGCCTGCTCAGGTGTTAGCCTCGTCATCTGACCATGGTTCAAAGATACGAGGCATCGTTCCTAGGCCTTTACTTAGGGATATGGCCCCAACCGCCGCTAATAGCCCAATGTGCAGTTCTACTGCGACGTTGTTTAAACCAACCACAAAATAATCCAATATTTAAGGATTGAATATTTTTCCCAATATAACTCGTTTTGTACTATTTTCCAATGGGTATTTTTGTATATAACATATTTGATTTTTTTTGTTTTGTTCGATTAGTTTACTTCGTTTTATTTTGTCTCCCCCGATTGTTCATATCGATCATTTTGTTGATTTCGTTTGATTTGTTCAATATTTCGATTTTCGTTCGTTATGTTTGATTCATTCAATTGTTCATGTCGATCGATAAGTTTGGTCAGTTCATTTTTTAAAACAATTTTACTACTAGTCAATAGACATAAGAATGCTAGATTTGGAAAAAATTGAACAAAAATGACGATTCTTAAATAAATTAAGAAAAAAATTTAAATGAATTCGTATTTTTTTTCTCCAAATAAATAAAAATTGAATTTTGCATAGCGGTCCTAGATGCTGACCAAAGTTTTTGAAATTATATCATTTGGCCCATTGGTGGAAAAAGGTTGCCGACCCCTAGTCTAGGTTCAAATTGTTCAACATATCACTACCACCGTATTTATTTCTTGAATGAAATATGGTCGTATCCAAACCCTTCTTGAACTTAAAGTTGCGAGTACTACTGCTTCTGAGGCGACAACAACTACTACACGTCCCTTGCTTGCCCTATCGAAATCAACTGATTGACTTTATCTAATTATTTGCATGCCAACTGCAAGAGCTACAAAACTTTTACTCGAGCTATATAGCTCTTTTCTTGCTATATAGCAGAGCTATATATCTGCTATATAGCAGTTTTGCTATATAGTGTAAACCCGCCTTAAGAAAAAGCCGGGTTTTCACTCTGTAGCAAAACAGCTATATAGCAGAGCTATATAGCTGTGCCACAAGTATTTTAAACCGAGACCTAAAAGCAGCTATATAGCTCTGCTATATCGTCCGAATCAAGAGCTATATAGCTCAAAATGAGCTATCCATCGGTTGTCGGTAAAGATCAAAGAAAATAATATAGCAGAGCTATATAGCAGGGCTAGAAGTGCATTTTTTTTTTGTAGCTCAGCTATATAGCAGTCGCCAGAAGACGTGCCCCTGAGTTCTCAAGAAGGACGTGCCCCTGAGTTCTGAGTTGGTCTCTGTTTCCTTCGATCACTATACTTCGATCATGGATCTCTTGAACTAGAAGTCATGACATAGGCGTAGGAAGTAGGGGCGCTGGGGGTGCTTCAGCACCCCCCCCCCCCCCAAGGAATTATTTTGAATCATGACATAGAAGTAGGAAGTCATGCAGTCAACAGACCAACTTCGTTTCTTGAGAACACATGGGCACGTATTCTGTCGACTGACTAAAAAAAATACACCTCTAGCCCTGCTATATAGCTCTGCTACATTTCTTTGATCTTTACCGACAACCGATGGATTACTCATTTCGAGATATATAGCTCTTGATTTGGACGATATAGCAGAGCTATATAGCTGCTTTTAGGTCTCGGTTTAAAATACTTGTAGCTCAGCTATATAGCTCTGCTATATAGCTGTTTTGCTAAAGAGTGAAAACCCAGCTTTTTCTTATCGACAATCGATGGATAGGTTATTTCCAGCTAAATACCTTCTGATTTGGACTATATAGCAGAGCTATATATCTGCTTTTAAGTGGCGTTTCATAAAACTTGTAGCAGAGCTATATAGTTACTTTGCTACATAGTGTAAACCCGCCTTTAGATTGTCAAAGTTAATTTTATGATTTTGAATGACATTTCTCAGCCCTTTAATATTAAAGCATTTATTCATTTGCATCTCAGAATAATCATTTAAAATGGGCGTTAAAGTTTCCTCCATTTCATCCGCATTAGCGGTGTTATTACTTATTGCCATTTGAGTGGCGTTTATCTCCGAAGCAGAGGTAATATATTTATCAGTCACAGACATAGTCCTAGCTGATTTGAATGAATCAGACAATAAAATGAAAGTTATGCACACAGTTCGCCCTCAATAGACTCTACATGCAATACAGAACTGATGATAGTTTTGGCCTAGGTAACGCAGAACGCACTTTAGAGACAAATTGCCACCGGAAAAGTCTGATAAAAACTAAAAATTTTAAACAATGACGCTACACGTGTAACCAGGGGTTATCACGCGAAACGTTAAAAAAGTATGAAAATAAAATAATTATATCAGTAATGAGCAGCATTCCTACCTGTCATGGATGAAAAGTTAAAAAATATCATTTATATAAGTAAATGTAAAAATTGACGCGGAGCTCAGCAAAAGTTCACCTATCATCACGGTGTCCAGCCTCCGAATGTTGATTGAAAGCACTACTACATATTCGGTTTGACAATTCCTTGCAAAAATGTAATGAGAATCATACAACTTATTTAAATTATTTTTAATTTTGTGCTTCTGGGAAGACTTACAGGTGTTGTCCTCGTCATCTGACCATGGTTCAAAAATACGAGGCATCGTTCCCGGGTCTTTCCTTCGAGATAGGCCTCGAACCGTCGCCAATAGCCCACTGTGTAGCTCAAGTGCGACGTTAATTAACCAAACCTAGGAATTTAAACTAATATCAAAGATAGTGGAGGCTATATACAATGGCTCCCAAAAGTGTTCGTACACTTTAAAAATTTGTAGAAAAAGCGGTGTAGTCTGGAATTGAATTCGAATATAAAGTCCAATATAATTTCACATCATCTCGATGTTATTCTGAATAAAACCTAATATATATTTTTTAAATATTGAATTATTTTCTTTTTATAAAAATGAAAATGCGAGGAAACAGAGAAAAAAAAACGCCACAAAAGTGATCGTACACCAAAACATTTTTGAATAAATTCATAAATAAAATTATCGTCTGTCCCCTTTTTTTTTTATTTTTGCATTGTGGTGTCATTTAATATTCGTTTGGTATTAATTTTTGCTTTTTTGGGTCGTAAATTCTATTTATTATTTTAAATGAATCGTAGTCGTAATGAAACAGTGAATAGCATTCGAATATTGATAATTTCTCAACATAATGGTTGTAAATGATCTCGGAGTATCTCTAAATTAATAAATTTATCCAATTCTACGTGCAGTATGTGATAAAATGTTTTAAAGAAGAAACGCTAATTTGCGATTCTCATCTCGAGCTACCGCCTGACGGATTTTTCGATAGACCATTTTTTTACGGAAAGTTTATCGTCTGCTACTGAGCAGACGATAACAGTGTACGTTAGCGTTGAGAAGTCCAATCCGATTGCTGATTGGATGATTTCGCCGGCTTAGCTGGCTGGATTTCACGAGATGTTCCGAAACGTAAACAAACAATAATGGAATGAATTTTTTATAAAATCGGCAATAGTAAGTTAAGACATATTTTAAACATCCCATCAATAAGTAATTCATTATAAAAAAGAGAAACTTTGTCAGTGTTAATACTTTTTGAATAACTGGGTATTTAAAAATGAAATTACACTTTAATTCTTCGTTTGTTTATGTGTTTTATAATCGGGTGTATCATCGTATATAACTTCTATATTTAAGTAAATTAAAATGTATTTTTACTATCTGGTTCATAAAATATAAATGCAACTCCTATGGAAAATCAAAATGAACCTTAAAATTGCAAGATAAATGTTAATGAAAAGTCTGTTTTACCAAACATGACAATTTACAAATAACACTTGTACAAAAAAAAGTATAGAATTATAGTTGTATATATAATATATTTTATCAGTTTAAATATTTTATTATCCTGTTTCTCAGGTGTATTTTCTTCCTTTTGAAGAATTGCTCTATCAGTGGAGTAACGGTGTGGCCTGGGCCCTCCTGCAAAAAAATATTTTAGGGCCTCACAGAGCTTTAAAATATAAAAATTAATGCTATTCTTGAACCTTTATATTAGTTAAACATTTTACTTGTAAACCTAGTTAGAATATTAAATTCGAAAACAAATTTCAACGCATCAGGCAACCCAGCATTTGACATAGTAATCACTTGTGAAATTTTATGTTTAATACACTTTATTATTGAATGGAAATGCTACTATATAGTAACCATTTTTTGATTTAAAAAATATTATTATTACAAACAGGGGCATTATACTTTTTGTTTTGTGTTATTTATGTATTAAATGTTCTTAAATAAAAAGTTCTAACACTATGTATTGTTATAATTTGTTCTTAGATACATCATAATTTTATTATCTGCCTCTAAAAATTTGTGTTTGGTTAAAAAATTTATAATGTGGCTACTTTACTTCACGAATCAAACATGTTACATGTACAGATAAATTTAGTAGAAAATGAAAAAATATATAAATTATTGAACATATTTATTTAAGGTCAACATAGGATCATAGATACTGTTTTTACACTAGGCGGGTTTAAAAAGTAGAACTAAAATAACGAGTTATTTTGGTTAGGTTAACTGACGGCTCAAAATGTAAACTCGTTTTTTTAAATGGTCGTTCAAAAAGTCGAACAAACTTAGGGCCTGATTCTCATCTCTTTACGGGTTGGACAGCTTGGTTGGACAGTTTTGGGCGGGTGCTACCCAAGTTTCCGTAAGTATCGGTAGAGGTGATTCTCATCTCCCTATTTATCGTTAACGTTAGGAATGAGGAGTTTTCGTAAGGGTTTTCGATCGGAAGTGACGTTTTTCTTAGCAACGAGCATTACGATTTATTTGTATATAGTGACAACGGCACAGTCATGCGCAGTGACACACTATTATAATCATTTCCAAACAACAACAATGTGGAAAATAGTTTGTAATAGTCCAGAAATATGTTTTTCTGTTTGGAAATAGTTGAGTTTTAAATGAAAAAATATGACTTTTTTGAAAATAAAAGAAAATTACTAATCTAAGCAAACCGAATGCGCTGTAATATTGTTTTAATTGATTTTTTATTAAATATTTTTTTTTACAGATAGTAAAATAAAAGAAAAGTATTCAAAATAGATAGCTGATATTTTTTTAGCCAGGGTGATTAAACTAAAATAAATAATAATTTTTGGGAAGATACAAGTTCTTGATTCATATATTATCAATCTTACTCTAAATGAATTTTTTTTTTTTTTTGACAAATGCTTTTATAAATACATTTAAATACAAAGGTTATCCTTATTGATTATTTTAGGTACCATAAATTAAAAAGTTAGAAGTAATTATATAATATTGTTCATTTATAATAAGTAACAAACTTTTAACTATAAATTTATTACATTAAAGGCCAGAATAGTATTTATAATTTGTTGATAATGTTTCTGGTAAAAACTAACAAAGCAAAAATATATAATTGACTTAGAACCCATTAAAAAATATGTTAATGCTTAATATTTTCATGAATAGTTTTATATATTTTATTGCACAGAGCAAGCCCTAATTTTTAATTAAATTAGAAGTTTGTAATTGGAACTCATACCTATAAAATGATATAACTGCAACAAAATAGTCCAGAGTAATGGAAGTAATTGTAACAATTATTTAAAATATGCTATAGAGAAATTTGTTTATGTACTTTTAAATGCGGTTTTCAGAAAATTAGATTTCTACTATAAATACAGGTGTTTTTTGCAATCTATTATATATCTGATTTTGATTGTTTTTTTTTTAAATATTTATGTTGTACAATTAAAAAAAATCCAAAGAAGATAAATTTCATGTAAATTTTTTTACAGAATAAAAAATTGATTTTATTATTGTTTGGAACCAAATTTTATAAATTGACTACACATATTTTTAAAAAATCATATGCATACAAAAATTATTACACGGGCTAAAAATAAAATCATAAATAAAAATATATATCCAAAGTTTTAAGATTCCATAAACTTTTCTTTTTTTCACATTCATTTTTACTTCGAAGGTTGTTGATTTCTAAATAAATACTCAGTATGAAACATATCCTAAAGTTGACCTTAAATAAATATGTTCAAAAAAATTTTTATTCATTTTCTACTTAAATATATCTGTGCATGTAACATATTTCATTCGTGAAGTAACAAGTAGCCACATTATAAATTTTTTATCCAAACACACAACATAAATTTTTAGGGGATTATAAAATTCTGTTGTGTCTAAGATCAAATTATAACAATACATTATGCTAGAATTTTTTATTTCAAAACATTTAATACATAAATGACACAAAACATGCACTGCCGCTGTTTGTACTAATTATATATGGGTCGCTTGCATTGAAATTATGTTTTTAAACTTAATATTCTAACTAAGTTTTCAAGTAAACTGTTTAACTGATGTGAAGGTTCAAGAATGCCATTAATTTTTATATTTTAATGCTATGTGGGGCCCTAAAATACTTTTTGCACTGAAGCATATGTTCATATGTTTGTCACAACTAATTTATACATGGGAAATGTATAAAAAGACCATCTCGCTATAATTTTATATAGAACCAAGGGTGATCTCTCCTTAGAGAGGTTTCATGTCCAGAAAGTTTGTTTGTCTAGTATTCCTTGATTCAGCAAAATATCAACTAAAAAATCCTTGAAATTGTTATCCAAATGATCATACAAAAACAAGAATTTTTTAGTCATGTTCTCAGGAATTCAGCAGGGTAATAAAAGTTTTGTACGACATTGACTATCTATATAAAATTTAATACAAGTATTTATAAAACATAGAATTTTTTTTACGGTACGTAAACAATATTGCACATATTTAACCCTAGAGTACTAACGTTATTTTTGTTTATAATGTTATTCTTAACATCAACAAAATTGAGATTAGTAATATTTACACATGATTAGTACTCTAAGGTTAAAAGGGAAACAATAAATTGCTATATAAATGCTGAATATGTCAATACTTAATTTAATTGAGAACACTATTAAAAAAATAAAAGTTGAATAATCTACAAAACATACCCTTTTACCAACACGCTGAAATATTTTCAAAATAAATGTTCATAAAAACATTCAAAATATAATTCAATTTGTCCCTACTAATGTCCAGTTATTACTACATTGAATAACATGCAACTGAAACAAATAGTTTAATTTAAATCTATTTCCAGAAAATAAATGTAAAAAAAGCACAGCATATATAACTGCATTTTAAACCTTTGTCGAGTTTTGAAAATCCTTTTTGGCTTGATAAAATTGGCAATTTTTACAAGTTGTGTTTTGTAGTTAAATTATTAAAGAGTAATAAAAAAACAATTTTCTATAAATAAAAATATTAAACCAGATCCAAGGTCGAAATTTAACCAAGTTAACCGAGTATTTCTCGGTTAAGAAATTTAGATAACTATTTAAGTTTGTTCGACTTTTTGAACGACCATTTAAAAAAACGAGTTTACATTTTGAGCCGTCAGTTAACCTAACCAAAATAACTCATTAATTTAGTTCTACTTTTTAAACCTGCCCAGTGTGAAAACAGAATCTATGATCCTATGTTGACCTTAAATAAATATGTTCAATAATTTATATATTTTTTCATTTTCTACTAAATTTATCTGTACATGTAACATGTTTGATTCGTGAAGTAAAGTAGCCACATTATAAATTTTTTAACCAAACACAAATTTTTAGAGGCAGATAATAAAATTATGATGTGTCTAAGAAAAAATTATAACAATACATGTGTTAGAACTTTTTATTTAAGAACATTTAATACATAAATAACACAAAACAAAAAGTATAATGCCCCTGTTTGTAATAATAATATTTTTTAAATCAAAAAATGGTTACTATATAGTAGCATTTCCATTCAATAATAAAGTGTATTAAACATAAAATTTCACAAGTGATTACTATGTCAAATGCTGGGTCGCCTGATGCGTTGAAATTTGTTTTCGAATTTAATATTCTAACTAGGTTTACAAGTAAAATATTTAACTAATATAAAGGTTCAAGAATAGCATTAATTTTTATATTTTAAAGCTTTGTGGGGCCCTAAAATATTTTTTGCAGGAGGGCCCAGGCCACACCGTTACTCCACTGATAGAGCAATTCTTCAAAAGGAAGAAAATACACCTGAGAAACAGGATAATAAAATATTTAAACTGAAAAAATATATTATATATACAACTATAATTCTATACTTTTTTTTTGTACAAGAAGTGTTATTTGTAAATTGTCATGTTTGTTAAAACAGACTTTTCATTAACATTTATCTTGCAATTTTAAGGTTCATTTTGATTTTCCATAGGAGTTGCATTTATATTTTATGAACCAGATAGTAAAAATACATTTTAATTTACTTAAATATAGAAGTTATATACGATGATACACCCGATTATAAAACACATAAGCAAACGAAGAATTATTCATTTTTAAATACCCAGTTATTCAAAAAGTATTAACACTGACAAAGTTTCTCTTTTTTATAATGAATTACTTATTGATGGGATGTTTAAAATATGTCTTAACTTACTATTGCCGATTTTATAAAAAAAATTCATTCCATTATTGTTTGTTTACGTTTCGGAACATCTCGTGAAATCCAGCCAGCTAAGCCGGCGAAATCATCCAATCAGCAATCGGATTGGACTTCTCAACGCTAACGTACACTGTTATCGTCTGCTCAGTAGCAGACGATAAACTTTCCGTAAAAAATTGGTCTATCGATAAATCCATCAGGCGGATGCTCGAGATGAGAATCGCAAATTAGCGTTAGGATCGAGTCCAACGCTAATTTGCCTGCCTGTCCAACCCGTAAGGAGATGAGAATCAGGCCCTTAACTAGTTATCTAACTTTCTTAAACGAGAAATACTTGGTTACTCTTCGACCTTGGATCTGGTTTAATATTTTTATTTATAGAAAATTGTTTTTTTATTACTCTTTAATAATTTAACTACAAAATACAACTTGTAAAAATTGCCAATTTTCTCAAGCCAAAAAAGTTTTTCAAAACTCGCCAAAGGTTTAAAATGCAGTATGCTGTGCTTTTTTTACATTTATTTTCTGGAAATGGATTTAAATTAAACTATTTGTTTCAGTTGCATGTTATTCAATGTAGTAATAACTGGACATTAGTAGGGACAAAATGAATTATATTTTGAATGTTTTTATGGACATTTGTTTTGAAAATATTTCAGCGTGTTGGTAAAAGGGTATGTTTTGTAGATTATTCAACTTTTATTTTTTCAATAGTGTTCTCAGTTAAATTAAGTATTGACGAATTGAGCATTTATATAGCAATTTATTGTTTCCCTTTTAACCTTAGAGTACTAATCATGCGTAAATATTACTAATCTCAATTTTGTTTACGTTAAGAATAACATTATAAACAAAAATAACGTTAGTACTCTAGGGTTAAATATGTGCAATATTGTTTACGTACCGTAAAAAAAATTCTATGTTTTATAAATACTTGTATTAAATTTTATATAGATAGTCAATGTCGTACAAAACTTTTATTACCCTGCTGAATTCCTGAGAACATGACTAAAAAATTCTTGTTTTTGTATGATCATTTGGATAACAATTTTAAGGATTTTTTAGTTAATATTTTACTGAATCAAGGAATACTAGACAAACAAACTTTCTGGACATGAAACCTCTCTAAGGAGAGATCACCCTTGGTTCTATATAAAATTATAGCAAGATGGTCTTTTTATACATTTCCCATGTATAAATTAGTTGTGACAAACATATGAACATATGCTTCAGTGCAAAAAGTATTTTAGGGCCCCACATGGCATTAAAATATAAAAATTAATGGCATTCTTGAACCTTCACATCAGTTAAACAGTTTACTTGAAAACTTAGTTAGAATATTAAGTTTAAAAATATAATTTCAATGCAAGCGACCCATATATAATTAGTACAAACAGCGGCAGTGCATGTTTTGTTTTGTGTCATTTATGTATTAAATGTTTTGAAATAAAAAATTCTAGCACAATGTATTGTTCTAATTTGTTCTTAAACACAACATAATTTTATAATCCCCTAAAAATTTATGTTGTGTGTTTGTGTAAAAAAATTATAATGTGGCTACTTGTTACTTCACGAATGAAATATGTTACATGCACAGATATATTTAAGTAGAAAATGAATAAATTTTTTTTAACATATTTATTTAAGGTCACTTTAGGATATGTTTCATACTGAGTATTTATTTAGAAATCAACAACCTTCGAAGTAAAAATTAATGTGAAAAAAATAAAAGTTTATGGAATCTTAGAACTTTGGAGATATACTTTTATTTATGATTTTATTTTTAGCCCGTGTAAATAATTTTTGTATGCATATGATTTTTTAAAAACATGTGTAGTCAATTTATAAAATTTGGTTCCAAACAATAATAAAATCAATTTTTTATTCTGTAAAAAAATTTACATGAAATTTATCTTCTTAAGAATTTTTTTTTAATTGTACAACATAAATATGTTTAAAAAAAACAAACAATCAAAATCAGATATATAATAGATTGCAAAAAACACCTGTATTTATAGTAGAAATCTAATTTTCTGAAAACCGCATTTAAAAGTACATAAACAAATTTCTCTATAGCATATTTTAAATTATTGTTACAATTACTTCCATTACTCTAGAATATTTTGTTGCAGTTATATCATTTTATAGGTATGAGTTCCAATTACAAATTTCTAATTTAATTAAAAATTAGGGCTTGCTCTGTACAATAAAATATATAAAACTATTCATGAAAGCATTAACATATTTTTTAATGGGTTCAAAGTCAATTATATATTTTTTTGCTTTGTTAGTTTTTATCAGAAACATTATCAACAAATTATAAATACTATTCGGGCCTTTAATGTAATAAATTTATAGTTAAAAGTTTGTTACTTATTATAAATGAACAATATTATATAATTACTTCTAACTTCCGATCGAAAACCCTTACGAAAACACGTCATTCCTAACGTTAACGATAAATAGGGATTTGAGAATCACCTCTACCAATACTGACGAAAACGGGGTAGCTCCCGCCCAAAACCTGTTCAACCAACCCGTAAAGAGATGAGAATCAGGCCCAATATCTGTAACGTTCTGTATTTGCTTTCTTATTACTATTAAACTTGCATTTCTTCATGCTATTCTTGAATTTTAAGTAAACTTACAGAAATAACAAATTTTATTAAATTTATAATTTCACTATTTTTGAATGCCTTTTGCCACTGTATCAGCAATATTAATATTGAAGGGGATCTGGCAACGTGTGGGACTGTTGTTTTGTTCTATTCAATGGCGGATGTTTACAGCGCACGTTGTAAGAATTCAATCATAAAAAAAATATGCAACACGTTTCGGCTAAGATAAAGACACTGTGATTATGGATGTGCATAAGTGAAATGATGTAAGTTTATTTTTAATATTAAATCTAAAGTTAATTTTAAAGGATAGTGTAACTAAATTGTCTATTGTGTTGACTGCGCATTCAATTATATTTACAAACTATTTTGATCTTTTTTACACATAGGTTAATGATTTAATTAAAAAAACATGAGTTAAGTTATTTGTGTTAATTGTTAGAAGTTATAGCTGTTAGTAAAGAAGGGGGAAATGTTGGAACAGATGTAGTATAGAACATTTGGCGGGATTTTGTTTTTGGCGACGAAAAATTGCCGTTAAACAGCGCTATGACGTCATAGATTTGCCAAATTGAAAGTCGCCACAAGAATCGGAATATACCAAAAATGTCAGGTGGGGTTGCCAAACTATAAATTTATCGCCCTTATAAAACACGCCAAAAAAAACCTTGCGCGCCAAATGTCCTATACTACATCTGTACCGAAATGTTTTTAAGTAGAAATTTGGTTTCGTAAAATAAATTTACGTTTGGAAATTTGCATGCAATAATTCTATTTTTAAACTAATAATAATAATTATCGTATGATACACTTAAGTATGTTCAGAATACTCAGCTATTCATAAGTTTACAGACAAGATTCCTATTGTATTAAAGTTGAAGTATGATCAGTTTTGTTTTTTGTGGTTCAAAACTAACTGTATAAATAGCTACAAGAACATGTAACAAATTTTGCAAATGAGTCAAGGATTTTTCAGCAGTGGCTTGGTCGAAAGAGTGTTAGCTCATACTACGAGAGTTGTGAGTTCGATCCTTGTGTAGTTTACAGCAGAGAGCTTGTAATTGCAAGGTACAAGTTTGATCTTCATCGTGCCCAAAACATCTTTGTGTTGATTGCCTTGTGCATGTTAAATGTGATATGACCGAAATGTCCTTGCATCGGTCTGGGTGTGAAAGTTTAAAATAAATTGTCCTTATCATCTGACCAAATTTACGAGACAGGTCTTTCCTTTGGGATATATATTAAACATATCATATTGTGTCTAGAGCTATTATGTTGTATATTTAAACTAATTGGAACTAATGTACTATCACGGGGCACCGAATTTTCAACAAAATTAAGTCGCCAATTCTATGACACGCTTGTTAATCCCGCCAAACGAGACAGTAACCCTCGATTTTGCAGTCGTAGTACAATGGAAACTTTCACAACAAACAAACTTTCGAA
Source organism: Troglohyphantes excavatus (assembly GCA_963932185.1). NCBI lineage: Eukaryota > Metazoa > Arthropoda > Arachnida > Araneae > Linyphiidae > Troglohyphantes > Troglohyphantes excavatus. The sequence continues at coordinate 55,311,839 of OZ010672.1, read as the reverse complement.
CGTGAAATAAATTTTTATCGTTGCCAGTTCACTTTGATAAGAGTAATACTTTTATTTACATTTGTATTAAATAGCCCAATGTGCAGTTCTAGATCATGTTCATTATCCAAACCAAACATTTTGCTTTAAAATGGATGGTCGGTGATTGCCTTGTTGGTTGCTTTCGCGATTGATTGGCTAGCGCAGCACTAGAACTGCACTTTCGGCTATTGTAAACGGTTCGCGTATATCTTGAAAGAAGGATCCGGGAAAGCTGTCTCGTATTTTTGAACTATGGTTAAAGGATGGATGTTCCTATTTCTACTGGAAAGTTAACGTTAGATCTATATAGCAGGAAAGACCCGGGAATACTGCCTCGTAATTTAACACCCGGGTCAGAGGATATTTTACATATCGGAAATATACAAATAACTGACATTAAGTAAATACGTTTAAACGCGAATGTTGCGATTAGAACTCGCGATCAGTTGATCCGCTGTTGGTTAGTCGTTTTACGAATGCCATACACGGTTTTGAGCGCACGCACGTACCGTGGCACTAACGTCACAAACTCCTAACGTCGATTTATGTTCCCGGGTAATTGTGGTCTTCGGCTTCGGCCTCCGACTACTCAGATTACATCCAAGACCCACTCCGGGCAGTCGATCATGGTGGTTACAGGCAATCCTTCGGGCAGTCGCTTGGGGCATTTCGACAGCGCTCTTACCGCACGCTTAAAGTCACATTGATTTTGTTAGACTCTCATTATGTGTTAAGTTTCGGTCACATTGCCATAACCCAATGTAAGGTTATTGGTTTGATCCACGGAGGGATCCGATGATCATGATCAGACTTTTTTTTTTCGGATCGTTATTACTTGCGGGCTACCGGATGAATGGAAAGGAAAATGTGATGCGTATAGCAGCATGATTTATGTAAATTTTTATTTTCTCTTTCTGACGTTTTTGTTTCTTGGGTTCGAGTCACTTCACTTCGATTCGAGTCTGAATAAAGTGTGGTGGTTTTTTTTCTGTTCCGGTAAAACTCGACTGTTCGTGATTTCTTTTTGTATAGTCTGACAGAAATTATTTATGCACGACCTGCGTTTTCTAAGAGATTTTGTGGTCTCCGGCCTTAGGCCTCCAACTACTCAGAATTACATCCACGACCCCCTCTGAGCAGTTGATCATGGTGCTTACAGGCAATCCTTCGGGCAGTCGCTTGGGGCATTTCGACAGCGCTCTTAAACGACTACCCTTCGGGCAGTCGTTTGGGGCACACACCTCAATATAATGCATAATATTCCAATATAAAACTATAGTTATACATAGAATATAAAATGAAAAAATTATACATATAAATGAAAATTTTCGTATTTAGTTGAAACAATTCGCCAGTAACTAAAAAGAGGCTACTTTAGACCAAACGGAAATTTTCAAAGAGCGTCATCAGGATTAAAAAAGCCATGAAATTTGTAAAAAAAAAGCCATGCAAAATATAACAAAACAAAAGGAGAGCTCGTATAGCAACAAAGCTCGCAGACGATACGAAAAAAATTCGCAGACGATAAAATTATCCCAGTAATTATAAAAGTGACGCAAAAGTTTATAGAGTGGGGTGAAACCACAGGTCCGTCATTTTAAAATTATTCCACATTATCTCGGAATAGATCCGGAACCATTTCCAATAGACCATTGCTCAGCCCTAATGCGACGCCTATTCAATAAAACATTCGTTACATAATAACATTGGATCGTCTTTAATTGCCCATTGTGTGGCTCAAATATTGCTTTAACTAAACCAAAACAAAGTTACTTAAACAATTTATAAATGTCAATTTATTTCCAAATGTGTTTCCGTGCAATAGCCCATTGTACAACGTTGTAATAGCCTACTGTGCATTCATCCAACCAATCCGTTTAATCATCAAACTTTTCATCGGAGCCACCGAGCCCCGATTTTAAACCGAAGAAACTGGCATCACGCTCTTTAACCTATCGCCGTTGGCCGATATCGTTTTGGTGATTTTTTCGATATCGATTAGATAACGTGTGCTACTAGGGTAGTTGTACCAGTCAAACGAGTTATAAGCAGTTGATTCTGAAAGATTCTGTGGGTACAACGTTTGAGCTATGGAGGTATCCGGACAAATATTGGGGCCCAAGCGGTAAAAGGCGTCAGCTGGGAATCCGAAGATTCCTGGTTCGATCCTAGGCGATGGACTTGCCAAAGACAAGTAAAAAAAAAATAGTGATCTTGTTATCGAAGAGTTGCCAGCTTTGCTACAAAATACTAGAAAATAAGTCGTCCACAACACCCGCAAAAATTAACGGCGTGTCGGGACTGGTGCACGAAAAATCTGATCTTTGTCCAAAGTCCCGACGTCTATTGAAGGCGTTGGGTGCCAGTTCAGGTGTTTCCTCGTTAACTGACGAGGCCTCTGTGGCCGAGCGGTTAAAGGCGTCAGCTAGGAATATGAAGGTTCCCGGTTCGATGCCAGGAGATGGACTTGACAAAGAAAAGTAAAAAGTAGTGATCTTGTGATCAGAGGGTTGCCAGCTTCGATACAAAATACTGGAAAAGTCGTCCAGCACATCAAAAATTAACGGCGTGTATACATGACTGGTGCACGATAAATCTGATCGGGGTCCAAGGTCCCGACGTCTATTGAAGGCGTTGGGTGCCAGTTCAGGTGTTTCTTCGTCATCTGACCATGGTTCTAAAATAACTAGGTGCTTGTATGAATGTGTATGTGTTCCCGGGTCTTTCCTTCGAGATAGACCCCGAACCGTCGCCAATAGCCCACTGTACAGCTCTAGTGCGACGTTATTTCACCAAACCTCATCATCTGACGGTTCTAAAAAACGAAGTGCATGTATGAATGTGTGTGTGAATCTAATGCGGGAGTTTCACGTGACGTATTAACAGGGTAACTTACTAGCAGTTTCGATTTCTTCCCTACAGCAGACAACTTTGTTTTTGTTTGTTTAGTCACTACGCTTGCAATTATGGGAAAGTTTGTTTATAATATTTTTTTTTTTTCAAATAAGTCATATTTAATTCCATATATGAATAAATTTAAGTACAGAATTACTTATAATATATTTGTATATAATTAGAATTACAACAAAATACGGAAAAATACTTTTATTTCAACACAAAAATACTTGATAAACGATGAGTACAATCTATCTCAGAGTATATAGTAAATATTTCTATATTGAGGTATTATTTAAAGACTACAACTTAAAATTATAGTATAGGAGCTAAAGCTCCATATGCTAACCCTACGGAACTTCTTCGACGTCGCTGAATTTTCTCCATGTTTCGTTGGAACAGCAGTCTTCTTCTTCTCGGCGTGAAACCCCCATTATATAAAAAATTTCTTACGTGAAAGAGAGGCCTCCGTTGTCGAGTGGATTGGGGCGTCAGCTGGGAATCTAAGGGGTCCCCGGTTCGAGCCTTTGCGCGGACTATACTAAAGAATAGTAAAAAGTAGTGATATTGCGATCGGAGGGTTGCCAACTTCGCTACCAAAATACTAGAATGTCGTCCAGAACATCCACAAAACTTAACGGCGTGTACACGGGACTGGTGCACGATAAATCTGAAAGCGGTCCAAAGTCCTGACGTCTATTGAAGGCGTTGGGTGCCAGTTCAAGTGTTTCCTCGTCATCTGACCATGGTTCTAAAATAACGAGGTGCATGTATGAATGTGTATGTGTTCTCGGGTCTTTCCTTCGAGGTAGACCACGAACCGTCACCAATAGCCCACTGTGCAGCTCTAGTGCGACGTTGATTAACCAAACCAATCTACGAGGGATGCACACTGAACTCTAACTGTAATTATTATTTTATTATTATTTTCTGTGTTATGTTCAGAAGTTGGGTTGTCACTGACCTGTGTGCGACGTTAATTCACCAAACCAAACCGTGGGCTTACGAAAAGAAGCCCTCAACGCTACATCTTGGGATACTGAAAACAGTTTCGTTTTGCGCAGAACTTAAAAAATGGTCGAAGCTCACATTGGCGTAAGGCATTTCGGGATACAAATTGCTGCGCAGAACCGGTCGGCAGTACTTCATATTTGGGTACTTCTACGGTTACTCGCTACCAATATGTAATGTTTTGATATTTGTTGTCAAAAAAAGTTTGTCGCGGGTTATGTGAACTACAAAAAGATTATTATTTGCGCTTTTCCTTCGAATACTTTTTATTGCAAATATCAGTGCGTAACATACCAAATAACCAAGGTAAATCATTACAGTGAATATGTCCACCCACACCTCTCTTCATAGTGTTTTAGACGAAGAGAACTGGAATTTGGAGGATATCAAGACATTCCTAGCAAATGATTCTTCTTCTGTTAACGAAGAGAATTCCTCTGGAGGCACGCCTCTTATTCGTGTGCTAGAGAATGAAAAGTGTTCCCTGGACGTCGTTAAACTTTTGATTAATTATGACGCTGATGTCAATGTGAATAAGTACAAAGGGTGGATGACTCCTATGTTTATCGCTCTTCATAATCGTCGAAATGTGGATATCATCAATTTATTACTGGCGAAAGGTGCCAGCCTCAACGATATTCGCCCAACTTGCAATTCTCTTCTCTGTTGTGCTTTTATGAGTAATTCTTCAAAGGATGTCATTCGACTACTGTTAAATGCAGGATGCCTCTCATTTCCTTGTAATATGCATCAGACAGCACTGCACTGTGCCATCGCTGCAGTGTTTTATAATAATATAGACGAGGGTGTTCTTCTACTGCTTTTCAAAAGGAGAGTCAATGTGAATTCAGTCGACGTATGGGGTCGGTCAGTTCTGTGTTATGCTCTAAGAAATGGCATTCAGGCCAAAATCATCAAGTTGCTGTAATAAAATGTGAAATACATACCAATCCATTCCTGTGTGTTACAAATTTCGAAGATCCATTTCAAGTGATGACAGGCACAGAGTTAAAAACAGATTTAGTCCAACTGCTGTTGGAAAAGGCACTTGTGTAAACGTTGATGTTCTGTGCTCTGCTCTGGATATGCACAAAATTGAGATTGAAACACTTGGATTGTTGCTTGACAGTCTCCAAGGTGTGGATCTTATGACTATCAAAGGAGAGTGCAATAACACTTTTCTTCATGATGCTGCTGGCAATATGCAGAGCACCAGTGTGGTGAAACTCCTAGTAAAACAAGGAGTTGGAGTTGATAGTGTTGATAACCGTGGAGAAACTGCCTTGCATAAAGCTGCAAGTGCTAATGTCTATTGTGTCGAAGAGATTTATTGGACGTCTCTATCAAGTGTCGTAAAAACCTTGTTGAAAAGGGGTGCACAAGTTAATTTAGAGCATGCACATGGTGAAATCCCTCTGCATTTAGCAATGGAACAGTTGGAAGATTCCAATACTCTTAAAATGTTGCTGTCTGGAGGTGCACGGTTTGGAGTCAAAGGGCATTCTTTATTTAAAAGGGCCTTTGACAACAAATATGATGCAGCAGGTGATTGGCAAAAAGAAAGAAGACTTGACTGTTGCAGGGATGGGAATTCTGCGCCAGAGAGCGCCAAAAGTGGTATCCTGCGCCAACTTGCTACAAAACCACATTTATGTGCGATTCTGCGCCAATTTTGTTTTAAATCCTTGTTAAACATGTGCGCCAAGTCTTGGTGCCCGTTTGTCTGCCCGTAAACGAAGTTAAGGCAACCTTCGAAAGAGGAAATGGGAGAAAATTTAAGCACATTTTCTCAAGTTAAATAGTATTTGTAGAAATGTAAGGTACGAATGGAGTATAAGCATGCTATACGTCAAGCGGAGAAATGCTTAAATGGAATAATTTCGCGTCATTAAAAAGGACTTTATTCCTGATGTTCAACTTTTTAGACAAGGGCATTTAATTGTCGTAACACATTTCATCATTGGAATATCGGATCGTTTTTTTTTTTTGTGCACAATCGATCCTCAATCTTGAAAAACTGATAATTTTAAAAGAATAGAGCATCTTTTAACATGTAGGAATAATTGTGAATTGTAAAATTAAAGATAATAACTTTTTGAGATTTGTCCGAATTTATAGTCAAGGGTATTTGATTAAAAGACACTTGATCATTGGAAAATTTCAGTTCGATTGTTGTTTTATGAAGAATTGATGCTCAATCTAAAAAAAAAAACAGATAATTTCACAAAAATTTAGCATCTTGAATATGTAGAAATATTTGCGATCTTCGTCAAACGGGGATGATATCACTCTGAAGTTGAGATGAATGATTATAACTATAATTACGTCGCATCTGCCGAATGCAACTTTTATTTGGCACTCTTTTGTTTTATATTTTCATTCATGGAAACCTTGAACTTGTAGAAATTCGCTAAACGCGATCTGCTGCGATCTCCGTTGGAAGATTTTCAATCCTTTTGCATCCGATATAAAAGTTCATTATATTTCACTGCTTCCTGTTTTATCATGATTTGTTTTGCACTACTTAACAAAATTACGTTACATTTTCCGAAAATATAATTTAATTCACGAAATTGAAATTTAGGACTTGTAATTTTCAGTAATAAAAATGGATTTAAAAAAAAAATCTTGTTTCTTTTTGTTTAGATAGAATTAAAATTCCAATTTAATCCTTTTTTGTTTAAATGTTCATATATTTTATTAAATTAATTATTTTTATTGGAAACTTTTCTTTCTAACAACCCTCCAACTTAAAAAAAAACGGGCTTTTATTTAGCTTTTTGAAAGTTTTCAAATTTCTTATTAAACTAATTTTTAAGATAATAATTTAAGTGTAATTTTTAATGATTTAGATTAACATGCTTAAAATATAGCAAAGTATGTTTTCTATAAATTTATTACTATTTAATAAATCTAGTTTGTGTGGAAAAGTTAAGGAATTTTATATCCCTTAGATAGTGGTGGTGTTTTGGTTTATTGTATAAACTGCATTTTACTAAAAAATTCAAAATTGAAATTTAAGTATATATTGTATAAATTGGTTAATTCTTAATTAAAAACTCTTTTGGTTAAATATTTTTAATTGCCTTTAAATGGTCTCATAAGGCTTAACAGTATAAAAAAGATGTAAATAGCAAAATACAGTTTTAGGGTTTTTATTTCTTAGTTGAAAATATTATTTATTTACAAAATTGAGGTTTGTTATATTTTATGTAATAACAATGGACAATTTGAAAAAAGCTTTTTTTTGTGGGATTTGCAATTCGTTTTGGCATTAATATTTGATTTAAATGTTTATATACTATTTAATAAATATTTTTGTGTTTAAACCACACCCCTACGCTTAACATGCTTAAAATAAGTAGTAACGTAGGTTTTCCATCAAATTATTACTCTTTAATTCTAAAGTTTGTGCGAAAAAATTAAGTAATTTTATTTCCCTTAGACAGTAACAACCTTCTTCATAGATTTCATGCACAATATATGCAAGATTGCAACACTGTTTTGGTGTTTATAAACCACAATTCAGTGGGGGAAAAAATCAACATATGAAAATTAAGTATATATTGTAAAAAAAATTGAAAATTCAATAATTCTTAATTAAAAACTAATTTTTGTTGAATATTTTGAACTGTCTTTAAAATGTCTCATTTATAGCCTTTACCGGTTTTGATTTATTGCATGAAAAAAATCGCATAAATAAGCAATAGAGACAGGGTTTTTACACCTTAAGTAGTGTACCACATCTGAGGGGACTTGGTACCCCAAAAATTATTTTCTATAATTTGATATAAATTAAAATATTTTTGTGATGAATACATGTAAACTATTCAGGAAAGAAGATTTAGTAGAAAAACTAATTTGAAATTTCTTCAAACTTTTTCAAATATTTTATTTTTGTTAAATTTTTCGAAGATTTAAGGCATTTGTCAAAATGCTTCTTTTTCTTCAGATTTCATTTTTTTGTAAGCTGTATTGATTTATGCTTAATAACTTTAGGGATCGGATTTTGCATAAGTATTTTAGTTTAGGAGAAAAAAATAATTAGTGAAAAATCGGCCATTTTCTTCCAAAAAACTCTAATTTTAAACATTTTATTTTTTTAAATAAATTGTTTTTAATATTTTTCTAATTCCATCCCTAATTCTATTCAATATACTCTGGTGTACAGGTTCAAAAAATTTCAAAATAATTCATACATATTTGTTTGAGTTTTAGTATTTTAAGTAGGTGTATGTTCACGAAAACCGCTAGTTGGCTATTCAGAAATTATTGGGTAAGTTTATGAAAGAATGCATGTTTTATATTTCCTTTGTTTACTTTATTGCAGTTGATTATTAGGTACTTTGTATAATATATTATTTGTTTTTTAGGAAAACAGCTATCGAACATCCATGAATTAATCCTGTTATTCTTTGATGTCATAGTGGCTAAAGTTGGTAGATCCTTAGTGAAAATAAAATTACAAAAATTGCAGATGTACACCTATATACTTTGATGTCATAGTGGCTAAAGTTGGTAGATCCTGAGTGAAAATAAAAGTACAAAAATTGCAGATGTACACCTATCTTTCTGACGAGTCTCGTATGGGGCAAAAAGTGGTTCTAAACTCTGATACAGTGTGCAAGATAGCCCATTTATTATGAGGAAGAGTTACTTTATTTATTTCAGCATTTAGTAATAAAACCAATGATCACTCATGCCCTGGGAAAGTTGGTAGTAAATAAAACATCTTTTATAGTAAGAGATGCATTGAACAATCTGAACAGGTTTCCGTTATGCAGATCTTCAATTCCGACACAAAACATTGTGCACATAGATTTTTTTTTTGTGGCTCCTCCAATTTACTAGTTGGCTATTCAGCAATTATTGGGTAAGTTTATGAAAGAATGCATGTTTTATATTTCCTTTGTTTACATTATTGCAGTTGATTATTAGGTACTTTGTATAATATATTATTTGTTTTTTAGGAAAACAGCTATCGAACATCCATTAATTTATCCTGTTATTCTTTGATGTCATAGTGGCTAAAGTTGGTAGATCCTTAGTGAAAATAAAAGTACAAAAATTGCAGATGTACACCTATATACTTTGATGTCATAGTGGCTAAAGTTGGTAGATCCTGAGTGAAAATAAAAGTACAAAAATTGCAGATGTACACCTATCTTTCTGACGAGTCTCGTATGGGGCAAAAAGTGGTTCTGAACTCTGATACAGTGTGCAAGATAGCCCATTTATTATGAGGAAGAATTACTTTATTTATTTCAGCATTTAGTAATAAAACCAATGATCACTCATGCCCTGGGAAAGTTGGTAGTAAATAAAACATCTTTTATAGTAAGAGATGCATTGAACAATCTGAACAGGTTTCCGTTATGCAGATCTTCAATTCCGACACAAAACATTGTGCACATAGATTTTTTTTTGTGGCTCCTCCAATTAACTAGTTGGCTATTCAGCAATTATTGGGTAAGTTTATGAAAGAATGCATGTTTTATATTTCCTTTGTTTACATTATTGCAGTTGATTATTAGGTACTTTGTATAATATATTATTTGTTTTTTAGGAAAACAGCTATCGAACATCCATTAATTTATCCTGTTATTCTTTGATGTCATAGTGGCTAAAGTTGGTAGATCCTTAGTGAAAATAAAATTACAAAAATTGCAGATGTACACCTATATACTTTGATGTCATAGTGGCTAAAGTTGGTAGATCCTGAGTGAAAATAAAAGTACAAAAATTGCAGATGTACACCTATCTTTCTGACGAGTCTCGTATGGGGCAAAAAGTGGTTCTGAACTCTGATACAGTGTGCAAGATAGCCCATTTATTATGAGGAAGAATTACTTTATTTATTTCAGCATTTAGTAATAAAACCAATGATCACTCATGCCCTGGGAAAGTTGGTAGTAAATAAAACATCTTTTATAGTAAGAGATGCATTGAACAATCTGAACAGGTTTCCGTTATGCAGATCTTCAATTCCGACACAAAACATTGTGCACATAGATTTTTTTTTGTGGCTCCTCCAATTAACTAGTTGGCTATTCAGCAATTATTGGGTAAGTTTATGAAAGAATGCATGTTTTATATTTCCTTTGTTTACATTATTGCAGTTGATTATTAGGTACTTTGTATAATATATTATTTGTTTTTTAGGAAAACAGCTATCGAACATCCATTAATTTATCCTGTTATTCTTTGATGTCATAGTGGCTAAAGTTGGTAGATCCTTAGTGAAAATAAAAGTACAAAAATTGCAGATGTACACCTATATACTTTGATGTCATAGTGGCTAAAGTTGGTAGATCCTGAGTGAAAATAAAAGTACAAAAATTGCAGATGTACACCTATCTTTCTGACGAGTCTCGTATGGGGCAAAAAGTGGTTCTGAACTCTGATGCAGTGTGCAAGATAGCCCATTTATTATGAGGAAGAATTACTTTATTTATTTCAGCATTTAGTAATAAAACCAATGATCACTCATGCCCTGGGAAAGTTGGTAGTAAATAAAACATCTTTTATAGTAAGAGATGCATTGAACAATCTGAACAGGTTTCCGTTATGCAGATCTTCAATTCCGACACAAAACATTGTGCACATAGATTTTTTTTTGTGGCTCCTCCAATTAACTAGTTGGCTATTCAGCAATTATTGGGTAAGTTTATGAAAGAATGCATGTTTTATATTTCCTTTGTTTACATTATGGCAGTTGATTATTAGGTACTTTGTATAATATATTATTTGTTTTTTAGGAAAACAGCTATCGAACATCCATTAATTTATCCTGTTATTCTTTGATGTCATAGTGGCTAAAGTTGGTAGATCCTTAGTGAAAATAAAATTACAAAAATTGCAGATGTACACCTATATACTTTGATGTCATAGTGGCTAAAGTTGGTAGATCCTGAGTGAAAATAAAAGTACAAAAATTGCAGATGTACACCTATCTTTCTGACGAGTCTCGTATGGGGCAAAAAGTGGTTCTGAACTCTGATACAGTGTGCAAGATAGCCCATTTATTATGAGGAAGAATTACTTTATTTATTTCAGCATTTAGTAATAAAACCAATGATCACTCATGCCCTGGGAAAGTTGGTAGTAAATAAAACATCTTTTATAGTAAGAGATGCATTGAACAATCTGAACAGGTTTCCGTTATGCAGATCTTCAATTCCGACACAAAACATTGTGCACATAGATTTTTTTTTGTGGCTCCTCCAATTAACTAGTTGGCTATTCAGCAATTATTGGGTAAGTTTATGAAAGAATGCATGTTTTATATTTCCTTTGTTTACATTATTGCAGTTGATTATTAGGTACTTTGTATAATATATTATTTGTTTTTTAGGAAAACAGCTATCGAACATCCATTAATTTATCCTGTTATTCTTTGATGTCATAGTGGCTAAAGTTGGTAGATCCTTAGTGAAAATAAAATTACAAAAATTGCAGATGTACACCTATATACTTTGATGTCATAGTGGCTAAAGTTGGTAGATCCTGAGTGAAAATAAAAGTACAAAAATTGCAGATGTACACCTATCTTTCTGACGAGTCTCGTATGGGGCAAAAAGTGGTTCTGAACTCTGATACAGTGTGCAAGATAGCCCATTTATTATGAGGAAGAATTACTTTATTTATTTCAGCATTTAGTAATAAAACCAATGATCACTCATGCCCTGGGAAAGTTGGTAGTAAATAAAACATCTTTTATAGTAAGAGATGCATTGAACAATCTGAACAGGTTTCCGTTATGCAGATCTTCAATTCCGACACAAAACATTGTGCACATAGATTTTTTTTTGTGGCTCCTCCAATTAACTAGTTGGCTATTCAGCAATTATTGGGTAAGTTTATGAAAGAATGCATGTTTTATATTTCCTTTGTTTACATTATTGCAGTTGATTATTAGGTACTTTGTATAATATATTATTTGTTTTTTAGGAAAACAGCTATCGAACATCCATTAATTTATCCTGTTATTCTTTGATGTCATAGTGGCTAAAGTTGGTAGATCCTTAGTGAAAATAAAAGTACAAAAATTGCAGATGTACACCTATATACTTTGATGTCATAGTGGCTAAAGTTGGTAGATCCTGAGTGAAAATAAAATTACAAAAATTGCAGATGTACACTTATCTTTCTGACGAGTCTCGTATGGGGCAAAAAGTGGTTCTGAACTCTGATACAGTGTGCAAGATTGCCCATTTATTATGAGGAAGAATTACTTTATTTATTTCAGCATTTAGTAATAAAACCAATGATCACTCATGCCCTGGGAAAGTTGGTAGTAAATAAAATATCTTTTATAGTAAGAGATGCATTGAACAATCTGAACAGGTTTCCGTTATGCAGATCTTCAATTCCGACACAAAACATTGTGCACATAGATTTTTTTTTGTGGCTCCTCCAATTAACTAGTTGGCTATTCAGCAATTATTGGGTAAGTTTATGAAAGAATGCATGTTTTATATTTCCTTTGTTTACATTATGGCAGTTGATTATTAGGTACTTTGTATAATATATTATTTGTTTTTTAGGAAAACAGCTATCGAACATCCATTAATTTATCCTGTTATTCTTTGATGTCATAGTGGCTAAAGTTGGTAGATCCTTAGTGAAAATAAAATTACAAAAATTGCAGATGTACACCTATATACTTTGATGTCATAGTGGCTAAAGTTGGTAGATCCTGAGTGAAAATAAAAGTACAAAAATTGCAGATGTACACCTATCTTTCTGACGAGTCTCGTATGGGGCAAAAAGTGGTTCTGAACTCTGATACAGTGTGCAAGATTGCCCATTTATTATGAGGAAGAATTACTTTATTTATTTCAGCATTTAGTAATAAAACCAATAATCACTCATGCCCTGGGAAAGTTGGTAGTAAATAAAACATCTTTTATAGTAAGAGATGCATTGAACAATCTGAACAGGTTTCCGTTATGCAGATCTTCAATTCCGACACAAAACATTGTGCACATAGATTTTTTTTTGTGGCTCCTCCAATTAACTAGTTGGCTATTCAGCAATTATTGGGTAAGTTTATGAAAGAATGCATGTTTTATATTTCCTTTGTTTACATTATTGCAGTTGATTATTAGGTACTTTGTATAATATATTATTTGTTTTTTAGGAAAACAGCTATCGAACATCCATTAATTTATCCTGTTATTCTTTGATGTCATAGTGGCTAAAGTTGGTAGATCCTTAGTGAAAATAAAAGTACAAAAATTGCAGATGTACACCTATATACTTTGATGTCATAGTGGCTAAAGTTGGTAGATCCTGAGTGAAAATAAAAGTACAAAAATTGCAGATGTACACCTATCTTTCTGACGAGTCTCGTATGGGGCAAAAAGTGGTTCTGAACTCTGATGCAGTGTGCAAGATAGCCCATTTATTATGAGGAAGAATTACTTTATTTATTTCAGCATTTAGTAATAAAACCAATGATCACTCATGCCCTGGGAAAGTTGGTAGTAAATAAAACATCTTTTATAGTAAGAGATGCATTGAACAATCTGAACAGGTTTCCGTTATGCAGATCTTCAATTCCGACACAAAACATTGTGCACATAGATTTTTTTTTGTGGCTCCTCCAATTAACTAGTTGGCTATTCAGCAATTATTGGGTAAGTTTATGAAAGAATGCATGTTTTATATTTCCTTTGTTTACATTATGACAGTTGATTATTAGGTACTTTGTATAATATATTATTTGTTTTTTAGGAAAACAGCTATCGAACATCCATTAATTTATCCTGTTATTCTTTGATGTCATAGTGGCTAAAGTTGGTAGATCCTTAGTGAAAATAAAATTACAAAAATTGCAGATGTACACCTATATACTTTGATGTCATAGTGGCTAAAGTTAATAGATCCTGAGTGAAAATAAAAGTACAAAAATTGCAGATGTACACCTATCTTTCTGACGAGTCTCGTATGGGGCAAAAAGTGGTTCTGAACTCTGATACAGTGTGCAAGATAGCCCATTTATTATGAGGAAGAATTACTTTATTTATTTCAGCATTTAGTAATAAAACCAATGATCACTCATGCCCTGGGAAAGTTGGTAGTAAATAAAACATCTTTTATAGTAAGAGATGCATTGAACAATCTGAACAGGTTTCCGTTATGCAGATCTTCAATTCCGACACAAAACATTGTGCACATAGATTTTTTTTTGTGGCTCCTCCAATTAACTAGTTGGCTATTCAGCAATTATTGGGTAAGTTTATGAAAGAATGCATGTTTTATATTTCCTTTGTTTACATTATTGCAGTTGATTATTAGGTACTTTGTATAATATATTATTTGTTTTTTAGGAAAACAGCTATCGAACATCCATTAATTTATCCTGTTATTCTTTGATGTCATAGTGGCTAAAGTTGGTAGATCCTTAGTGAAAATAAAAGTACAAAAATTGCAGATGTACACCTATATACTTTGATGTCATAGTGGCTAAAGTTGGTAGATCCTGAGTGAAAATAAAAGTACAAAAATTGCAGATGTACACCTATCTTTCTGACGAGTCTCGTATGGGGCAAAAAGTGGTTCTGAACTCTGATACAGTGTGCAAGATTGCCCATTTATTATGAGGAAGAATTACTTTATTTATTTCAGCATTTAGTAATAAAACCAATGATCACTCATGCCCTGGGAAAGTTGGTAGTAAATAAAACATCTTTTATAGTAAGAGATGCATTGAACAATCTGAACAGGTTTCCGTTATGCAGATCTTCAATTCCGACACAAAACATTGTGCACATAGATTTTTTTTTGTGGCTCCTCCAATTAACTAGTTGGCTATTCAGCAATTATTGGGTAAGTTTATGAAAGAATGCATGTTTTATATTTCCTTTGTTTACATTATGGCAGTTGATTATTAGGTACTTTGTATAATATATTATTTGTTTTTTAGGAAAACAGCTATCGAACATCCATTAATTTATCCTGTTATTCTTTGATGTCATAGTGGCTAAAGTTGGTAGATCCTTAGTGAAAATAAAATTACAAAAATTGCAGATGTACACCTATATACTTTGATGTCATAGTGGCTAAAGTTGGTAGATCCTGAGTGAAAATAAAAGTACAAAAATTGCAGATGTACACCTATCTTTCTGACGAGTCTCGTATGGGGCAAAAAGTGGTTCTGAACTCTGATACAGTGTGCAAGATTGCCCATTTATTATGAGGAAGAATTACTTTATTTATTTCAGCATTTAGTAATAAAACCAATAATCACTCATGCCCTGGGAAAGTTGGTAGTAAATAAAACATCTTTTATAGTAAGAGATGCATTGAACAATCTGAACAGGTTTCCGTTATGCAGATCTTCAATTCCGACACAAAACATTGTGCACATAGATTTTTTTTTGTGGCTCCTCCAATTAACTAGTTGGCTATTCAGCAATTATTGGGTAAGTTTATGAAAGAATGCATGTTTTATATTTCCTTTGTTTACATTATTGCAGTTGATTATTAGGTACTTTGTATAATATATTATTTGTTTTTTAGGAAAACAGCTATCGAACATCCATTAATTTATCCTGTTATTCTTTGATGTCATAGTGGCTAAAGTTGGTAGATCCTTAGTGAAAATAAAAGTACAAAAATTGCAGATGTACACCTATATACTTTGATGTCATAGTGGCTAAAGTTGGTAGATCCTGAGTGAAAATAAAAGTACAAAAATTGCAGATGTACACCTATCTTTCTGACGAGTCTCGTATGGGGCAAAAAGTGGTTCTGAACTCTGATGCAGTGTGCAAGATAGCCCATTTATTATGAGGAAGAATTGCTTTATTTATTTCAGCATTTAGTAATAAAACCAATGATCACTCATGCCCTGGGAAAGTTGGTAGTAAATAAAACATCTTTTATAGTAAGAGATGCATTGAACAATCTGAACAGGTTTCCGTTATGCAGATCTTCAATTCCGACACAAAACATTGTGCACATAGATTTTTTTTTGTGGCTCCTCCAATTAACTAGTTGGCTATTCAGCAATTATTGGGTAAGTTTATGAAAGAATGCATGTTTTATATTTCCTTTGTTTACATTATGGCAGTTGATTATTAGGTACTTTGTATAATATATTATTTGTTTTTTAGGAAAACAGCTATCGAACATCCATTAATTTATCCTGTTATTCTTTGATGTCATAGTGGCTAAAGTTGGTAGATCCTTAGTGAAAATAAAATTACAAAAATTGCAGATGTACACCTATATACTTTGATGTCATAGTGGCTAAAGTTAATAGATCCTGAGTGAAAATAAAAGTACAAAAATTGCAGATGTACACCTATCTTTCTGACGAGTCTCGTATGGGGCAAAAAGTGGTTCTGAACTCTGATACAGTGTGCAAGATTGCCCATTTATTATGAGGAAGAATTACTTTATTTATTTCAGCATTTAGTAATAAAACCAATGATCACTCATGCCCTGGGAAAGTTGGTAGTAAATAAAACATCTTTTATAGTAAGAGATGCATTGAACAATCTGAACAGGTTTCCGTTATGCAGATCTTCAATTCCGACACAAAACATTGTGCACATAGATTTTTTTTTGTGGCTCCTCCAATTAACTAGTTGGCTATTCAGCAATTATTGGGTAAGTTTATGAAAGAATGCATGTTTTATATTTCCTTTGTTTACATTATGGCAGTTGATTATTAGGTACTTTGTATAATATATTATTTGTTTTTTAGGAAAACAGCTATCGAACATCCATTAATTTATCCTGTTATTCTTTGATGTCATAGTGGCTAAAGTTGGTAGATCCTTAGTGAAAATAAAATTACAAAAATTGCAGATGTACACCTATATACTTTGATGTCATAGTGGCTAAAGTTGGTAGATCCTGAGTGAAAATAAAAGTACAAAAATTGCAGATGTACACCTATCTTTCTGACGAGTCTCGTATGGGGCAAAAAGTGGTTCTGAACTCTGATACAGTGTGCAAGATTGCCCATTTATTATGAGGAAGAATTACTTTATTTATTTCAGCATTTAGTAATAAAACCAATGATCACTCATGCCCTGGGAAAGTTGGTAGTAAATAAAACATCTTTTATAGTAAGAGATGCATTGAACAATCTGAACAGGTTTCCGTTATGCAGATCTTCAATTCCGACACAAAACATTGTGCACATAGATTTTTTTTTGTGGCTCCTCCAATTAACTAGTTGGCTATTCAGCAATTATTGGGTAAGTTTATGAAAGAATGCATGTTTTATATTTCCTTTGTTTACATTATGGCAGTTGATTATTAGGTACTTTGTATAATATATTATTTGTTTTTTAGGAAAACAGCTATCGAACATCCATTAATTTATCCTGTTATTCTTTGATGTCATAGTGGCTAAAGTTGGTAGATCCTTAGTGAAAATAAAAGTACAAAAATTGCAGATGTACACCTATATACTTTGATGTCATAGTGGCTAAAGTTGGTAGATCCTGAGTGAAAATAAAAGTACAAAAATTGCAGATGTACACCTATCTTTCTGACGAGTCTCGTATGGGGCAAAAAGTGGTTCTGAACTCTGATACAGTGTGCAAGATAGCCCATTTATTATGAGGAAGAATTACTTTATTTATTTCAGCATTTAGTAATAAAACCAATGATCACTCATGCCCTGGGAAAGTTGGTAGTAAATAAAACATCTTTTATAGTAAGAGATGCATTGAACAATCTGAACAGGTTTCCGTTATGCAGATCTTCAATTCCGACACAAAACATTGTGCACATAGATTTTTTTTTGTGGCTCCTCCAATTAACTAGTTGGCTATTCAGCAATTATTGGGTAAGTTTATGAAAGAATGCATGTTTTATATTTCCTTTGTTTACATTATGGCAGATGATTATTAGGTACTTTGTATAATATATTATTTGTTTTTTAGGAAAACAGCTATCGAACATCCATTAATTTATCCTGTTATTCTTTGATGTCATAGTGGCTAAAGTTGGTAGATCCTTAGTGAAAATAAAATTACAAAAATTGCAGATGTACACCTATATACTTTGATGTCATAGTGGCTAAAGTTGGTAGATCCTGAGTGAAAATAAAATTACAAAAATTGCAGATGTACACCTATCTTTCTGACGAGTCTCGTATGGGGCAAAAAGTGGTTCTGAACTCTGATACAGTGTGCAAGATAGCCCATTTATTATGAGGAAGAATTACTTTATTTATTTCAGCATTTAGTAATAAAACCAATGATCACTCATGCCCTGGGAAAGTTGGTAGTAAATAAAACATCTTTTATAGTAAGAGATGCATTGAACAATCTGAACAGGTTTCCGTTATGCAGATCTTCAATTCCGACACAAAACATTGTGCACATAGATTTTTTTTTGTGGCTCCTCCAATTAACTAGTTGGCTATTCAGCAATTATTGGGTAAGTTTATGAAAGAATGCATGTTTTATATTTCCTTTGTTTACATTATTGCTGTTGATTATTAGGTACTTTGTATAATATATTATTTGTTTTTTAGGAAAACAGCTATCGAACATCCATTAATTTATCCTGTTATTCTTTGATGTCATAGTGGCTAAAGTTGGTAGATCCTTAGTGAAAATAAAATTACAAAAATTGCAGATGTACACCTATATACTTTGATGTCATAGTGGCTAAAGTTGGTAGATCCTGAGTGAAAATAAAAGTACAAAAATTGCAGATGTACACCTATCTTTCTGACGAGTCTCGTATGGGGCAAAAAGTGGTTCTGAACTCTGATACAGTGTGCAAGATAGCCCATTTATTATGAGGAAGAATTACTTTATTTATTTCAGCATTTAGTAATAAAACCAATGATCACTCATGCCCTGGGAAAGTTGGTAGTAAATAAAACATCTTTTATAGTAAGAGATGCATTGAACAATCTGAACAGGTTTCCGTTATGCAGATCTTCAATTCCGACACAAAACATTGTGCACATAGATTTTTTTTTGTGGCTCCTCCAATTAACTAGTTGGCTATTCAGCAATTATTGGGTAAGTTTATGAAAGAATGCATGTTTTATATTTCCTTTGTTTACATTATTGCAGTTGATTATTAGGTACTTTGTATAATATATTATTTGTTTTTTAGGAAAACAGCTATCGAACATCCATTAATTTATCCTGTTATTCTTTGATGTCATAGTGGCTAAAGTTGGTAGATCCTTAGTGAAAATAAAATTACAAAAATTGCAGATGTACACCTATATACTTTGATGTCATAGTGGCTAAAGTTGGTAGATCCTGAGTGAAAATAAAAGTACAAAAATTGCAGATGTACACCTATCTTTCTGACGAGTCTCGTATGGGGCAAAAAGTGGTTCTGAACTCTGATACAGTGTGCAAGATAGCCCATTTATTATGAGGAAGAATTACTTTATTTATTTCAGCATTTAGTAATAAAACCAATGATCACTCATGCCCTGGGAAAGTTGGTAGTAAATAAAACATCTTTTATAGTAAGAGATGCATTGAACAATCTGAACAGGTTTCCGTTATGCAGATCTTCAATTCCGACACAAAACATTGTGCACATAGATTTTTTTTTGTGGCTCCTCCAATTAACTAGTTGGCTATTCAGCAATTATTGGGTAAGTTTATGAAAGAATGCATGTTTTATATTTCCTTTGTTTACATTATGGCAGTTGATTATTAGGTACTTTGTATAATATATTATTTGTTTTTTAGGAAAACAGCTATCGAACATCCATTAATTTATCCTGTTATTCTTTGATGTCATAGTGGCTAAAGTTGGTAGATCCTTAGTGAAAATAAAATTACAAAAATTGCAGATGTACACCTATATACTTTGATGTCATAGTGGCTAAAGTTGGTAGATCCTGAGTGAAAATAAAATTACAAAAATTGCAGATGTACACTTATCTTTCTGACGAGTCTCGTATGGGGCAAAAAGTGGTTCTGAACTCTGATACAGTGTGCAAGATTGCCCATTTATTATGAGGAAGAATTACTTTATTTATTTCAGCATTTAGTAATAAAACCAATGATCACTCATGCCCTGGGAAAGTTGGTAGTAAATAAAACATCTTTTATAGTAAGAGATGCATTGAACAATCTGAACAGGTTTCCGTTATGCAGATCTTCAATTCCGACACAAAACATTGTGCACATAGATTTTTTTTTTGTGGCTCCTCCAATTAACTAGTTGGCTATTCAGCAATTATTGGGTAAGTTTATGAAAGAATGCATGTTTTATATTTCCTTTGTTTACATTATGGCAGTTGATTATTAGGTACTTTGTATAATATATTATTTGTTTTTGAGGAAAACAGCTATCGAACATCCATTAATTTATCCTGTTATTCTTTGATGTCATAGTGGCTAAAGTTGGTAGATCCTTAGTGAAAATAAAATTACAAAAATTGCAGATGTACACCTATATACTTTGATGTCATAGTGGCTAAAGTTGGTAGATCCTGAGTGAAAATAAAAGTACAAAAATTGCAGATGTACACCTATCTTTCTGACGAGTCTCGTATGGTGCAAAAAGTGGTTCTGAACTCTGATACAGTGTGCAAGATAGCCCATTTATTATGAGGAAGAGTTACTTTATTTATTTCATTATTTAGTAATAAAACCAATGATCACTCATGCCCTGGGAAAGTTGGTAGTAAATAAAACAACTTTTATAGTAAGAGATGCATTGAACAATCTGAACAGGTTTCCGTTATGCAGATCTTCAATTCCGACACAAAACATTGTGCACATAGATTTTTTTTTTGTGGCTCCTCCAATTTACTAGTTGGCTATTCAGCAATTATTGGGTAAGTTTATGAAAGAATGCATGTTTTATATTTCCTTTGTTTACATTATTGCAGTTGATTATTAGGTACTTTGTATAATATATTATTTGTTTTTTAGGAAAACAGCTATCGAACATCCATTAATTTATCCTGTTATTCTTTGATGTCAGTGGCTAAAGTTGGTAGATCCTTAGTGAAAATAAAAGTACAAAAATTGCAGATGTACACCTATCTTTCTGACGAGTCTCGTATGGGGCAAAAAGTGGTTCTGAACTCTGATACAGTGTGCAAGATAGCCCATTTATTATGAGGAAGAGTTACTTATGTTTATTTCAGCATTTAGTAGTAAAACCAATGATCACTCATGCCCTGGGAAAGTTGGTAGTAAATAAAACATCTTTTATAGTAAGAGATGCATTGAACAATCTGAACAGGTTTCCGTTATGCAGATCTTCAATTCCGACACAAAACATTGTGCACATAGATTTTTTTTTGTGGCTCCTCCAATTAACTAGTTGGCTATTCAGCAATTATTGGGTAAGTTTATTAAAGAATGCATGTTTTATATTTCCTTTGTTTACATTATTGCAGTTGATTATTAGGTACTTTGTATAATATATTATTTGTTTTTTAGGAAAACAGCTATCGAACATCCATTAATTTATCCTGTTATTCTTTGATGTCATAGTGGCTAAAGTTGGTAGATCCTGAGTGAAAATAAAAGTACAAAAATTGCAGATGTACACCTATCTTTCTGACGAGTCTCGTATGGGGCAAAAAGTGGTTCTGAACTCTGATACAGTGTGCAAGATAGCCCATTTATTATGAGGAAGAATTACTTTATTTATTTCAGCATTTAGTTATAAAACCAATGATCACTCATGCCCTGGGAAAGTTGGTAGTAAATAAAACATCTTTTATAGTAAGAGATGCATTGAACAATCTGAACAGGTTTCCGTTATGCAGATCTTCAATTCCGACACAAAACATTGTGCACATAGATTTTTTTTTGTGGCTCCTCCAATTAACTAGTTGGCTATTCAGCAATTATTGGGTAAGTTTATTAAAGAATGCATGTTTTATATTTCCTTTGTTTACATTATTGCAGTTGATTATTAGGTACTTTGTATAATACATTATTTGTTTTTTAGGAAAACAGCTATCGAACATCCATTAATTTATCCTGTTATTCTTTGATGTCATAGTGGCTAAAGTTGGTAGATCCTTAGTGAAAATAAAAGTACAAAAATTGCAGATGTACACCTATCTTTCTGACGAGTCTCGTATGGGGCAAAAAGTGGTTCTGAACTCTGATACAGTGTGCAAGATAGCCCATTTATTATGAGGAAGAGTTACTTTATTTATTTCGGCATTTAGTAATAAAACCAATGATCACTCATGCCCTGGGAAAGTTGGTAGTAAATAAAACATCTTTTATAGTAAGAGATGCATTGAACAATCTGAACAGGTTTCCGTTATGCAGATCTTCAATTCCGACACAAAACATTGTGCACGTAGATTTTTTTTTGTGGCTCCTCCAATTAACTAGTTGGCTATTCAGCAATTATTGGGTAAGTTTATTAAAGAATGCATGTTTTATATTTCCTTTGTTTACATTATTGCAGTTGATTATTAGGTACTTTGTATAATATATTATTTGTTTTTTAGGAAAACAGCTATCGAACATCCATTAATTTATCCTGTTATTCTTTGATGTCATAGTGGCTAAAGTTGGTAGATCCTGAGTGAAAATAAAAGTACAAAAATTGCAGATGTACACCTATCTTTCTGACGAGTCTCGTATGGGGCAAAAAGTGGTTCTGAACTCTGATACAGTGTGCAAGATAGCCCATTTATTATGAGGAAGAATTACTTTATTTATTTCAGCATTTAGTTATAAAACCAATGATCACTCATGCCCTGGGAAAGTTGGTAGTAAATAAAACATCTTTTATAGTAAGAGATGCATTGAACAATCTGAACAGGTTTCCGTTATGCAGATCTTCAATTCCGACACAAAACATTGTGCACATAGATTTTTTTTTGTGGCTCCTCCAATTAACTAGTTGGCTATTCAGCAATTATTGGGTAAGTTTATTAAAGAATGCATGTTTTATATTTCCTTTGTTTACATTATTGCAGTTGATTATTAGGTACTTTGTATAATATATTATTTGTTTTTTAGGAAAACAGCTATCGAACATCCATTAATTTATCCTGTTATTCTTTGATGTCATAGTGGCTAAAGTTGGTAGATCCTTAGTGAAAATAAAAGTACAAAAATTGCAGATGTACACCTATCTTTCTGACGAGTCTCGTATGGGGCAAAAAGTGGTTCTGAACTCTGATACAGTGTGCAAGATAGCCCATTTATTATGAGGAAGAGTTACTTTATTTATTTCGGCATTTAGTAATAAAACCAATGATCACTCATGCCCTGGGAAAGTTGGTAGTAAATAAAACATCTTTTATAGTAAGAGATGCATTGAACAATCTGAACAGGTTTCCGTTATGCAGATCTTCAATTCCGACACAAAACATTGTGCACGTAGATTTTTTTTTGTGGCTCCTCCAATTAACTAGTTAGCTATTCAGCAATTATTGGGTAAGTTTATGAAAGAATGCATGTTTTATATTTCCTTTGTTTACATTATTGCAGTTGATTATTAGGTACTTTGTATAATATATTATTTGTTTTTTAGGAAAACAGCTATCGAACATGCATTAATTTATCCTGTTATTCTTTGATGTCATAGTGGCTAAAGTTGGTAGATCCTTAGTGAAAATAAAATTAAAAAAATTGCAGATGTACACCTATATACTTTGATGTCATAGTGGCTAAAGTTGGTAGATCCTGAGTGAAAATAAAAGTACAAAAATTGCAGATGTACACATATCTTTCTGACGAGTCTCGTATGGGGCAAAAAGTGGTTCTGAACTCTGATACAGTGTGCAAGATAGCCCATTTATTATGAGGAAGAGTTACTTATGTTTATTTCAGCATTTAGTAGTAAAACCAATGATCACTCATGCCCTGGGAAAGTTGGTAGTAAATAAAACATCTTTTATAGTAAGAGATGCATTGAACAATCTGAACAGGTTTCCGTTATGCAGATCTTCAATTCCGACACAAAACATTGTGCACATAGATTTTTTTTTGTGGCTCCTCCAATTAACTAGTTGGCTATTCAGCAATTATTGGGTAAGTTTATGAAAGAATGCATGTTTTATATTTCCTTTGTTTACATTATTGCAGTTGATTATTAGGTACTTTGTATAATATATTATTTGTTTTTTAGGAAAACAGCTATCGAACATCCATTAATTTATCCTGTTATTCTTTGATGTCATAGTGGCTAAAGTTGGTAGATCCTTAGTGAAAATAAAATTACAAAAATTGCAGATGTACACCTATATACTTTGATGTCATAGTGGCTAAAGTTGGTAGATCCTGAGTGAAAATAAAAGTACAAAAATTGCAGATGTACACATATCTTTCTGACGAGTCTCGTATGGGGCAAAAAGTGGTTCTGAACTCTGATACAGTGTGCAAGATAGCCCATTTATTATGAGGAAGAGTTACTTATGTTTATTTCAGCATTTAGTAATAAAACCAATGATCACTCATGCCCTGGGAAAGTTGGTAGTAAATAAAACATCTTTTATAGTAAGAGATGCATTGAACAATCTGAACAGGTTTCCGTTATGCAGATCTTCAATTCCGACACAAAATATTGTGCACATAGATTTTTTTTGTGGCTCCTCCAATTTACTAGTTGGCTATTCAGCAATTATTGGGTAAGTTTATGAAAGAATGCATGTTTGATATTTCCTTTGTTTACATTATTGCAGTTGATTATTAGGTACTTTGTATAATATATTATTTATTTTTTAGCAAAACCGCTATCAAACATCCAATAATTTATCCTGTCAAATTTTTTGTAATAAGACTTGATTTTGATATTCCCACTAATTTATGTAAGGGGCTTAAAAGCGAAGGGGTACAAGACATTTACTTGTATCCTTTTGCCACCAACATTTCATATATATTTATTATCTATAACCGCACTTAACTTTGCTTTTTTAAAAGTCTGTTGTACCCCTTGGCACCCCTCAATGTGTGGCTATTCTTATAGGATGTCTGCTTGTGTTTAATCTTGTTTATGATATATGTTTAAATACAGTAAAAACAATTAGCAATAAAATTTACAACTTTTCAAAAATATCATATAATTGTTTTTTTTAGGGGTTTAATTCTATAATTACCGCAATACCAGTTGGGTCATTGAATCATCTAGTTTACATATAGGTCTTCTGAACATAACACAGAAAATAATAATAAAAGAATACTTACAGTTCAGTGTGCATCCCTCGTAGATTGGTTTGGTTAATCAACGTCGCACTAGAGCTGCACAGTGGGCTATTGGTGACGGTCCGTGGTCTATCTCGACGGAAAGACCCGAGAACACAAACTCGAGTAAATATCAGTGATGTGTGCAAAAATATCTACCCTATATTCAATAGCACAAACTCAAATAATTATTCAACTTGTTGTGTATTAGCACATTCTATATACTCAAATTTAAATATTTTTTAAATGTTCCAACTTGAAACCAAACAAAAAGAAAATATTTAGTTGGTTGAACATGTCATTAAAGACTACTTTTTTATCAAATATATGAGAAAATGATCTACTAATCATAAAAGTAAAAAAAAAATATCAACTATACAAATTCAAAGACTACTATAATTTGTTTTTAATTAAAATTAACAAATTATATTTGAACTCATTTATAAGAAACATAACTATTTCATAACTGCTCATTCCTTTTCAAGGTATGGGTTCCTAGATGCTCTAAATATATTTATAAACTATATGTATCCATAAAAATCGCAATTTCTGGATATATTGAATTAAAATAAAGATTGGCCCGAGCTCCAGTTGCTCAGTTGGTAAGGCGTTCAGCTACTAATCAGAGGATTGGTGGTTCTAATCCGGGAAATGGACTTGACATAGAAAAGTAAAAAAGTAGTGATCTTGCGATCGGAGGGTTGCCAGCTTCGCTACAAAATTACTAGAAAGTCGTCCGGAATATCCAACAAATTATACTGGCGTGTATACGGGACTGGTGCATGATAAATCTGATCGGGGTCCAAAGTCCCGACGTCTATTGAAGGTGTTGGGTGCCAGTTCAGGTGTTTCCTTGTCATCTGACCATGGTTCTAAAAAATAACGAGGTGCATGTATGAATGTGTATTTGTTCCCGGGTCTTTCCTTCGAGATTGACCCCGAACCGTCGCCAATAGCCCACTGTGCAGCTCTAGTGCGATGTTAATTAACAAACCAATCGAGATAAGCCCCGAGCCGTCACCAATAGCCCAATATGCAATAAATCAGAATTTTTTTTTGTTTAGTCACGGGTTCGATGTGTGAACGGATGGCCACGCCCATCCCAATTTTTTTTTAAAGTGCCCTTTTAAAAACAAGAAGTGCCTTTCCAAAAATCCTTTTACCTAACCCTTTTTCTGCTAACAGCGCCCTGCCCCTTTTTATTTCTAGAGTGAACACTGATTACAGCTAATAAAAATTATTTAAATCAAGTTATCAAAAATGCTAATGTCATTAGA
The DNA here is from genome assembly GCA_963932185.1 of Troglohyphantes excavatus. Taxonomy (NCBI): domain Eukaryota; kingdom Metazoa; phylum Arthropoda; class Arachnida; order Araneae; family Linyphiidae; genus Troglohyphantes; species Troglohyphantes excavatus. Next base: position 55,285,510 of record OZ010672.1, on the reverse strand, counting down.
AGTTATCAAATTTCGACATTTATATATAAAAATATAGTGACAATTGATGTATTTTAATATACTACTTTTTGCTATAGTTGAATGTATGCAATGACAACATTTTGTGTAGTTAGGCGGCCGAATTATAAGAGAGTTCAAGCATAACAGTGCAATAGAATAGTTAATATAAATGAACTATGGTAAATAATTATAAGGCTTTCTTCTAAATATAGAAACATAAATAAAACAAAATCAATCCCGATTTTATAAACATAATTGAAAAAAAATTAGATTTGGAAATACACCAAAAATTTAATTGACAATAATGTATAAAAATCAGGCGAAGTATTAAGAAAAATTTAGTTTAACAACTAAAAAATATATTTGATACGACTGATTTAACGTGCACCAGTCCCCTATACACGACCCATATGGGAATTATTATTAATAATTATTTGTGTGCTGCTAAGGTACGAGTTGCACAAAACTCCCAAAATACTATATATATATATTATAGATTGAATATATTTGGTTGATTAATGACAAATCAAGTTGATTTGTCACACTAAATAGATCCCGGATCGTTGGCAGTTGTGCAGCTTAGTGTCCAATTTCTCTTTTGGATCTTTGCCGCATTACTTTTTTAAATATTTTTATATAAATTTAAGGAATCTGACTTTGTGCGGGAACTTAGTTTAAATAGCTATTTAGCAAGAGTTTTCCTGATTTTTTAAAACCTGTGATTCAAAACCATAAAAAATAATTCATATAACCTATAAAATTGCAATTTTTGGGGGGCAAAATATATAGCAATATCTATTGGAAAATAATGAATTTTCTTTTAACTGAGATAGGTGCACTAAACTAAAATCTAAATGATACGTTCAAAGTTTTTTTTTTTTAAGTTATAGCTTAACACATGAATTTTGATTTAATCGACTTCTAATAGTTAACATAAATTAGCTAAGTGTATTTAAAAAATTACACATTGTAAAACAAAATTTTTAATACATGGCTTTCAAAACAGTTTACAATATTTCTGTCCCTGCGTATTTTTTAAAAAAATATCTTCAGACTGCAAAATACTTTCGTTCGCATTTTGATATTTTCCATGCATGTACTGTTTGAGAAGTTTATATAGTCACATAACTTTTAAATACGTTAAAAACAAATAAATTAAGTCCAAAATCATGTCCTCGTTTTAATTTTAATTTCATTTTCGGTTTGATTTTACTATAATTTCAATGTATTAAAATTAACATAACTTTCGTTGTAATTAACCCACTTTAAAAACAAAGACTGTTTAGGAAACATAAATGTATAAGCATCAAAACCTGCAAAAAAAAAAAAAAAAAAAAAAATGAAAATTTTCATCGAAATTGGTATTTTAAACGTATTTGATATCGTAATACATTAAAGGGGGGGAAATATCGAATTTTATTCATATATAATTTTTAGAAACCAGACTCTCGGTAAATCAATCTTTATTTGTTGGACATAATGGTAGATTTGGATACCTAAATTTACATAAATTAGGATCCTATCATACTATCTAGGTATTGTGATTTACTGGATATCTTTCCCTTTTTTCCATAGTGCCCCTACTCTTATTTAATTACTCAACTATGTTAAAATATTGTTTTTATTTTAACCTACTGGTTCGTAAGCATCAGAGAACTCGTTTAAAAACAATTATTATTAAAATTTTTTAGAAACATTCAAAATATAAAGCGAGGGAAAATAATTTATAACTATGCATCTAAATTAAAATATGTGTTTAAAAAAACACAAATGGAATAATATTTTCTTATCTGTAGAAATTAAAAAGTAATTCTCCACATTTTAATTAAAAGTTATCTGGAAATCGACGATAAACGCAATGTATCGAGTAAAAAATACTTATTAAAAAACATTGATTATGCAATAAGTTCATTAAAAATTTTAATATATCGTCATCTGACCTTTTGGTTCAAAAATACGAGGCAGTGTTCCCGGATCTTTCCTTTGTGAGACCCTGAATCATCGCCAGTAGCCCACTGTGTAGCTCTAGTGCAATGTTATAATTAATCTAACCCAGTTTAAATGACATAAGCTAATTTAAAATAAAACAACATAAAAAATAATCAAACAACTTCAAATATTTTTAAAGTATTTGACTCTACGCCCCTTTCGGAAAAGGATTTGAAGGAAAAATAATAATAATTTACTCAACTGTTTTTAACAAACATGATTTATAATAGTCCGAGCTCATCAATCAAAAAATTAATTTTAATTGAGTAAATTAATTCCCATTATTTTTAGGGATGAGCCGGATATCGGATATCCGGCGCATATTTCAAACCGGATATCCTAACTGAATTTTGCCGGATATCCGGCAGTTTCTTTTTTATGGAATTATCTTCTCATACACACTAGAAAAAACGGAAATCGGTCAAAAATTACAAAATATTTTTTTATTCTATAATATTCCCCAATTCCTTACCTTTAAGGTGATACCAAGATTGAATAAACATTAAAAAAACTTTTATTTACAAAGGGTTATTCTAGGGTGCTGCTAGCAATGGACGTATGTTTTGTACACTTTAAACTCAATTTCTGAATAATTGTATTTTTACCATATGCCCTTTCATTCCAAACATGAAAACTCAAATTTGCTTAAACTGTTGAGAAATTATTTTTATTTCAACTTTATATTAGTTGTGAGATGTTATACGATTACCATAACGATTCTTTAAAAAAAATGAATAGAATTTTAAAGTTAAAAACGAGAAAAATTCAAGGGAGAATCTGCACACTGTTAATTGCACATTGGTAGAATTTTCAGGAAAATACTTAAAGCAAAGATAATTGACTGCCACAAAAAAAATCTTAGATGTTTTATACATCCGGATATCCGACTTGGTAAATCGGATATCCGGCACTTTACTTCCGGATATCGGATAGTTAAAAATCAGCCGGATATCCGTTTCATCCCTAATTATTTTTTTAAATTACAATCCAAGTAGCAAGCTAACCTATAAAAACAAAAACACCAAAAAAAGGGTGATATTATAAAATTATTTGAAAATTATTATTTAAATGTTCGATTCCAAAAATTTCTAAGTCCTAACAATATTTTTTCTTTGCCATGCGGCTGACTATCTTCTCGTTCAAACGTTGTAAACAATCTCAGAATCCATTGCCTCCTGAAACCCGTTTGACTTTTACAACGATTGAGCAAAAAGGGTGTCCTCCCTTTAAGACCGGATGTCCCCCTTTCTCTCGAATGTAGCTCGCTCGTTGACCACACGATTTTTACACATCTTAGGAAAAGTGTACATGCTGTGACGTCAAATGTGTACCATGCGCGCGCATATTTTCTAGAAAGTGAACCGGCTTCTCCCCACAGCGTCCCTCCAACCACAAGCGCCACCTACAGGCAGAACTTCCACAGAGGATTCGCCTATCCCTCCACCTGGAGGGTATGTAGGAACTGGCGCTTTATCGCCGCTACGGCTCATTTTATCACAATTGATGGAATGAAATTACGGGTGAAATCGTAATGCAAGAAATGGCGCTTTATCACCGGGTTGGCTAATTTTTGAGGGGATAACGTAAAAAATAATGAAACTAAAAACGACTAACTACCCAGGAAAAGGCGATTAAAAGTATTCAAATTATGTTTTAAAAAAAATAGCCATATAACGTGACGCCGAAAACAGATCTTTTGACTATATCAATTTCAAATTAAATAATTATTTTTATTAACTATAAATTTAGTTCCAGAAATTAATAAATTTCTGTATTCAAACCTGTATTTCTGCAAAAAAACTATTTGAATTTTAAAAAAATCTGAGTCACTTTTTAGAATTGTCTTCTTTATAAATACTACAAATTTTAACATATAATCTTGATATATGAAAAACAATAATTTTAAGTGTTACAAACCATTAGTTGTCTTTTTTTATCATAAAGCTACAAACTTTCAAATGGCTGTTCTGAAAAATGAATGTGCACTCATGCAACGGAATCATCATTTTTTAAAACTTTGATTATGTTAATGTATATTGATAGTTTTAAATATTTTACGCTATATCCCTGGGTATCAGAATTAAAACCCATACAAAATTATTTTTAATCAAAACTTAAACATTGTCACTTAGTTTTACTCACATTATGTTGCTTTTCAAGTGCTTTAAATATAAAAGAGTCGGTTTATTAGGTAAAATTCCGATATATATTACAATGTTTACATTATTGAATAAAAACCTATGAAAAACTATTTACCCTGCATGTAAAATAATATACTTTTATATAGGAAATACATTTTATTATGTAATATATTATTCGTTTATGTTTTAAAAACTATAAATATATTTACAGACTATTTTATTTTCATAAAAACGTTTAAATGAATAAATGTTCCAATAATTATATAGTCCAGGAATTTACACATAGTTGTTGATTATTAAAGTACTAGCAGAAAAGCCCGTTCTACGCATGGAAAGAAAATAAATACAATATTTATAAGCAAAATAATTTTTTTTTTCTCGCTCGTCAGAGGGACTCAAAGAAGTAAAAGTTCACATTTTTAACGAAATTATATTAGCAAGGTCCTGAAATAAATGGAAAACATAATACGAAGAAGATGGCAATAAAACAAAATGAACATCGATACGGTATTGCCGTTGATTACCATTCGAATTTTAAACTATAACATCCCACAGATATAAAAATGAACAAATAATAATTATTCTAAGTAACTTGTATTAGACACATATAATAACAATAGCCTTTTAAATTTCTCAAGTTATCGAAAGTTTAAAAATAAAAACGGAAATTTTTTAAAGGTTCCACGTAAAGAATTTTAGATTTTCATATATTTTCTTGTTTGTATCGTAAAACCATATGTGCATACGAAATTTAACGATTCTAATGTTCCGTAAAGAAAAAGAAGTATTCGAAACTAACGTCGAATAAAAGGATTTTCAAACCATAAAAACGTTCGATACGAACAAAAAAAAAGATTAATTTTCCTATTTAAAGTAAAAGCAATAACATGACCAAATTTCATCTTACTGGGTATACAAGAAGTTGAACAATTAGTGATGACTGAATGGATGAGTAGTCAATGGCTTCGCATTTGAATATAGAGAAAATTATTTCTCAATAACATGTATTCGACAATAACTTTCTAATACAGTTATCTCTGAATAACATTAACATATATCTGAACAAAAACCTGTAAACTTCTTAAATTGGTAAAGGTATAAAAATGAAAAGGGAAAACAAATGTAAAAAATGCCGCATGCAAAATTCTGGATTTCCTTTTTTTTTTGTCGTAAACCCTATCAGAATGAGGATACCATTATTCTAAGGCAATAAAAAGTGTCTGAAACAAATGTTCCATGAAGAAACCGATTTCAATTTTAAAGGTTCCACATAAAAAAAAATTTAATTTACCAATTTTTTCCTTTGTTTTTATATAAATACCCATCAATATTCTGAATCTTACGATTCTAAGTTATTCGGAGGTGTCTAAAACAAATATTTAGTAAAAAAAAATTCCAACTTATATTTAGAGGTTCCACGTGCAAAATTCAAGATCATATTTTTTTCTTTGTTTGTATGTATGAGAATACTCTCTCTGTATGCACAATTTCACGATTCTGGGACCCTTAAAAACTTCCTGTCCGAACAAAAACAGTTAACGTTTCCTACTTAAAATATAAGGAACAACTTTGCCAAATTTTATCTTTCTGTGTGTACCAGTAAGTTAAAGTTGTTCCACATTTTTAGTTCAACATCACTTTTTTACAGTTTCAAATAATGGAATCAGGTGTTCAATAAACGAAAATTACAGGTGGAAAGTTTATAAATCATATTCAAAATAAATTATAGTTGTAAATTAATAAAAAATATAAATATGTGGAGCATGTTTAATTTACTTTTATTTACAAAAACACATAAAAGTATTTTTTTAATTTATCTGTCGATTCTACTGCGCGAAACTTTGTAAGCAATTGCAGGAGCATAAAACCGAAGTTTGTTAAAAATATTTTTCTCATTCACTAGGTACTAATTTTTAAAGTCAAATGTCCTTTGGTACGACTGTGTCTTTGATTAGGTCTCATCAATACCTCTACTATGCTAAAATTTAAGTTATATACAAATATTTTACAAAAATGTATGTCATAAATAAAATATACCAGTTATTTTCCAATGTAGAGCCTAAAATTATCTTAAATTCCAGTCACCTACCGGAGTTATGTAGTTTGTTCTATTTCTATTAATACTTCTTTATTCATTATAGAAACAAGATTATTATTAATTTAATGCATCAAGTTTCTCAACTTCTTATACACTACACATTATTTTGATTGTACTTCCACTTATTTTATTTAAATTCTTTCGCCAATTTCTGTCAACATACCAGTTGCATAATAATTTATGTAACGCCGTCTTCATTAACATCGACTTCGTTCCTAAAATAACTTTTCCAAGCGTCAGACGAGCTTGAAATAGATGCAACCGCTCTAACGTTGTTTCGCAGCTCATGTGTTCGTTATACGTATTTTTTTCGTTAGTCTTGCTTTCATTAATGTCCAATTCGCCATATATGCGCCGGATGTAGGTAAATTTGGCGGAATCTTTCGAGGGGTCGTCCATATATTGCATACACACATATAAGCTACAATTTTTCTGTTCTTCCTGGTTTTATGTTGCTTTTAGTGGATTGTGGATGTATATTGATCGCACGGGACATGAGGGGTGGGGGGGTTAAGAATAGCGTGTCAAGATGGAAGGAAAGCGGGGGGAGGGGGAATGGCGGGTGTGTGTATTTCGGCTATTTTGTTCGTGGTAATATTGGTCAGAAATTATTTAGTCGAGCCCAAGATTATAATTCTTGTGTTATAAGATGTGCGTTTAAGAGAAAATTGAATAACTATTTGAATCTTTCATCAAAGTAATAAAAAATTGGATGCAGTAGTGTCGGGTCACGGACAGAATAATTTTACGTGAAACGTCATTTTAGCGAATTATACACAGACAGAAGAAAGGATTGGTCGTCAACGTAAACTATTTGAATCTTTCATCAAAGTAATAAAAAATTGGATGCAGTAGTGTCGGGTCACGGACAGAAGAATTTTATGTGAAACGTCATTTTAGCGAATTATACACAGACAGAAGAAAGGATTGGTCGTCAACGTAAACCTCGTTAAAATATATTTTTGTTCTTAGTTATTTGTCCTTTAGTATTTGTTTCTTAGTTCTATGTCTGATTAAAAACAAGCTTTTTGTTTCTGATGTATTTATGTTGTTAAGATCATTTCCTTAACAAAAATATAGTAATTTAAGCACAACTCAATTTGAGTAATGGAAAAAATATTTTTAATATTAATATTGTTTACTTATTGCAATCATTATATTGAAAAACAACGCAAATCAATTTATAAAATAAATTTATACAGTTTACTATGTAAAAACATTGCAGATAAAATGGTGTTTGAAACAGTACGTGACGTTACATGAGGAGGGGTTTAGGCGTGTTTATGCGATGGTTAATGGTGATGGATTGCAAGTGTCCTCTTTTCCATTTCGCTATTTCTTTCTTTCATTAATTGGAACGTTTTCTTATTTTTATAAAGAAAAAACCAGGACTTTTATTTCTCCTGTTAAATGTTACCTATCTTATGCATTTTTGTTTAGTTATTTTAAGTAATACGCATGACGTAAAAATTGTCTGTTGATTTATAAGAGCAAGAATTTGACCAACTAATTTTTTTTTATGACGACGTTTTACTGTTAGGAGAAAAATTTACAGTTACACTGTTAAAAATGAGTCGTTTATTTCAAAAACCAGTCAATAGAATTTTTTTTTAATTTGATTACCACAATCCATCCACATTTTATTCCGCTTTATGGATTATTTTTCACAGTGAATATTGCGTTTAGTGCAGAAACCAGACAAGTGACATTAGATAGCATGTTGAGCGTGAATGTAAAATTTATTCGGCTGTTAACTGATTTCTGAAATAAAGAAAATAAAAAATTGGAATTTTTTTATGGAATCGGAACATTTGGCAAAAACATATTTTTGTGGGATGCACACTCTTGACAAAAAGTAAAGAATAAATATTATAACTTAATTATAGGCAACGTCAACTTCAAGAAGATGTTAAATAATACTCTAAATATTTTAAACCAAAATCTATATTCATATCGACGATACAATTTTTTTTCTTCGTTTCCCGAATATTTGAAAAAGTACGTTTAGCTGGTCTTTGAAATAAACGGTTCAAATGCATTCTCTCATATTTGATTCAACAGACGCCTGCTATATTCTACGATAAAATATTTCGTCAAACTGAGGAAATTCATTTTGTCGTGTTTTTTTTTTTAAAGCAATTCATTTCGTCAAAAATGAGGACGATTTAAAATATATAATTTATTTCCTATAACAAATTTAATTTTAAGCATTTCTGACCCATTTTTACAATTTTATATATTTTCACTAATTTTTACAGTGATTAACACGACTCAGGAAATGAGTTCTGTTTAATTTATTAAAGAAAACATTTATCTACTCAGTCATCTCATCCTTGTAAGTCTCTAATATATTATATATATAAAAAATGTTTCAACTTGTAGGTTTGAAAGAGTAATATTTCTTTTTTTTTTCTCGTTTCAAATGCTTACACTCTCTGTACCAAAAACTATCATAATATAAATCACCATTATTTTGTAATAAAATGCACATAAAAGAATGTAATGATACTGCGATATCTCAATGTGAATGACAGCGCACTTGTGATTAGGAGCTCACGAGATTGAACCTCTTAATACCACAATTAAAGTTTCTCAATTCCGAATTACAGAAATAAAATAAATATTCTCTTTTCCAAGGCTTCTTCTAAAACTGTTTATTTCAGTTTAGGGTCTCTTTAACTATTCTATAAAAAATACTCTTGATTTTTAATTTATCATAACTTAAAAAAGTTAGTAAAATATTATTTTTCAACACTTAGTTACTAAATCAATAATAACTTACAAATATCCTCTAATTTAATCATCAGAAGGTAAGATATATTGCCGATGAAATGTCCTTTTTAACCATAAAATAACGTTTTAAAACATTTCGTTACACATTAAACAACCCATTTTGTTAAATTTTGGAAAATTCTATGAAAGAGTATTTGTGAAATTCAAAGTTAGTAAATAACAAAAATATGCAAATAATCAATTTATTAAAGAAATCGAAATATTTCTATTTATTTTTATTATTTGAATTCCATAACTGTGTTGGTTTAAAAAATATATAAAACTTTCTAGTCATTATCTTCTCTTTACATGAAACACAGACTATTTCGGCCTTTATTGAGCCCCCCTCTCTCTTTGATTTTGAATTTCCCAAGTTGATCAAAGGATAACAATGATTTTTTACAATCTACTTTTTACAAATTTATAACAAAATCCCTTTCCCATACCACATTAATACAAAATAGTTCCAAAATTAAATGAATAAACAATGTATTGAAAATATATATTTATTATATATAACAAAAGAAGAGTGTACTTAACGTTATACTTTTCGATATAATTTAAAATTGTGATCCCCATTGGACAAAACTTGTAGAGCAATTGGACAGTCCTTTATTTTCTTAGAATACACCCTGCTAATATGAGCTATATTTCAAGCCACTTTTTTTTTTAAACATAATAAATATTTAATTAAAAATATTTTATACAGAGGCAACGGTTGTTTTAATAGTTAAACACAAGCTCTATGTTGTTTATATGATTTTTTTTATCAAAACTATATAATCTAACCTTTTATTTTCCACAACTTTTAAAATCTTTTAAAATTTGACTTAACTTAAAACTTCTTGCTACAATAAAAACTCTAGTTGTTCATTAATAATTTTGGAGATTCATTGTACTGTACATTGTTAAGCAAAGTGTTTGGCATAAAAATTGTAAATAGAAAGAAGGGAAATTGAATATACTAGTCGTGTTGAAAAAACTTAATTCTTGCCTTAAAAAATATTTTTTTTTTTACAAAATTTAAATTGTAGAAGTGTTTTTACTCAAAATGCATTACTTATGTGATAGTTAAAATCACCATGCAATTTACATTATTAAAGTCTAAGACTCTTAGATGTGCAGTAAAACAGAAGTATAAAAACACGATAATATTGAAAAAATTGTTTTTTAAACAAACCGACGTAACCGACTCCAAATAGATATTTGAAAAAAGCTTCAGTTAAAAAATAACTAAAATGTTAAAATTTCGGTTTCGAAGTGAAACCCTTAGTATTAAATCGTATCTCTACTTAAAATTTTTGACTTTTATATACATATAAAAGCAAATTCTTTCAGGAAAATTTGCGGACTTCAACTGGCCGAATTCAATGACATTTTCGCCAAATTAAAAAAATATCTTTTAAAAATAGTAATAATTTTAGAAATCACACAAAATTCTCGAAAGAGATAAAGCAAGACCGTTTTTTAACCGACTTAAAGCGCGCCAATCAATAGTTAAAATGTCCCAAAGGAGACAGGTTATCATTGCGACAATTAAGTATATTTTTAATGTATATTACAACACAAGATTTCTGTTCAAATTAAAATATTTTGAAAAACTATTTCTTGCTGGGTAGGGGATATTTCCCTTGGGCATTTTCCTTTTTAAAAAATTCGGTTAGCTGGCATTTAACTATCCGGAATTTTCAATTAATCGGACCGTTAAAAAAAAAATTGTTTGATTTTCAAAAAATTACTTTTTGTTGGATAAAGAAAAATCCACATTTGGAAAAATTACGAAAAAAAGTCGACTGGCTATCTGGCGCTGTTATATATATGGAAATATCGATTAACCAGACTTTTTTTTATTAACACAGTTTCTCCGATATCTAAATATTTCATTGTTGAATAAAGATTGTTCACCCGGCATTGGCATGGATTTACAATATACATTGTTTGAACAAAATGTTTTGTTTACCCAACGACATTTATTAAACCTGATCCGGGACGTGAAAAATGTGAGCGACAACTTCAATTGTTTGACGAAATAGCAGGCCGGAAGCCTCCTGTAAATTAAAAACTAAAAAGGGAAAAATGAAATAATCTTTTTAGAAAAAGAAAAACCGACTTTAAGAAAAATGTGCTATAAAGTATAAAATAATTTTTAATTTTACGTACAATTTAAAAAAATCGAATGATTTAATATAAATTTTATACTTATTACAACTTTTTGAAGTTGTTGCCAATTTACAAAACCATACCTAAATTTTAACGCCGATTTCAAAACGTTGAAATAAGTATAAAATTAATATTAAATAATTCAATTTATACGTAAAAATGTATACTTTTTAGCGAATTTTTTTTAAAGTCGGTTTTCCTTTTAAAAAAAATTATTTCATTCAAGACTACTTATAATGACACTCTCTCCACTCGAGGTGCCACCACCTTAACAATGTTGTCTGACCCATTAGCGGCCTCTTTTGAATGAATGAGGTGTACGAAATTATCTTGAGGGGCGAAACCTGCTGACCACCCTTCAGCCATTTGGTTCTAGACCCAGATGTCGGATCCCATTGTACGGATTCCCCCCCATCGGCACGGCTAGTCCCTAACGGCGCCAGCAACAACATTTTGAGAGCCGTGGGATTAATTAGTGTAAACTAAAACCTCATTTCCTTTGGTTATTAGAATAAGCATGAATGAGGTGCATCAATTGTTTTTTAATTTGTAATTAATTACCATCAATTAGGAATATAAATATATCAGTTCTCAATTCATATAAAAAATAATATTTTGTTAAATTTTCTTTTCAAGTTAATGGTTATGGCATGACCAAAACATATTTTTTTAAAAATAATAAGATAGTTACAAAAACGATTGAAATATTTCTAGTAGTTTACTCTTTTGCTAAGCTAAAAGCCTAGAATCTAAAATGAAACATCTTTAAAATCACATACGTGGGGTATCAGAATAGAAATACTATGCTACGCTTGTAGAAGAGATACATTCCGACTCTATAAATGAAAAACACCACAATTGTTATAAATTCGGTATTGTTCGATGGGAAATTATGCCGATGTTTGTAAAATTTTAAAATAAAACAAGTACGCGTGTCGGAGGAATCCGTGGCATCAGACGCAACAATTTACTTTTAATCAGTCTTTTAACGAGGTTTACGTTGGCGACCAATCCTTTCTTCTGTCTGTGTATAATTCACTAAAATGACGTTTCACGTAAAATTATTCTGTCCGTGACCCGACACTACTGCATCCAATTTTTTATTATTACTTTGTAGAAAGATGCAAATAGTGATTCAATTTTCTCTTAAACGCACATCTTATAACACAAGAATTATAATTTTGGGCTCGACTAAATAATTTATGACCAATATTACCACGAACAAAATAGCCGAAATACACACACCCGCCATTCCCCCTCCTCCCGCTTTCCTTCCATCTTGACACGCTATTCTTAACCTCCTCCCTCATGTCCCGTGCATTCATATACATCCACAATCCACTAAAAGCAACATAAAACCAGGAAGAACAGAACATTTCTACCTTATATGTGTGTATGCAATATATGGACGACCCCTCGAAAGATTCCGTAGGTGCACAAACTCCAGTAGGTGCAGTTTCCGGATTTCTTCCTTTGAGGTAGGTTACTGAAGAAAAAGGTCTGCATCCATAGTCTGATCGGAGAAAGATTAGTGCATTGATAAAATTTCTATAAAGTTACCAAGTGTTGCTGTTCCACGTGTCAGTTAAGCACATTGTGATTTGGCTTGAACACTGTTTCGACTACCACATTATTCACAGTGACCTGCTTATTTTCCCAGATGTAATATTCTTCGCAAGTATTGTTCATTTGCTCCTCTGTCGCACTCGCAGGAAGGGGAATACTGTGGTGGACCCTTCAATAGGGTTGCTATGCCCCTGGGATTCTCATCGAAAATTAACATAATGAAGAGAGCGCTCTATAAAGTAAGAGAGTTTGGTAAATTCCTAGTGTACGGTGCCCCGTTGTAGCAAAGTCCAAAAATGACGTGTTTTTTTTTCGCCAAATCAAAATGGCGGACATTGCGTTGGTCGCACTTGAGCTCCACAATGGGCTAATGACGATGGTTTAGAATTGATTCCGAAGCTTTGCTTTGGTTAATTAACATTGCACTAGAGTTTATATTGGGCTATTGGCGGCAGTTCGGCGCCTATCTCGAAGGTAACAATGTCCCTCCAGGCAGTCGATCATGGTGCTTACAGGCAATCCTTCAGGCAGTTGTTTGGGGCACTTTGAAGCGACACTAGGAATAAACCGAGAATTTTCTAAAAAAAATTTAAATGAATATGTGCCTGTTATCTTTCATTGATGAAATTTAGTTTTCATCTAAGCATGTGATGAATAGTGATTTGGCTGAATAAATCTTTCTTTGGTAAATTCCTAGTTTGTATTGCCCGCGTGGCGAGATTATGAGAAATTGTCCCCAAAATTATGTAGTTTTCAGTGGTTGCCACATAAAAATAGTTGACCATAATGGTTGGTTAAACAAGGGTGCACTAAAACTGCACAATAGGCTATTGATGACAATACAGATTCCGCAAGGTTGGTTAAATAACATCACACTGGAGTTGCATGCGACAATTTTGCAATTAATCAATAACAATATGGCAAAGCACACACTCGTACCGTGCGGCCGTCACAGTCTCTTGCCTCGATTCATTGAACCGGGCAATATTAGCCTATGGCCACCAACTTATTCGGAATCAAATCTGGTACCTTTTTCGAGCAGTTGATTATGGTGTATACAATTAATAAAAATGTAATTCTTAGTACATGGTATGTACCCTCAATCCAGCATTGTGTGCACCAATGATGGGATCTTTTAAGTTGACACTTGTCCACCATGAAGTGGCCGAATCCCCGCCCTTCAAGCAGTAGCGACAATACCAGCAATCCAAAATAATATAACAGTTCCGGTCAATACGAACTGCTTCAACGTGTTCAACAATGTGTGCTTCGTGCCTCCCAATTTCCACAAATATTTACTATTGAGGTAAACATCTGCAACAAACACATCCATAACTCAATCTAAAACACAACAATAGTCAAATGCTGTGCATTAAATGACCAAACAATTTCTAACCACACAATTAATTTTAGTGTTACAAAAATGTAAATTTTATCGTTCACCAATCCGAACTGTCGCCAGTATTCCATTAGACAGCTCTAGTGTGATGTTATTTAACTAACCAGCCTTGTTAAGTCCGAACCACCGCCAATTGTCCGTAGTACAGCACTAGTGTGACTTTATTTAACCAACCAGCCTTATCGAATCTCAGCCGGTTGTGCAGCACTAGTGCCACGTTACTTAACCAGTCAATAATTTATTTTCCTCAGTTTTGACTTGACCACAATATCTAAGTGGGTACCAGATTTGATTCCCGAGTCCGATAGGATACTAATAAGTAAGATATTTTAATCCCAAATTCTGTTTTTACACCCTGCTTCTATGACTGCTTTTCTGCTGATGATTGGCCGAATATCAAAAATATTCTGTCTAAACAGATATTTGGTATATGGGCCGAATATTCTTTCCATCCCTATTTTTTTCATAAAAATCACAAATTCTTGATTTTGTACACGTTGCTAAGTTATTTATAAGCATTTTAATTTTTGCAGACTTAAATATTATTGTGAAAAACTTAGAAATTGTTCATTGGTAGCTAATGTTTTCAAACATATTTAGATAACTTAATTCAATTTGTTTTAAAGACGAGTATAATTTTGATTTATATACTACTTTTAATTGCATTTGGCAAGCATGAAGAAACAAACCATTGCTTTGTAAATATTTTAATGTGAATCTCTGTGCTAAAAAAATTAAATGTTATTATTTCTTTGAATTCTATAATTGATCTGTTCCTGTAAACTGTGTTGTCTTTTTTCTAATTTATTGTATAAATACTTATTATAATGTATATATGGTTTAATTAAGCCTATGCCAAGAAAAGTCTTCTAGTTGGCAAGTCATCTTGTGGAAGCTTCTGAGGACATAACTAAATGACACTTGCTGTTGAATCCATGTTTAATATATTACTGGTATCAATCACAAGTGTTTTTAAGTTCACAACTGAGAGCCAAAGTACCAAATGCAAGGTAAATGAGTACATGCTATCAAGAAGAAATATATTAAGTAAATGTGTGTTGTAATACTATTTATACATATATATTGGTAAAGTATAAATTTAAATGCTGGTTATTATATTTTTTTTAAGTATATTAAATTAGGGAAAGTGGATTATTTCTAAATATGTAACTGTAAAGTAAAACTGAAACTAGGACTGATTCAAATTTCTCCATCTGTTCAACAAATAACTTTAATTTTAGAGTATATAAATGCTACCATGTGACAAAAAGAATACTGAATAAATCCCTAACACAAAAACTTAATACAGAAGACTGTAGGAAGAAAATTATGCAATAACAAATGATTCTTAATGAAATATTCCACAGCTTTAAAACTTTACTTAGCAAGTGGTCAGATTTTCATGCATGTTAGTGCATAAAATAAAATTTTGGAGAAAAAAAATTGTGTTTGTTCTGTATTTTAATGAAATATATATTTACCAATCATGTAATTCCGTTTCAGGATTTTGTTAATACAAGCTCATTACTCGGCCCCCAGGCATTCTTCTCGCCTCCATCTAATTAATTTTAACTTCAATAGTTTAATTCATACCTCATTAAAGTTCTCCTATTACTAGGCTAAATTCAATGGAAGTGTAAAACATTTGTGTCGACACACGCTGATGTTCTTTCCTACTTCCTTAATGAAATGTTAATTTATTTTACTTTAGGAAAGTTTTACATACCTAGACACATGCATAGTACATGCTTATTTCGATCATTTAAATAGCAAATTATCGCTTATAGTATTGCTATTAGAAGAAAACAATTTAAAAAAATTATGTATCACTTAATAAATACTATGCAAGACCATAGCATTTCCTTGAATAGTGCATAAAAACTATGAATTGATGAGTGCATAAAACTGCGTCTGCTAAAACGTTGTTCACCAATCCCAGAGGCATCTTCAAAAAATGTGCTTTTGATTTTCTTTCACAATTGTAATCTATTGCATAAGGTTCAGAGTGGCTGACACCTACAAACTATTTTGTTTCTGGCATGTAATCTGTTTTAAGACACTTAGAATGTATTTTTTATGTTTACCAATCAATTTTTTTATTTCCTTTTAAAATAATTTTCTCAAGTATATTCTTAACCCAGAAAATAAATGTAACAAAAAGATGCCTGTTTTATTGTAATATGTTAATTATGAAAACATAGTTTTATTTCTGTTCTATGTTTTGTTTTGAAAATAAAATAATAAATAAACATCCTTTGTGGTTATTTTGTAATTATTACATTGCTTGATTCTTTGCCATTTTTCATATATAATAATAAACCATTTGTTTAATAATTTATGCAAATTTAATAATTTCATTAATACACTATATTTGAAAAAATATTTTTTAATCATACAGGGGAGGGGCTAAGGTGTGAATATTAAAAAAAAATTGAACGATCTTTAAAGAAAAAATATCAACTTTTAAGATGCAAGTATGGAAATTATTTAATTCCAATGGAACTTAAAAACATCAAACTATTAAGTAATTTAACCTTAATTAATTTCTACAAAACTTTATTTTCAACACCATAGCGTTTCTTTGCAAAATATGGATATAATTACTAAATTCTGAAATAAAACATAACTAATAAATGAAAATTCATACTATTTTAACTATTCTCAAAATTATTATTTGAAAATAGATATGTTTCTGCAAAAAAAAAAAAAAAAACATGTTTGTTTTTGATGAAATAAGAAGCCCATAATTTGAAAACAAAATTATATCAATATCTAACTATAAAAATTGTTTTAATAGTTTTTAATCTTTAATTGAAAAAATATTAATATTTTAGTTAGTAATTCATATTTTTAATTGTCATATTTGAATTTTATAAAAATAGTATAAATAAAACATTTTGGTAAATTTTTTTTTTAAATAACAATACACATAATTGAATGAAATTGACACATTTTTATTGATTTAGCAGTGACGCAGAAACCTGTTCTATTTCAAAAAACTTTCTTTCAGCCATTACATATACTGGACTGGTGCACGTTAAATCTAATAGGGATTCCGATTAGGGATGTGAAATGTATGTTCTTTTTAAAGAAATAAATTTAAGAACATACTGTTCCTGTTCTTTTTAAAGAACAGGTGAAGGTTAATTCCTAGTGTCCGGTGCCCTCGCCAAATGGGATTTGGCGACAAATGTTTTGGCAACCCTACTTGACGCGTGCGAAAATATTTTCTATGGCAACCCTAAAATTTTTACCTACGTAGCTGCGCCATGCTGCGTTTGCTGATACATCTGAGGCCAGATGCGTGCGCGCATGTAGTTTTAGCCTTGGTTTCACGCATTTCTGCCATTTTTGAATGGAAGTTCGGCGGATACGTGGTGATTTTTATTTTTCTGAGCTAACGATGTAACGACGTTTATTTGAACAGCAAGTATTTTTTGAAATTGGAGATGACAGGCAAATGTGCCGTGATTGAGTGGTGCATGGATGCCGGATTGTTAAGCAGCAAATGACGAGTCGAAGTTCGGCAAACGCAAGTACAACCGGAGCAAGCATGTGGAAGGCCAGTGGATGTTTGGAGGGATTGAATCCGGTATCAACAAGTGCTTCATGTTTACCGTGGACGACCGGAAATCGGAAACTTTACTCAACGTTTTGCAGCAGTTCGTTTTTCCTGGATCCGATATTGTTTCCGATTTTCATATAAAATGTTGATTTAACGATCAACGACTGCCCGAAGGATTGCCTGTAAGCACCATGATCGACGGCCCGGAGGGGATCATGGATGTAATAATGAGTAGTCGGAGGCCGAAGGCCAGAGACCACAAAATCGACGGCAGGAGTCTGTGACTTTAAGCGCACTTAAGAGTGCCATCGAAATGCCCCAAACAACTGCCCGAAGGATCGCCTGTAAGCACCATGATCGACTTCCCGGACCAACGCAATGTCCGCCATTTTGCGTCATCTGTCCATGGTTCAAAAATACGAGGCATCGTTCCTGGGTCTTTCCTTCGAGATAGGCACCGAACCGTCGCCAATAGCCCACTGTGCAGCTCTAGTGCAACGTTAATTAACCAAACCAAACCGCCATTTAGATTTGGCGACAAAAAAAAACGTCATTTTTACATTGGCGCCAATTTTTGGACTTGGCGACAACGGGGCACCGTACACTAGGAATTTACCCAGGTGAAAAACGGATGTTCTTTTTTTTCACATCCCTAAATTTCCGATGTCCTGACACCTATTCAGGTTATTCTGGGTGGCAGCTCAGGTGTCCTCGTCATCTGACGTGTGACTTTAATTAACCAATCCTTCGAGCACCAGACATTCGTTTTTTAAGAAATATTTAAGTAATATATTGTTTATTTGTAATTGTTTTAAAAATAATATATAAAGTTTTTTTGAAAATTGGTAAATGTTTGGAAAAATATAGTACAGTACGACGCAAAACATTCTATTATAAATTCTACTAAAAATAATTGAATTTTCTCTTTACTAAGTGTATTTATGACATAGATAAAGATACTGAATTAATAGCTAAATGACATGTTGAAAATTAAAAAGTTATTGCGGTTGATTATAACGAGTGAATTTTGATAAAATTGATTGTAATAGTTTCCCTAAACAGCTAAAATTTAGAAAGTATTCAGTGTAAAACAAAATATTTAGTTCATTGCCTTCCAAACAGTTTAATTAACAATCTTGTGTAATTTTAAAAATTTGCACTGTTTGAGAAGTTTATGATCATAACTTAAAATACACTAAAAACAAAACTACAAACCTTTTCCTCGTTTTAGTTTTGGTTTCATAATCCTACTTGCGTTTTAATTTAACTACAATCGTAATGTATTGAAATTAACATAATTAACGAAAACTTCCGTCGTAATTAATCCACTGTAAAAACAAAGTTTTGTATACATATATGGACACTAGCTGAAATTCTCGTTCTACACACGGGAATGTACAACTGTGGATATACATACGGTACTCCCGTTGATTAACATCCATATTTTAACCTTTAGTAACATCCCAGAAATTTAAAGATGAACAACTTTTATAATTATTAATAATGACTATATCTCCGAAAACTTTTATTAGACACCTATGTCAACATTTGTCGTTAAGTTTTACAAATTGGCAAGAATATTCAGAAGAAAAAAACGAAAACGATTTTAAAATGTTCACTTACCAAATTTTAGATTTTCAGATTTTTTCCCTTGTTGGTATAGTAAACCCTACCAGTACGCAATCTTTTACGATTCGAAAGTGTCGAAAACTAATGTTCCATTACAAAAAATTTGCAGCCAATTTTTAAAGGGTCCACGTATTAAAATCTAGATTTTCATATTATTTCCTTTGTTGGTTGGTAAACCCTATACCTGCATACAAGTTTCACAATTCTAGGAAAATCTGAAGTATCCAAAACTAACATAGAATAAGTGTATTATTCTAACTAACATAACAACATAGAATAAGAATAGAATAAGTGAATAAGAATAAGTGTAAAATAGAATAAGTGTATTATTACATTCGACACAGAAAAAATAGCTTACTTTTCCTATGTAAGGTGTAAATAACTCTCAAATTTCATCTTCCTGGGTAGACGTAAGGTTGTAGGATGAGCGAATGAGTTGGTAGGACTTCCGCATCAGGGGCGGCTCAGGTAAATTTTGCACATGGGCAAGAAGAGATTTTGGCGCCCCCCCCCCCCCCCCCCTCCCCCTCCTATATAAAAAAAAATCCGATGTATGTAACATATCAAGTAACAAACTTTTAGTTACGGAGCCTTAATTTATTACTTTCACGCTATTTTGCACCCCTCCGGATATTATCTACAATAATACGAACCACGAATTTTAATTATTACAATTTGTAATTTTATAATCAGTATTTTTTTAAGTATTGATATAAGCCAATCGGATTCCTTTATGACTATGTCTTCTTTGACTTCCTTTATGACTGAAAATTATTCTTGCTTGTTGTAAAAAAAAATCTTTTACAGTCTCTATTTTTCCTCGTCTGGAAACTATCAAACAAAAGAAAGAGAATATATCTTTTAACTGTAAACGAATAAAATTTCAAACCGTACCTTATTATCAATTGTCTTTTGTGTTATTGGGTTTGTAATAGTGATAACTGTAACTGTTAGGAAATATCAACGCATTTTAAAATATAAATTTTTTATTTGTTAATGTTTTCTCTCATCGAAATGTTCACTATTGCGAAGAATGACCATAATGGGAAACAAAATTGTACATGTAGTGGGAAATAAAAGAGTATTAATGTACTTTACCTTTTTTCAGATGAATAAATGTTTTATACGTTGTTTGCGCATTTTCTTTTCAAGTTTAACTTGAGTAAACTTGCGTCGAGTCGGACGTTTCTATGCCAGTGTGCAATTGGTTTGAGGGGGGTTGAGTGTTACTTGATTATGATCCCAGGATCTCTCCGTGACCTCTCAAAGATCATGGTCCTTCCAATCGTCCCCGAACCCAGCCAACAACGGTGTTGTTTTGGCTAAGTAATAGGAGATAGGGGGAGGAGATGTCCAAAGGGTGTATTAAAAGAGAAGGGGATGCACCAGGATATATGGGTATAGGCGTGTCTATACGTCAGCGGGAAAACTGGCTATACATGACATGGAAAAAGTCCGTAGTGTAAGGGCTTCCAGTAAGAGGGGGAAGATAGGCCGAAATAATTTATAGTGTGCCATTCTTTTTTGTGTCCTTGGAGTATAGGATTCTTTGAGGGGACAAGCGTGATTTTTCCTTTTACTCAGTTTTTATATTCGGCGATGGAGAATGCTGAGGGAGAGGGGTTTAAATATTCGCGATTGAAGAAAGTATTTCGTAAACGTAATTTACTATTAGGAGTAATTTTCGAATTAATTTACAATAGTTTACGTAGGGAAGGGTTGATTTTTTCATTCAATTTGGTCCAGATCTAATTAGGATGAAATAGCCGAAATAATAGATTTCATGTTTGACATCATCATTGAATTTATATTGCAATGCATAATAACAGTTGCAAATGTAAAAACATCTTATTTAAAATAAAGCATACAAAGTAATGTTAAGGAAATATTAGTTTAAAATATTGAAAACACATATAATTTATTTATTTTAAAGTTGGCAATATCTTACAACTTTTCAACAATAATGATTTAAAAAAAATGTTATTTAATATATGGGGAAGGAGGGTTCTGTACTGTGTGACGTGGGGAAAGGAAACGAATCACGACGTACGGAATTTTTTTTTCTAGAAAAAATGCTTAACATTTGATTAAAATATTTTTTTAAACAAACGTTAAGCATTAAGTTTTATAAAGAGTTATTTTGCATCGAGACATGGGTCTTTCTGACGAATACACGAAGTGGGGGGTCAGGTTAAAAACTTTTCAATATATTATAATATAAAATGTTATTTTACTATTGATTGCTATCATTATATTTAATTTAATTCAAATAACCGGACCGCTTATATTGTCCGATTTCGAAAATTCTTTTTTGTTGAATAGAGATAAATCCACTTTGGCAAAAAATGCAACAAAAAAAAACATACTAAAGCACTCACTGATTTACGGGATTTGTTTTAAAAGATTGATCTCCGATTTCAAAATATTTTCATTGTTGAATAGATATTGTCAAACAATGACATTTCATTTACTCGGCATATATTAAAACTTATAATCTCAAAATATACTATCTGGGGCAGGCAAAAAGTAATTAACAACTTGAGTTTCCTGACGAATAATAGTAGGGGATGAAGCCCCCGGCTATTCAGCTTTTTAGTTTATCACAGGGTAATGCAAGCAAAAACTTGAATTTGCTGTTGATTAGAAGCATGCTACAAAGCTTCCTACTACATTAAAAACTAAAAAGGTCAAATGCAACAACTAAAATCAACTTTAAAAAAAAAACGCTACAATGTAAAAAAAATCATTTGAAATTTTAGAAACAATTGGAAAAAATTTAAGTATTTAATACTAATTTTGTACTTATTACAACTTTTTGAAGTAGTGCCAATTGACAAAACCATTCCTAAATTTTGGCGCAGACTTAAAAAATTAGCAATAAATATAATACCAATATTATATATTCATTAAAAAAATGTGTTTTACTTTTTAGCGCTCCTTTTTTTAGAGTCGTTTTTCTTTTTTTAAAAAAGATTATTTTATTTTTTAAAAATTGAAAACAAAACTTTTAAATATAAAATATTTTTTTAAGAAACAGTGGAAAGGAATTATTTTAATAATTTATAAACAAATATTAAAGGACTGTTATTGTTTTTGTTTAAGTAATTGAAACCTAACAACATATTTCATTTTTAAAGATGGTTAAGTGTTTATGCTAATAAGTCTTTACAAATTCTATTGTTTTAGTCAAGTAAGGTTTTTTCGCTCACATTTTTAATAAATATTAAAATTATAAAAGCATTACAAATACAAGAATAAGATTGGCAAAAAAGAGGAAGGGGGCAGAACTATTTTATAAACGACCATATATGTTTCATATCGCATTATAGTTTTTTTTAAAGCACTATATTTTTTATATAATAATTAATATTATTAGACAAATATTTACAATTAAAATAAATAATAAGAAAACATTACCTTTCAATACAATAGCTTTCTTATAAATCAACCAATTAAGTAATGAAATTCATGTGTTTCTTTTCAGTAAGTATTAACAGTAATATAAACACTTTTCTGTAGAATAGCCCAAGTCCCAAGAAAGTGCTGCGTATTCAGTTCCAACGATAGGGCATTTTTTTTACAAAACTCTTTCCCCTTAGTACGGCCAACACCAACGACTGGCCATTCAGAAGAAGGGAAGTGACCGTGAAATGACCTTTAACTGTCTTAACGTCTTTCTTCTGCGTAAAAAGTAAAGATTTATATTTCCGGTGTCCCACCCACTCCATACCAGTCCCCCAGGTAGCACAACAATATTGCCCAATATTGGGCCCAATGTTGGCCAATCTCACTGTGGATTGGTGTATATCGACCGTTCGTTTGCGTCATTAGCCAATATTGCCCAATGTTACCTTGCCGATACTAAGGATTCAACAAATTCTTATAACACCTTTAAACTTATAAATTTGCACTTTATAACAAATAAATGGATAAAGACATCTAATATACACAACTTTTATGTGATAACCCAAGATGTTAATTCGTTTTAAAGATTTTGTCAGTTTTAATCGGCGAATCTTGGTCAAAATCGGTCGGCAATATTCCCATGTCAAATACTGAAGTTCCGACAAAACTTCTAAAAGTTTTAAAAACTACATTTGTTAACAAAAGAATTGTGTAGCAAGAATAATTTTCCACATTTTTAAAGTAATATCTCCAGATTTTTACTCGTTTTAAAAATTTCGCCCCTGAATCGGTTGATATTGGTCAGTTATCAAGGTGCGCATGCGCAGAATATGTTTCAGTTGTTTACTTCGGTCGTGCTCATTCGGAGCCTGGACACCGCCATGCTAGGTGACTTTTTGACGAGCTCCGCGCTGATTTTGAAATTTTATTTAAATTTAATTATATTTTAATTTTTAATATATCGAAATGATCCTGACCATGATGGCTCATCACTAATCCATATTATTTTCAATTATTTGCATTTTCCACGTACTTTTCTTTTTCACACGCGTTGGCCTCCGGTCACACGTGTACATTGAAATCCAACTTTTTTATTGTCATATATTTGTAATTTTTTCATCAGATTTTCCGGCAACAGTGCGTCTCTAAGGTGTGTTCTGCACTACCTAGGACAAACTGTTGTCAGTTTCTGATTAACAGCCAAACTCCTTGGGAGTAGAAACTGTTAGCAGTCACTCAAACTTCCAAATCTGATTCTTTCACCCTTGGTTAGACTTTGGTAGGCAATTTCCGAACCGAAAGCCAATATTACCTCCGATATGGAGAAGAACGCCGTTCTGTCGGCTGTAAGTGTAAACACTGCAGAAGCAGTAGAAATGGAGGTAACCCCGGTTACCGACCAAATTGATTTTTCACAAGAAAAATACAAAAGATGTTTAGACATCAAAGTCAAACAAATGGGAATTCATGAATCTCAAGTAATCATGAACAACACCATAAGCGATCTCAGAAGAGATGTTGATCTGGGTATTGTAAACCGGCACATGGCAGAAGCCAAACACAGATATATGCGAGAAGACTTGCAAAATAAAATATATGATCTAAATGAGATGGGACCATGCCTTCTTGAAGGATGTCGCGATTATGTTGCACCTACGGCAACAAACGGAGCCATGATTCCGTTATAAGCCCGATCAAAAATAATGATCAAAATGAGGTGGATGGGTTCATTCAACCATCGAAACGACACTTAATTGCGAGTCCTAAACTCATATTAAATCCTCGTCCAACACCAGTTTATATTGATAAAAATCCATTTTCTTCACTCCCCCGGGATGATGAACAAGACATACCCGTAGCACAGGTGAAAGCAAAAATCCCACCGATTCATGTGAAATTGACGGCGGATTATGCCGATACCTGCGCTCGGATTATCGATTTCTTGCCAAACTCAGAAAGGCCTAACTTTAAGTTGGGAGGCGATTACGTCAAGGTATTTGTACATACTGATGACGAACATAGGGAGCTAACAACTGCCCTTAGAAATGCAAATATCGATTTCTTCATCATTACACCTAGATCCAAACACCCTCTTAAAGTGGTCATAAAAGGTATTCCCCACTACACCAGCCCAATCAAAATAGAAAACGAATTAACTAATATGGGATTCTCCATTGAAAAAGTCGATAGACTGACTAGCAATAGGGATAGAAGACCCCTGCCAATTTTTCAGATTCATCTCCGTAACAACGGCAAATAGAATGATATATATAAATTAACTGAACTCATGTACCTATCAATCGAAGTGTCTAAATTTATGCGGCCGTGGCGAGTAAACCAATGCTATAAATGCCAAGGTTTCAACCACGGCAGCGAAGGCTGTCATATTAAGCCGAGATGCGTTAAATGCGCTTCCACTGAACATTCGTCTAGCGAATGTCTTAAATCTCGAGACTTGCCAGCAACTTGCTGCAACTGCGGTGAGGATCACCCGGCTTCTTACAGAGGGTCGGAAATCGGAATTAACCTTACGGTGTGTCGACCGAAGGTCCTTACACCTTCATCGAATTAAGTCTAATAAATACAATAACATTAGCGGGATTTAAGTTTAACTCAGAAGTTACTAATTAATTGGTAGGGGTTGGGGGCCCTAAGGCTAAACGCGAGTTCGTTAGAAAAAACCTGAAAAATAACATCAGTAGATGGTATGTGTTAGAAATAAGTAGAGACAACAAGTGATTTGTAGTACATATTTTATTATTATAAGATGCAAAATACACAACATTAAAGACAATAACATAACCTGGCCACTAGCTAAGGAGCAGCTGTCGGAAATTTGACATGTCAATGTGACAAGCAAGTCTAGAAATGCCTACCAGGTGGGGTCGTGGTGAATGGTTCTTAGTCTTTTATGTTTTTGGTTTACCTCGTGATCATACTGTGTGATTTCTTTAAGGTGTTGTATGTCTGAGTTTTCGATTGTCATGTTGTAGTTGTGTGAGAAAGTCAGTATTGCTGTGTCAATAGTGTCCATTTTAAGGTCCCTGTGTAAGATTGTATTCCTGACATACCTTGGTGCATCTGTGAGCCTTCTAAGGGTTTTGTTCTGAAATATTTGAAGTTTCTTTCTGTGTGTTCTTCGAACTGCAGCCCAGACCGGACAGGCATACAGCAGAACTGGTCTGATCATAGTTTTTTAAAGAATTACTTTGTTTCTAAGTGTCATTTTTGAGTTCTTCCCAATGAGGGGATTTAAGCTTATACTTGCACCAGTCGCTTTTGCGAGAGTTTGTTTAATGTGTTCTTTAAAGCTAAGTTTACTGTCTAGGTGTACTCCTAAGTATTTGGTGTGGTGTTCTCCCTTGATCTCTGTATTAAAGATCTCAAGATCGGTGTTGTAATCAACTAGTGTGTCGTGTTTGCGGAAGAGTACCGATACACTCTTTTGAGCATTTTGATGCGCCAGTCTTCACACCATGATTCTACTGAGTTTAAAGCGGCTTGTAGCTTCCCAAAGGCTATGTCACCGTGCTTAGATTTAGCTAGTATTGCTGTATCATCGGCAAATTGGGCCGTGATGTAATTATCGAATGTAGAGAAATCGTTTATGTACAAGTTAAATACGACTGGTCCTAGTATGCTACCTTGTGGTACTCCTGCTTTAATGTTTGTGAGTGTTGAGAGTGTGTTGTTTACTCTAACCTGAAGAGATCGCTCTGAAATAAATGAGTTAATCATGTGAATCATTTCCTTTGGGATGTTTTGGTTTATAAGTTTTTTAATTAGCCCTTTGTGCCATAAACTATCGAATGCTTTTTCTACGTCTAAAAATACGGCTCCTATCATTTCTTTATTGTTAAACGCTTCTCCTATTTTTTCCACTATCCTATGAACCTGATGCGTAGTTGAATGTCCCTTTTTGAATCCGTATTGATTAGTATTAATTACGTTGTTTGTTTCCAAAAAAGATTGCAGTCTAATGTTTAAGACCTTCTCAAAAACTTTTGCCAAACAGGACAAAAGACTGATAGGCCTGTAGTTACTGTGTTGTAGGGGGCTTTTCCCTGGTTTTTTAAAGAGAATTACTATTGCTTTTTTCCCTTTAGGATTTAACTTGATAATAATGTATGTGAGTTCCTCTGGTGTGGTGTAGCGTAAAATGTTGAGTGGCTCTTCTGCTAAGTAGTTGTCTACTTCGTTAATTGTGTCAACAACAAGTTCTAGGTTGATTGGTGTAAGATGTGGTGAAAATTGGCTGTGTAGACTGGAAGCGAGGACCTCTGCCATGTCATGTTCAGTGTAAGCAATAGAGTTCGGACCTTGAAGAGGGCCTATGTTTTGGCGTTTGGTTTTTAGGGCTTTCGCCATTTTCCAAACTGTGTTGTTCTGTAGTGAGAGCCTCATGACCGTGTTTTCCCATTGAGTCTGTTTGTATTCTTTTGTGAGGGAACTTACTTTCTTACATGCCTCGTTCCATTTACGTTTATCCTGGGGGTGCCTTGTTAATTGGTATATCTTTCTAAGTCTATTTTTTTCCCTTATCTCATCTTTAAATCTCATGGGGGAGTTTTAGGGTTTTTTCTATTTTGATGGGTTTTGAACAGCTATCTATATCCCTTTTTATTTTGGTGGTTAAGATCTCAATTGCTTCGTCTATTTGATTGATGGTTTTTAAGTTTGGGTTTACTGTTAAATTTTCGTCTGAGATGGAGTGGAATCTTTCCCAGTTTGTTGTAAATTTAAGTGCTTCAGGAGGTTGGGTGAGGCCATAGAGTGTAAATGTGACTGGGTTATGGTCTGAAGATAATTAGCTGTGTACTTTAAGTGTTGGTATGGATGGTATGCCCTTAAGGAGCATTATATCTAATATATCTGGTCTGTGTGACAGAGTGCCTGGAAAGTGTGTGGGTTCTTCTGGTGCGACGATGGTAATGCCATTGTCCAGAATGTATTTGCTAAGTGTGATGCCGTTTCTGTTGTTAGCGCGACATCCCCAAATAGTGTTTTTGGCGTTTAAGTCGCCTGCTAGTATAGTGGGTAGTCCTGTGTTCAAGAGGGCTGTCAAGTTGTCTGCTCCGATTTTGGAGTTTGGTGGGTTATAGACCGAGATAACGAGGATTTCTCCAAAGCTCTCGTTTTCCAGTACTACGGCACATGCCTCAATGGTGTTGAGTGTTGGAAGTATGTATTCGGTACATTTAAAGCTGCTTTTTATGTATATGGCCACTCCTCCTCCTTTATTAATTAACCTGTCTTTCCTAAAAGTTTATAGTTAGCTATTTTCGCATTGTCACTTGGACGAAGATGCGTTTCGTTGACCAACATAATGTCTAGATTTTGCTCCATAATGAAGTATTTCACCTCCTCTATCTGTTTCCTTAGTCCATTTAAGTTTGCAAAGCTAATTTCTGTGTAGAATGTGGGTGTAAAAGTGTGTGTTCCCCTGTGGTGTAATTTATTCATAATTTAACATACTGACTAACTCTTCGAAGGTGCTAAACCCAACTTCTAATTTTGCCATTATGCCCTTAGTTGTTTTAAATTTTGCGGCGGTATTTTTGAATAAATTTAAGATTTGTTTTAAATTAAACGTTTTCATAAAAGACTGAAATTGCCTGATATAATCTAAGATACTTTCTTCTCCTTCTTCCTCTTGAACCGTTGGTATTGGTTGTTGTTGTGTATGTTGGGTAGGCGCCGGAGGCGCAGTTATAATAGGTGTGGGTGTTTGTGGTGTTAAAACAGCGTCAGAAAAGCTGACCCCTGACCTTACTCAGGAGGGGGCGGGGTTTGTTTGGTGGGCGGAGCTATCCCAGTGGGCGGAGCCTCAGGTGTGTTGGTAGTGTGTGTTGTATTCGACGAATTCGTCGTTTGAGTTTTTCTTGGGGTATATAGGGCACCCCCTGAAATTGGCCGTATGAGGTCCTTCACAAAGGGCGCATTTGGGCGAATCAATGCGACCCTTGGTGGGACACTCAGCTGTTAGGTGAGGACCCGAACATTTAACACAACGTACCGGGTTCTTGCAGCCTGATTGGGCATGGCCATAGCGTTGACATCTGTGACATTGGGTTGGCTGTTTTGATTTGCGGTAAGGGTCAACGCGAACTTTTAGGTTCATGAAGTCCATTAAGTTAAATATGTTTTTGTTTATGGGTGTATTGTCAAGTTCAATGAAGAAGACCGGAATTGGTATCTTCTACCCGTCCTTAGTTTTAGAGTATTGAAAGACGGTTTTGGGAAAATATCCTATCTCGTTTAACTCCTCCTTTATAACATGTTCACTGATATCGGCTGGTACATTCCTTAGAATAGCTTTAAGGGTTCGTTCTCCTTTCATCTTATATGTGTGAAACGGGATCCCCTTATCTTCGAGGATTTTCGTCGCACACCTATAATGAAGATCGGTTGAGACTTTCAGATTGAGAGTCTCGCCCGTGGCCTTGCCGCTAAAATTGCTTAATCCAGCATCTTTTAGGGCTTTTGATAGGTCCTTCCAATTTATTTTCGGATTTGTAATCACTATCGGGGGGATTTTTTTGGATAATCGTCCTAGGGGCTGCTACAAATGGTGTAGGATCACTAGTATCCATGTCAGTGTTTGTTATGGTGTTTTCGCCAGTTTCTAATGCGGCGAATTTGTTTATAAACTCCAGGGGCTCGGGCTACAGCTGTCCCGATGCCGTTTGAAGGTTTTCTTTGGAGTAATGAACTCCTTTTCATCCGTCTCCTTACTCTGTTTCTCTACTTGTCTTAAGCGATTAACTACAATGAGATTTAACTGCACTTCAAGAGCTTCTCCAAGCTCTATGGAATGCTGGTGATTTTCCCTAGAGTATGATCTATGTTTTAGGGCTTCGATCTGTTTCTTAATAGTAATTACCTTTTCGTAAATGCAGATGTCTGTCTGATCATCTGGGGTTGGAACCTGTGCGCTCCCATCGGGAGTCGCGCCACTTACACTGATAACTGTGTCTCCGAAAAACGTTTCTTGTCCTGAAAGGGAAATCAACGAACTCCCACCGGGAGCCGTGGTGCCTAACAGTCCCTGACTAACATTCCCTGTCTCTGTAAAGGAATTATTTGCTTCAGCCTGAGGGACCCGTAAAGCGGAATCCGAAGCAGTTATGGAAGGAGGGGCGGACATGACTTATACCAGGGTCAAGCCGAAAGAGAAAAAGAAACTTATGCCAGGCAGACGGAAGCCAACCAAACACACCCTTTGGGGAATTGGCGGCTGATGGTAGTTTCGCCTAAGAAACGGGAACCGCTCTTTAGAGTTACGCTACCATCGGAAACCTAGGACTTACAACTTTTAAAAAAGAGTCAGAACTTACACCTTGATCTGCAATAACATCTGCTTCTCGCTAGTCTAAATGCACCACCGATCGCATATGATTAGCCTTGATAAAGGCTGCAACCCAGTGTCATACAATAAACCAACTCGGGATCGCCGGCGGGAACACGTCCGAGCGCGGGGCACTCGGGAGCTCGAACACGGGAACTGGACAGGAGCCTCTTGAAAACACGACCTCACTTCACGAGCGTCGGACTGGAGACAGGACTTACAGAGGGTCGGAAATCGGAATTAACCTTACGGTGTGTCGACCGGAGGTCCTTACACCTTCATCGAATTAAGTCTAGTAAATAGAATAACGTTTGCGGGATTTAAGTTTAACTAAGAAGTTACTAATTAATTGGTGGGGGTTGGGGGCCCTAAGGCTAAACGCGAGTTCGTTAGAAAATCCTGAAAAAATAACATCAGAAGATGGTGTGTGTTAGAAATAAGTAGAGACAACAAGTGATTTGTAGTACATATTTTATTATTATAAGATGCAAAAAACACAACATTGAAGACAATAACATAACCTGGCTACTAGCTAAGGAGCAGCTGTCGGAAATTTGACATGTCAATTTGACAAGCAAGTCTATAGGGTCTTACCATGTAGGATCGTGATGAATTGTGCGGGGTCTTTTTTGTTTCTGGTTTACTGTATGGTCATAGTTTGTGATCTCCTTAAGGTGTTTAGAGTCTGAGTTTTCTAGTGCCATGTTGTAATTGTGTGAGATTGTTAATATTGCTGTGTCTATGGTGTCCATTTTAAGGTCGTTGTGTAGAATTGTGTTTCTGACATACCGTGGTGCATCTGTTAGCCTTCTGAGGGCTTTGTTCTGGAATGTTTGTAGTTTCTTTCTGTGTGTTCTACGGACTGCAGCCCAAGCCGGACAGGCATGCAGCAGAACTGGTCTAATCATGGTTTTGTAAAGTATTACTTTGTTTCTAAGTGTCATTTTGGAGGGGTTTTAAACTTACGCTTGCACCGGTCGCTTTTGCGAGGGTTTGTTTAATGTGTTCTTTAAAGCTAAGTTTACTGTCTAGGTGTACTCCAAAGTATTTAGTGTGGTGTTCTCTCTTGATCTCTGTATTAAAGATTTCAAGATCTGTGTTGTAATCTACTAGAGTGTCGTGTTTGCGGAAGAGTACCGATACACTTTTTTGTGCATTAATTTTGATGCGCCAGTCTTTGCACCATGATTCTACTGTGTTTAAAGCGGCTTGTAGCTTCCCAAAGGCTATGTCACCGTGCTTAGATTTAGCTAGTATTGCTGTGTCATCGGCAAATTGAGCCGTGATGCAGTTGTCAAAAGTAGGGAAATCGTTGATGTACAAGTTAAATAATACTGGTCCTAGAATGCTTCCTTGTGGTACTCCTGCTTTAATGTTTGTGAGTGTTGAGAGTGTGTTGTTAACTCTAACCTGAAAAGATCGCTCTGAAATAAATGAGTTTATCATGTGTATCATTTCCTTGGGGATGTTTTGGTTTATTAGTTTTTTGATTAGCCCTTTGTGCCATAAACTATCGAATGCTTTTTCTACGTCTAAAAATACGGCTCCTATCATTTATTTATTGTTAAACGCTTCTCCTATTTTTTCCACTATCCTATGAACCTGATGCGTGGTTGAATGTCCCTTTTTAAATCCGTATTGATTAGTATTAATTACGTTGTTTGAATCCAAAAAAGTTTGCAGTCTGATGTTAATGACTTTCTCGAAGACTTTCGCCAAACAGGGCAAAAGACTGATAGGTCGGTAGTTACTGGGTTGAAGGGGGCTTTTTCCTGGTTTTTTAAAGAGAATTACGATTGCTTTTTTCCATTGGTTAGGGAAGTATTTTAACCTGAGGCATGCATTGAAGATGGTGGTGATATGTACTATATGGGCAATATTCTTAAGTGCTTTATTTGAGATTACATCGTATCCATAGGCTTTTTTAGGATTTAACTAGATAATAATGTCTGTGAGTTCCTCTGGTGTGGTGTAGCGTAAAATGTTGAGTGGCTCTTCTGCTAAGTAGTTGTCTACTTCATTGATTGTATCGACAACAAGTTCTAAGTTGATTGGTGTGAGATGTGGTGAAAATTGGCTGTGTAGACTGGAGGCAAGAACCTCTGCCATGTCATGTTCGCTGTAAACAATAGAGTTCGGTCCTTGAAGAGGGCCTATATTTTGGCGTTTGGTTTTTAGAGCTTTCGCCATTTTCCAAACAGTGTTGTTCTGTAGTGGGAGCCTCATGACTGTGTTTTCCCATTGAGTCTGTTTGTCTTCTTTTGTGAGGGAACTTACTTTCTTGCATGTCTCGTTCCATTTACGTTTATCCTGGGGGTGCCTAGATTGCTGGTAAACCTTCCTAAGTCTATTCTTTTCCCTGATCTCGTCCTTAATCTCATGGGGGAGTTTTAGGGTTTTTTCAATGTTTATGGGTTTAGAACAGCTATCTATATCCCTTTTTAGTTTGGTGGTTAAGTTTACGATTGCTTCATCTATTTGGTTTATGGTTCTCATAGTTGGGTTTGCTGTTAAGTTTTCGTCCGAAATGGAGTGGAATCTTTCCCAGTTCGTTTTGAATTTGACTGCTTCAGGAGGTTGGGTGAGGCCATAAAATGTAAAAGTGACTGGGTTGTGGTCAGAGTTTAAGCAGCTGTGTACTTTAAGTGTTGGGTTTGATGGTATGCCCTTAAGGAGCATTATGTCTAATATGTCTGGTCTGTGTGAAAGAGTGCCTGGATAGTGTGTGGGCTCATCTGGGGCGGCGATAGAGACGCCGTTATCCAGTATGTATTTTCTAAGTTGTTGCTCGACAGCCCCAAATAGTGTTTTTGGCGTTTAAGTCGCCTGTTAGTATAGTGGGTAGTCCTGTGTTCAAAAGGGCTGTCAAGTCGTCTGCTCTGATTTTGGAGTTTGGTGGGTTGTAGATAACGAGGATTTTTCCAAAACTCTCGTTTTCCAGTACTACGGCACATGCCTCAATGATGCTGAGTGTTGGAAGTATGTATTCAGTGCGTTTAAAGCTGCTTTTTATGTAAATGGCCACTCCTCCACCTTTATTAATTAACCTGTCTTTCCTAAATAATTTATAGTTTGCTATTTTCGCATTGTCACTTGGACGAAAATGCGTTTCGTTGACCAACAATATGTCTAGATTTTTCCCAATAATGAAGTCTTTCACCTCCTCTAACTGTTTCCTAAGTCCATTTAAGTTTGCGAAGCCTACTTCTGTGTAGAATGTGGGTGTAAAAGTGTGAGTTCCCCTGTGGTGTAATTTATTCATAATTTAACATATTTACTAACTCTTCGAAGGCACTAAACCCAACTTCTAATTTAGCCATTATGCCCTTAGATGATTTAAATTTTGCGGCGGTATTTTTGAGTAAATTTAAGATTTGTTTTAAGTTAAATGATTTCATGAAGGACTGGAATTGCCTGATGTAATCCAAGATACTCTCTTCTCCTTCTTCCTCTTGAACCGTGGGTGCTGGTTGTTGTTGTGTGTGTTGAATTGGCGCCGGGGGCGCAGTTATAACTGGTGCTGGTGTCTGTGGTGCAGAAACAGCGTTTGAGAAGCTGACCCCAGGCCTCACGAAGGAGGGGGCGGGGTTAGTGTGATGGGCGGAGCCTCTGGTGTGTTGTTCGTGTGTGTTGGGTTGGACGAATTCGTCGTTTGTGTTTTTCTTAGGGTACTTCGGGCAACCCCGGAAATTGCAGACCCAGGTCCGGATCCACTAAGTAACCCCGGAGGGGGGCACACAGGATACACAGTCCTTAGAGTGTTTAACGATCCGGGCCGGGAACGTGATGCCCCCCTGCACTGTGTTGGCTGTTTAGATTTACGGTAGGGGTCCACGCGAACTTTTAAGTTCATGAGTTCCGCTAAGTTATAAATGTTTTTGTTTTCTGGTGTGTTGTCGAGTTCCAAGAAGAAGACCGGAATCGGTATCTTAAACCCATCCTTAGTTTTTGAATATTGGAATACGGTTATTGCCTCGTAGCCCTCTAGCTTTAACTCTTCCTTAATGATATGCTCACTCATATCGGCTGGAACATTCTTAAAAATTGCCTTCAACGTTCTTTCTCCCTTTAACTTATAGATATGATACGGTATCCCCATATTAGTGAGGATATTCGTAGCGTTCCTGTAGTCAGTTTCGGTCGAGACCTTTAAATTAAGAGTCTCGCCCGAGGCCTTGCCTCTAAAGGCGCTTAATCCAGCGTCCTTTAGGGCTTTCGATAGGTCTTTCCAGTTAATATTTGGGTTCGTAATTACTATCGGGGGGATTTTTTGAATATTCGTCCTAGGGGCTGCTACAAATGGTGTGGGATCACTAGTATCCATGTCAGTGTTTGTTGTGGTGTTTTCACTGGATTCTAAAGCAGCGAATTTGTTAGCGACCTCCAAGGGCTCGGGGCTTACGCAATCCCGAGGCCGCTTGAACGTCTTCTTAGGAGTAATTAACTCCTGTTGGCCCTCTCCTTTATCCTGTGCTCTCTTAATTCCTACGGCAGTAACCTCAAATAACAACGTATCTCGAAGCTCTCTAGCTTCGATGAGTTGGTTGTTTTCCCTGAATCCATCGAATTGGCATTGATATTTAAGCGCGTTGTACCTCTTTTCTGCCAAAGCTAACGTCTCTATAGCCGAGTAGTTTTCTTCGTTAGGTACTAGATTTCCTGTGAAATGACCCTGCGAGCTCCCACCGGGAGTCGCTGTACTTACATTACTCGGGAACGTCTCTGCGTCTGAAAGGATAACCTGAGAGCTCCGACCGGGAGTCTCTTCACTTA
Organism: Troglohyphantes excavatus; assembly: GCA_963932185.1. Lineage (NCBI taxonomy): Eukaryota > Metazoa > Arthropoda > Arachnida > Araneae > Linyphiidae > Troglohyphantes > Troglohyphantes excavatus. Next base: position 55,250,665 of record OZ010672.1, on the reverse strand, counting down.
CATTACATCTCCAAAAATAGAAGCTCCTTCTGAAATAGAATTCATCGAACTCCCACCGGGAGCCGAGGTGCCTAACTTAACATTCCCTAACTTAACATGCCCTACCACTGGAAAGGAATCAACCACTTCAGCCTGAGGGACCCTTAAAGAGGAATCCGAAGTGGTTGTGGAAGGAGGAGAGGACATGGCTTTTTACCAGGAGCCAAGCCTAGATAGAAAAATTGACTACTGCCAGGCAAACAGAAAGCGTACCAAACCACCCTTCGGGGAATTGGCAGCTAATGGTAGTTTCACCTAAGAAACGGGGAACCGCTCTGTAGAGTTACGCTACCATCGGAAACTTTTTATTTATTTTATAAAATTTTGTACTTTTTATTTGGTTTTTTATTTTTCTTGTCCTCAGACGAGCGCCTGATCATAAGATACCCGAGAGCCGTTTGTCCGCCGAAACCTGACCCTGAGTCACCTACACCTGTGTGTAAGCTCAAACCTCAGGGTTACTCAGGTACGGCGGTAGCTCTCGACATCGTCGTTGTTGAAGAATGGTCGTAGACCTTTTGAAGTTTCAGCAATCCGAGAATTAATCGGTGTTGCAGATGCTTGAGAACAACTCAAGAGCATTTAAACCTACCTCCATTTTTTCAAATGGGTTTTCAGCTTGTTTAAATTTAGCGAAAAGTTCTTTTGCTTTGGAAAGAATATCTTTTAGGTTAATGTTTTTAAACCATTTTGCGATTTCTCTGAGAAATCCCATGATATCATCCGTATCTGATTCGGCAGAGTTACTTTGGCTCGTCTCCTTTACTGGAGGCGGGGCTTCTTCGACCAATGGCAATACAGGTACTTCGGTATTCCTGAGGGTGGGCGGAGCTACCGCCGAGTCGACCTGTGGTCGAGTTTTTTGCCGCAATTTTGGAGCGCTGGGGCACCCAGTATAGTTTGCGGTATGGCTACCTTGGCATAAGGCACATTTAGGATTTGAAATGTACTTTTCTGTACAATCAATTGAAAAGTGATTTTCTGCACACTTTACACACCTAATTGGGTGCTGGCACAGATTTTTAGTATGTCCGTACCTTTGGCACCGATGGCACTGGGTCGGAGATTTTTTTCTGCGGTATGGTTCGACTTTGACTTTTAAGTGCAAGAGGTCTTTCGTTTTGTAGATATCCGCATCGTGCTTTCCAGAGGTTAGCTCGAGGTAGAAAATGGGTAGCGGGATTTTGCATCTTTTGACCGTTTTCTTCAATTGATATACGCTGACAATAGGGTGTCCCAGTTGGGCTAATCCCTCTTTGATCTCGTCAACTGGCATGTCCGCCGGGACGTTTTTAAGCACGACTTTGAGTTTTTTGGCTTTGGTTGTACTGAAGGTGTGGAAGGGGTAGCCCTTTTCCTTAAACAGTTCAATTACTTTATCAAAGCATTCCTTTGAGCTAAGCCTTATATTTATTGATTCAACGTTTGCTTTGCCTGTGAATTCGGTGATTCCTTCGGAATTGAATACCGAGCGTATTTCAGTCCATAACTTTGGGTCTGAAACAATTATTGGTGGAATTATAGTTTTCAAGGGTAATACCTCTACGTTAGGTTCAGCCTCCACTATTTCGCTATCAATAGCTGCGAATTTGTTAGAGACTTCGACTTTGGTAGGGCTATATTCCCTTTGTCTTTTTGCCGTCTTTTTAGGCAATTGAAAACCGTCAATTGTTTTTTCGAGACTTTGAATTTGAGTATTGCTCGAATCTATTAAATCAACTTCAATTGGCATAGGTTCATTAACTATGGGTTCAGGCTCTGATACCGACATAGTAACTATTTTGGTTGGCTGTATCTCGGTTGAGATGGTAGTTTGCTTTAACTCCGAGGATGGAGGCGCTAAGAGGCCTTCGTTCATTTTTGGTTGACTAGTCTCCGGAATTGTTTGAATTTGGATCGGAAAGTCGGTTGATGTTTCCATTAGGCTATCAACTTTTAATTCTTCCTCGTTCCTAGTGCATTCCTTCGGTTTGCTTTCCGGGGTAATGCTCGGTAATTTTTCCACCTGAACGATCGGGGTGGTTGGGAGGTTCCAAGAATGGAGGTCCTCTGCTAAAGCTTTTCTGAGAATAATATCATTTTCGAGTGATCTTTGATCTGATCTAGTCCATTTGCCCGTTTTTTTAAGAGCAAGCAATTTTTCGTAACCAAAGTTTACTTGAAGTATTCTAGCCTCAAGTTGTTTGAGCGTCAAGTTAAAATAGCGCGCCATTTAGAAAGATAGAGAGAGATAGGGTAAGATCAACCGGGCGAAGGGAAGCTAAGCTAATCCGAAGATAAAGCTTCGCTGTAATCAGACTTTCCTAGGTATTGGTGATCAAAGCCACCACCTTAGAGTAAGAACAGAATATGGAAATCCCGGGTTTACGATTTAAGGTAAGTGCAAACGCAGGCATACAATACCACAGGCTAGGTTACACATTTACAGATGATAACTTCTTATCAGGAGTTCGTTGTTAACGTCGTTGTATTATCAGCTCGGGAGCAGCTCGAAGGTACGTCCGTCTCCGATGGAGGCGAGAGAATGATGATGCTTACAGAGAGTGCAAAGCTTTCCCCAAGTTAACGAAAAAGCCGTATCAAGGGCCAACCATGTTCCAAACTCTACTCGAGCCCGCGACCAATCAGAGCACACTACAGCTCCTACCCATATTCCTACTTCCAACTCGGTCAGACCCAATATTAGCTATGCAGTGGCGGCATCTAGCGGCTGAACTATCGTTAATCCTATCGTCAATCCTGTAATAAATCCAACTACAAGTCCAATTGAACCGCCATTTGTGGTCACAAACGAAATGTTTTTCAAGCTAATGACGCAGATGACTGCTCTTACGGAAAAGGTCGCTTCTCTTGCCGAGAGCGTTAACAAAATAACCCGTCAAATCACCCTTTAATGTCCACAAACCAACCTAAATTCTCAATTATTTCTTGGAACTGTAATGGACTATCTAATAAAATCGGGGAGCTGAGAGAGCTTGTGGCTAGGCAGCTTCCTGATATAATATTAATTCAAGAAACGAGACTCTACTCAACAAATAAAGTTAGCATGCCAAATTACATCTGTATTAGAGATGATTAAGTTGATCCCACACCTACTGCCCCTATTCATAAACTAGGCACAGCAATATTCATTAAATCAAACATCCCGGCATACAGAGTCCCCTCTCCTCTCTTAGACAACATAGAATCCACAATTATCACTGTAAACCCGAAAGGTCTCACGAAATTTTCCATAGCCTCAATTTATATTAGAAATAGCCCAACCCTCTATCTTGAGAAAGAGCTCATCACACTTCAAAAAATTGGCAACTCTATGATCCTTTTTGGCGATCTAAATGCGAAATCACTTCGATGGAATCACTGCAAAAATCTAGCAGGGTACAAGATCGAAATCTTCGCAGATAATAATGGCTTCGAGATAGCAGCCCCCGACACCCCAACCAGGTTCGGTACTCATTCATACTCAACAATTGACTTGGCACTCATCCGTGATATTCCGTATAACTACTCAATTAAATCTATGGCAGAGCTCAGCTCTGACCATAACCCAGTTTCACTGATCTTCTCAGTTGACATACCTAGAACCAATGTAGATATGTACTACAAAACAAATTGGGAAACCTTCCAAAGTAAACTCGTAAACCAAACTCTCCCTGAAACTGCCCCCACCTCCCCCAGTGAACTGGACGAAGCTGTAACTAACCTAACTGATAATATTATTCGAACACATGCAAACTCCTCAACCGAAACCTCACGTATAAATGGTATTCACGTAACAAGCCAAATCACAAACCTTATCAAAAAGGAAAAATCATGCCAGAAGGGACTGGCAGAGGTATCGTGATCCTACCGACAGAGCACTTATGCGTAAACTCCAAGGGGAGCTTAGAAACGCAACCAGTAAAATAAAACAAAAAGACTGGAATGATTACCTTGTCTCTCTAGAAATTGGAAACGGCTCAATTTGGAAAGCAGCTCGATCCCTTAAAAATAAACACAAACCGATACCACCTCTTCAAAGCGGAAATTCCATGGCTCTTACGGATACAGACAAGACAAATGTCATCGCCGATACATGCGAAGCCCAATTCAATGAAAACCCTACAACTAATCACCAGTTTAACACAGATGTCCTAAACTCTGTTGACAACTTTCTCCTCATAAAACCATGTAATACATATGAACCTGTCCTACAAATTGAAGTTACTGACGCAATACGAAATCTAAAAATAAAAAAGGCCCCGAGGAAGGAGGGGATAACTAACAAGATGATGAGGAACCTCCCACCCAACTTCATTGCATACTTTGTACTTATTCTAAATACAATGTTCCATCTTAACTATTTTCCTACCCCTTGGAAGAGCGCAAAAGTAATTCCAATTCCAAAACCAGGCAAAAGCCCAAAAGAACCATCGTCCTATCGACCTATCTCCCTGCTACCTGTTCTAGGCAAAATTGCCGAACGAACTATCAGAGATAGAATCCTAAATTTCCTCACCATAAATAAAAAACTAATCCCACAACAATTTGGGTTCATGAAAGAGCTTTCAACTACGCACCAACTATTAAGGGTAACGGACTTCATCTCAGAAAGTCTTTCTAAAAAGGAAAGCACGGCAGCTCTATTCCTCGACGTTGCTAAGGCCTTTGATCGTGTCTGGATCAAGATTACCTTGGCCTTACCAAGGGCTTGATCCACAAATTAATCTCATTAACTTTCGCTGATAATCTCATTCATCTTATCCACTCCTACCTAAAGAACATGACCTTTGCTGTCTCGGTCCGAAAATCCCTTTCAACCATTAGATTAGTTAAAGCAGGAACTCCCCAAGGTTCTGTCCTGGGGCCCCTGCTTTTTAACGCTTACATTAACGATATTCCCCAACATAATAAAACCATGCTAGTCCTCTTCGCAGACAATACTGCAATAATGGCCACTGACAGAGAACTAATCACGGTAACCGAATTCCTCCAAAGTCATATCAAACTTCTGGGACAATGGCTCCACAACTGGAAAATCCAGATAAATGTCGAAAAAAGTGCAGCCGTCCTATTTACTAACAGACGAAAAGTCCCTGATGATCTAAAATTAAACATGTTTAATACGCAGCTTAATTGGCAGGAGTCAACCAAATATCTTGTAGTCATTCTTGACAAACGCATGACCTGGAAATTCCAGATCAAACACATTCGTGACAGACTAACTGTCGCTCAAGCCACCTTCCGTTCACTCATCTCCAAAAGATCCCCACTTAACATTGACAACAAGCTCTTAATCTACAAGACAATGCTCCGACCCATAATCACATATGCCTCGCCAATTTGGGCCTCTGCGTGTAAGACAAGACTAGACGAACTGAAAAGAGCCCAATCTGGAATTATCAAAATAAATATTGCTAGATCCCCTTGGTTTATTCGTATATTTGATATACGAGATTCCCTCAGTATCCCCTCACTCTGTGAATTTATGGGTAAACTTGCTACCGATTTCTACACAAAAATACCACACATTGACAACCCTGAGTTACAAAAACTCGAGGTGTGTGATTACACCCTTTGGGTAAACAGACGGCGACCCAGAGCAGCTATGAAGCTCTGCAAATAATCCCCAGCAGTTCCATTCCAACCTGACATGCTTTCGCTTGATCTATTGTGATGTCCCTAGACTAAGCTAATTTAGTAATGTATTGCCCCAGATTTGTTGTAAAATAGAAATGTAATTCACCCTCTCATGTTGTAAAATAGAAATGTATCTCACCCATGTATCTTGAGGCTTCATGCCCAATATTTTTCACTGTGCTACATGTTTTATATGTCCAAAGGACTTGAAAAGAACCTATGAAATGTAGGTCTTTCATGGAAAAAAAGGCTCACGCCTTGGTTGTTTATTCACCTCTCATATTGTAAAATAGAAATGTAATTCACCCATGTAATTTTGAGGCATCATGCCCATTCTTTTTTCACTGTGCCACTTGTTATGAATGTCCAAAGGACTTGAAAAGAACCTATGTAATTATAGTAATTTTCATGGAAAGAGGCTCACGCCTCTATTTTTAGTGCTTTAATATGTTGTTTCGTCTTTACGTCCTGTGTTGTCCCTGTTCTGTTCTTACTTGTTTTTACATGTCATTCAAATCTATCATAAAGTCATGTTGATATAAATAATAGTCATACAGGAGGTTAAAGGAGCTACGCTCCTAAGGTACTCCGCACGCTTCGCTCAACTCAATTCGGTCGTGCTTTGAAATGAAATGGCGCTAAAAGCCCGGGCTTTGCATGTGATGTGAAAGAAGTATAAAATGCAGGTAAATATTTATCAAAAGTCAACCGATTATTTACAGATTATACAAATATTAAGGGAACGACCAACAACAGGCTCAACACCCAACAAGTATTGTTTACTTGTTGAGTCAAGTGTAGCATTTTTACAGATTTTGTTGTTTATTGTACGGAATTGACAGTACCTACTGGAAGCGTTGTATCATGATCGTATGAGTTTATAAAAAACTTAGATTTTTCTTAAACTTATTTATAGGAAAAAACAGATTTCATTAATTGTATTTTTATTGTAGTAAGTTATTCAGATCGGAATATTTTTATAGTTCTCTAAATAAGTAAATGTAATTGTTTTGTACTCGAAACTCTTTTCTTTCGGGTAACTTCTACCAAGTTCTCTACACTTAAAAGTGCCTAGCAATTTTCTAAATGATATATTATTAAGGAATGTTTAATTATGGAAATTTAATTTCCAAATCTGATGTTTTAGATAAGTTACAAAAACACTTTAACAAAACAATTTATCCTAGCAGATCCTTACCACATTTTAAGAAATTTCAACTTGGGGCAAAGTAAATTTTTCAGATAGCAGAATCCCAGAAGTAAATGAAAAATGTACTTAAAATAGCAAATTTAAACTAATTTAATAAACTTAGTTTAAAATTATATGTTCCGAAAAAAAATTATTTAAAAAAATTTATCTAATTCATGAAATTTTCTAACGGTTAATAAAAGTATGTTTTTTTTGTGGTCATAACGTAAAATTTTATTTTAAAATATATATTTCTGCAATCATACAAATGTAAAGTTTTAAATCTAAAGTACATATACATCTAAATATGTATACTTGGGTAAATCTTAGACAAGTACCCGAGCATATATTGCAAACAAAATGTGCATTAATAACATTACACATTAATAAGTAGCATTTACTTTATAAGATTAACAATAATATTCTATTTGTATTTTGAAAATATTTTGTTTTATAGCACCAAAATGTAGAAAAATAAGTAGTTTTAAATTTTTAAAAATTTTTATCATATTGGTATATTATAACATACGTTAGCTAAAATTAGACATAATACTTTTTTAAAACTTGTTATCATTTCTGAAAAATGCTTTTAAATAATCTATGTCCTTGTAAATTACTGCTTCTGGCAACTTTTGTTGCCGTTCCTTCATCTACAGAAATTTTAGCACTGCAGAAATTTTAGCACCCACTACATTGAAAAATTGTTTCTTTTCCATTTAAAACTATGACGAGTTTTATTAATTGTTTCGAGATTAGCCGACTGCCAATGATCTGACATTAACATGTTGTAGCAGGAAATGACCCTTTTCACTTAGAATGTGGTGCGGCTAAAAGAATTGACCCTAATGATTTTTTTCCCATAGCCACAATTTTTTTTTAAGCGTACAGAATGTGATGCACAAATATCTTATCTCCTGGGAAGACTTGGAATTTCTTCAATTCAATCCTAATAACTTTCAAAAACAAAGTTACTGAAATTGGTTACCTCTTCGGGAAATAATCATTATGCCTACGATTGTCCGCTGATGTTGCATTACATAATTTTCTTGTGCTCATTTTCATAATAATTTTAATAAAAACTATTTTATCCCTTTTCGATCACACGTAAGTAACAAACTTACAGTTCCAGTCCCAGAACATTTACCAATATAAAGAATTTACAATTATATAGTTGTTAATTACTAAGGAAATTGCATAACTTTTTTAAGATATTAACAATTTTCGGTAGAAAATTTATTTACTATCCACTGTATGGAAATACTTTCAAAATTTTAAAAATTGCTATTGGAGCTGTATCCAATATTTATTTTTAAATAAGTAACTTTTTATATAATATTTGTTTCAAATGCATTGTGCGGTTCCCCTTGACAACTTTTTAAAAATGATATATTCACAATGCTAACACATTCTGGTCGACAACCGGTTTTGTTGAAAGAACTCAATTTTCTCTCTGCAGGGTTGCTGAAAATGTTAACTAGATTTGGCAGGGAAATCAAGGAAACCGTAGAGTACATTTTAACCATATATTCGAGAAATATACTAGGACATAATTTAGTTAAAGGCATTTTATTGTTCCAGAATTCCACATTTTGTCAAAAAAAGCCTTACCTACCTTATTTGTTATGGATAACAATTTATAAGAAAATGTAATGTTAGCCTGTTTAGTAGTTATTGTGTACAAGATGGTAATGATAACAAGCCAAACTAATTGAATATGCTTAATCGCTATATTGCACAATCTTTGAGTGCATTATTTATTAAATCTTCATTTGGTTATTCAGATGTGTCTTAATTCTAGAATATATTAATTCCATTATGATTTGAAAGTTCTCTGCAAATTTAAAATATATTTTAAGCCGGCATATGAAAAAAGTATACTAGGCAGTTGGCCAAAGCATTTGAAGTACTTGCTAAAATCGATTTAATACCTTGTTGAAATTTAATGTAATATTTTGTTAACACTCAAGCATGTATTTAAACAATTTTAGTCGTGTTATTTTTTTTTAGAAAAAGTTTGAGGATTAAATTAGAACAACATGATATACAGCATTAAGAAACTGATCACTAGATTTATTAAGAAACTGATCGCTAGATTTCTTCATTCAGTAATTTTTGACTTGTTATCTAGCATTTGGTATTTTTCTCTTTCCTTTAATATGTGTTATTCCTATTTTATTTTAGCTGAATTTCCACTAGAGCTGCTCACTGATAACTTGAAGAGGCTGCATTGATTATCCCCAAGATCTGTTCTGAAACCTGATTTATGAATATTAAGCAGAGATTGAAACTCATTTCAAGACATATACTCCACATCCTGTAGCCTGAAGAGCCACTCAGATACCAACTACTAAGTCAACAAACATCTGAACTGGCACCTCGCTCTCCCAAATTTCCACACCATGACCAATGTGAGGATATTTGGGCCATGATAGATTTATCTCCAGCCCCTTTTCCCACCCTGCCTTTGCTGACCTTGTGGACAATTCAAGGCTAGGAACAAACTCATAATACTCTAATTAAAAGATCAGAACTTTTATGTGAAGACTATTGAGTGTGAAAGCAGATTTGCTTAAAAAATTGAAATACTAAAGTAGGAAGTGTTAAAATAAAAATGTGGTTTAATAACTCTTAGAATGTTATTTAATATTTAAAATAAAACTTGTGCACTAATTATGGAGATAGCAGTATGAATCGTTAACCCCACTTATGTGATTGAGTCACTAAGTGATAAGGTTTGTTTTAGAAGTGGTCTCAGTGGAATAGTTGGAAGTGGTTTTCACTATATTAATATTTATTATTAAAAAATGTAAAATATTAAATATAAAAAAACTTTTTAAAATGTAATTTTATTATATATTTACTAATGTATATACATTAAAAGTTAAAAATACGCGAACATTTTTGCATGAGGCATTCAAGTAAATGTAGAACTTTTGTTAATTTTTAACTTAAAAAGATTTTTTTAAAATTTATTTTATAATAAAAAGCAGTAGTGAAAGCAAACTGCAGTAAACTTTAATGTTGGTAGAAATAATTTTCATGGATGTCTTTTTTTTGTATTCGATTTTGTTAATTGACTTAAGTTTATTTTATAATTATCCATAGAAATCAACTAAATTCTTAAACTTTCTCATAATGAGGCATTATCATCATTAGTCGATAATACAATTAAAGAACAATCTGTAAACACAGTTTCATACTTTTCAACTATGGTCAAATTATAAGGAAAATGTCTTAGATCAGTTACTAGGTGTTATTTTTTTTTTTGGTTCCTAAATTGCAAATAATTTTAAATTGAAACACAATGTAAATATATATAATTTTTACTTTCTTTACAACAACTGACATCAAACACAATACACATTTTTAGAAATATATTTTGCTAAAAATAAGTAAGCAACTTATCAAATTATATTATATATTCGAGCATATTTAATTTTTATCAATATATTTCATGATTATTTTATATCGAATATTTCATGCATTCAACTGTTGTACTACAAATACCAACTTAGTAGTATTTTAGATTAGAAAATCACACTTGATGTGTTGTAAATGAAGTATGTGATCCAAACTTCAAGGAGTATCCAAATTATTCCACAATACCTGTTGCGTTAGATTTCTTTTTTTACAATAGAAGGTAGTCATAATAGTTAATTGAGGTAAGTGAAATTGGCCCCAATATTTTATGCCACATAAAAGATAATTTAAATTTGGATTTCTTATAAATGCTAAAAAGTTTTTTAAAAAGCTCAAATTTTTTTTGGTATTTTAACTAGATTGCTAAAAAGTTTACAAAAACCTACTTAAATGCAGCTATCTAACTGTCTTAAGATATTAAACTAGACTACTAAAAATTCTTAAACTTGCTTATCAGTCTAGCATCATTAACCTTGACAAAATATTTTATTTTCTCCATTTTCAAAGCTAATTTACTTTGGTGTAAATAACATTTACAATAGCTTGGTGATCAAATTTACTCTCAAAATGGATACTTTTCACATATAGTACTTCAATATAAAAGTATTCACTACGTTTTCCTCATTTTTAAGAATTATTTTTAATATGTTTTAAACAAATTAAGTCTTAATTTTTTTTAATATATTAGATGAAGAAATACAAGATAGTAATATTTTGAATTGTGTTTTTAATTTTTTTAAAAGGTAATGTATAATACATTTCATTTAGAAAAGTAAATGTAAATATATTTTTAAATAATATTACAGTTAACTTAGTTCAAAAATAACTAATTTAAATTCTTTTGAAGAATTATAAATTTGTAATTTTTGGAAATTTTAATTATTAAATTTTTGAATTATAATTTTATTGCTATATTTTTATTATTATATAGATTTTGAATACAATCTTTTTTATGTTATAAAGAGAATGAAAATGAGTAGTATTGTCAAATATTTTCCACAGAGGAAAGAATATTTTTCATGCAACAGCCTAAATGATCAAAAACAAAAGAAACAAATTGTTTTATAAAAAGATTTTTTTTTAAAAAATCATTAATATTGTAAAACGCTGCTTTCAAATATATTCGATTTCGGCTAATGTCGAGTCGATCAATGTAAAGCGGCCGCCTTTTATTTAATATTGACAGATATTGCTCTGGCAATATTTGCCAATATTGATAAAAGGTTAACCATTTGACATTGGCCAACCCGACATTCGCCAATATTAGCCGACCTAACGTTAGCCAATATTGGCCAATATCGGTTGAGCAATATTTGCCAATATTGATAAAAGGTTAACCATTTGACATTGGCCGATCCGATAATCGCCAATATTGGCCAATATTGATGTACAATATTGGCCAGTTCAACATTACCCAATATTGGCCAATACCACTCTACAATATTGGCCAATATCGGTTCGCCAATATTGCCCAATATTGATAAAAAGTTAACCATTTGACGTTTGCCGATCCGACATTCGCCAATATTGGCCAATGTTGAAGAAACTCTCTTTGCCGATATTGGCCAATATTACTGTGCTACCTGGGCCCTATTCCCTATCTCCGTGCATCGTAGTATTCGCAACACAACAAGGGTTCGTGGTTCTATAAATAGATACTTTTATACCAGGTTTTCACTATTTTTACTAACCTAAAAGTAAGATGCTGTTTATACGGATTTCCTAAGGGCTCCAAAAATGTATAAATACGTATTGGAAATATATTATGCTAAATTAAAAAATATACGCCCAAATTGAATAATTAACTTTTATTTCGTATTCTGAACAAATACTATATTCTCGAGACAATGATTAAACAATATGTGAATACAATGATAACGATACAGTGAACGCCGATTCAGTAAAGTTGAATTAGGAAAAAAAATACCAAGAATTTAAAGATACAATCGATCAATATTTCAAGAAACAGCTATCGACATTTCAAGAATTTAATCCTTACAACTTTTTTCATGATAAATTTACATACGAGGAGCGTGCATGTACGAGGTGCGTGCATGTAAAAAATATAAATTCGCAAATCGAGGAAAATATCAAAAACACTTAGTAGATACATTTCTATATGAACCTCCGAATTTTCAAGTTTTAAAACAAAAGGGATTATTTTGGAAATCTTAAATTTTTTTGCAAAACTGGATAGATATATCATTTTTTTTAAATTTCAATTTCAATGCTTATCTCATTTTTAAAAATATTTATTGACATGTTTCGTTTTGCATGGACACTCTTATACATTCTCTTAAATATAAAAAAAAGAGTTAATTTGTGTCAAATATGAAAAATGACTATTTAAAAAAAAACTTTTAACAAATTAAAAAAAGCTTTACAATTGTCCAATAACTAAATTTGTTACATGAAATTAGTTACATTTGGCATGACAAATCGATGCCAAATTGTATTATTAATGCAAATACTAGATAATTTTTTAAATATATAAATTCAGCAAAACATTACGAAAAAAAAATTAACTACTATAATTTAAATTTTATTCATACATTTGTACATTACATTAGTACATAGTAGAAAAGTTCTCAACATGTAATGATCTTCCAATTGACTCTTTTTAATTGCATATATTTATTGCATAACATATGAGGGGTAACATTTTTATTTATTGGTAATCATTTTTAACATTGACTTATATATTTGCATTAATGCTTTTTTCCCGCATGCACAAAATAGGACATCATAAGTTTTATAAAAATAAAAAACCATATGATGGTATGAATCTGGATTATTTTTATGTATTCAAAACGAAGATTCTCGCTCTATACAGTTTTATGCTGTCTTGATGGAACACCCTCTATATATGTCTTTATGAAAAATAACCAATAAAGAAGAAAAGTAGTTTCTCAGAAAGAAAGTTTGTAACTAATTTAAAATAAATTCTGGTGAATGCTTCTGAGTATAAGCATTCTTGTTTACGTTATCCCATCCATAGAAAAAAATCATTTTAATGTTCTAATTTATTTAAAAAGAATCAATCTTTTTTTTTATTTTCTACTATGTGTTTTCAAAAGGATTTTAAAAGAGGTGCAATTCTTCTGGTTGTTTGTGATGAAAACACATCTGCAAACATCGAATGTGGGAAAGGGTAAATCAGGGGGTAACTGCCGCGAAGATTGACAAAAATATATAAAATAAAATAACGGTAGTAGTTTTAGTTCTTGCTACATGAGTTGAAGGCGACACGCTCATTTACTTCGAAGTAAGTTTTAAAAATGGTGTGAGACCCTAACTTGTGAGTTGCAATTTGATGTAACCCCCAAAATGTTTTTGCAATAAATTTGTTTTTCACTGATGTTTTTTTTTTTTTTTTTTTTTTTCAAGCCCAAGGTTGACCCAACTTTGTTCCCCTCAAAGAAAACATGCCCCTCCGAGGGGAACTCATCAAAAGACGTGAGCATACAGGTCAGCCCGGGAAAAAAGACCTAAAACACTACAGCATTCCAGAGACTTAAGCACCATTATACAAGTTCAAAGTTGTAACAGTAACAATCCCAAAATTACAACGTTTAAAATACATAAGTTACGAGTTTGAAATTACAAAATACAAGTTTACAATAACATAAGTTAAAATTTATAATTACAAAAAGAGCACAAACGCCCCTCGCCACACTGGCGGGAAAACATTATAAAGTAACAAAATAAAAAATAAAAATATATATATACAATATATATATATATAAAAACATTTATGACAAGAGAACAATACGAAAGAACAAATACAAAACACAATATCGGGGTATAAATGAACTCAACGGGCAGCTGGATGGGTAATTTTAAGCGATTATGACAGTTTTAAAGGAGGTGTTGGATTAAGGGGAGTTACAAATTTGTTGAGAAATCTTTATACAATTCGTTATACGGTTTAAGGATTTTTTATTGTTAAGGACATTTTTAAACCATGCCGCGCAATTATCGTCTGAGGGCCTAGTGAGGTGTAGAAGTGATGTAAAGCGACAGTCAAAAACGTAATATGATCGGGGGGTCTCCCACCGATTCTCCACAACGACAAAGGTCAGAATCGGAGACTTTAAAGCGATGAAGATAACTTTTAAAGGGGCCGTGTCCCAGTAAAAATAAAATTAGGGATTTATTGGTGACTTGAAGGGCCGTGGAGGGATCGGCCATGAAGCGAAAAACTCTTCTACCTTTAGAAGAATTTATCCATTGTTCCCTCCAATCATCAAGGATAAACTGTTTAAAGAAGTTTTTGAGGAGGGAATATGGAAGAGGAATATTATGTTGCGGGCCAATGAAAGCCGCGGTTTTGGCAAACCCGTCCGCTAATTCATTGCCCAGGAAACCGGCGTGGGCCTTTATCCAGTTGAGTTTTATATTACTTTTATATTCAATAATATTTTGTTTAACTTCAAAGAGAAAGTTTGACTTGTTGGAGATACCCTCAAGAGCCTCAAGAGATGATCTGCTGTCGCTGTAAACCGAGATTTTAAATTTGTTGTCTCTGGCCCAATCGACGGCCAAATTGATTGCAGCCAGCTTGGCCTGGAAGACAGAATTATATGGGTGGAGTTTGAGAGTGGTAATTTTGAAAATTTTATTGGTATGATTGAGGATGCAGACCGAAAGCCCAACATTGCCGTTGATCTTCGATCCGTCGGTGTAGACATTAAAATCGGGGGTGAAGTTTATATCCTGGGAGGGGATGAGCAGTTTGAGATTGGGGGGGGCAGGTGCCGAATGGACGTACTGTATCGAACCTGTCAGGGGGCGGCAGCTGGGCGTTATTAATAATATTCTTTTTAAGAACCCAGAAGTTAAATCTAGCGTGGGCGTATTTTAAGGTTAAGTGAATAGGGGGAATTCCTAGTAAAACTAAGAGAGCATCATTTGGGGAGGATCTGTAGGCACCACTAATGTTGAGAAGAAATTTCCTTTGGAGGGAGGTGAGACGCCTTACTTGCTCGCATGTCAAGCGGCCAGCCCAAACGCCAGCACTGAAGCCAATGATTTTTTCGATGACCGTTAGGTACCAGAATTTAAGGAGTTTTTTGTTGGAGCCCCAGTGGCCTCCTGAAACTCTATTGAAGCCTCTATTAAAGACGAGACATTTATTGCTAAGAAAAAGGATGTGATTGGACCAAGTTAAGTTGTCATCAATAATAAGGCCAATGTATCTAAGTTCTCTAACAATGGAGATAGTTACGTTATTAAGTTTAAAAATAGGATTGCGTTTAAGATTCTTATTTTTGTCTCCTTTAATCCTTTTCAAGTGAATTCCCTTTTTCCGGAAGTAGAGAGCTTTTGTTTTCTGGGCTGCTATTTCTAGATCCATGGTTAATAATTTATCTGAGATAAGTTTAAGGATTTGATTAACGTTGCACTCTATAATGTCCCGAGTTCTACCAAAGGCAACGACTGCTAAGTCATCAGCAAAAGCTTGTAGGTAGAAGAGGTCATTATTAAGAAGTAAGATGGGGTTAAAGTAAAGCAGCCACAGGACAAGTGCTATGACAGAACCCTGTGGAGCACCTTTAGAAATTTGTTTGGTAATTTTAGTGCCGCTCTCGGAACAGAAGATTGTTCGAGAGTGAAGATAAGAGGAAATGAATGATTGAATATAAACTGGAGTATGAAGTCCATTCAACACCTGGAAGAGAGTGCTCCAATTCAGATTGTCAAAAGCCGCTTTGATATCAATTGAAACTAAAGTGGAAAAATTGTGTTCATTTTTAATTTCCTCAATCTTAGAAATTAAATGGGAAGATACAAGTTCACAGCTTTTTAACTCCTGGAAGCCGTATTGGCAGGGATGGATTATGTTATTGATGGAAATCCAGTGATTGAGCCTGTTAACCAGTAGCCTCTCCAGGAGTTTACCAAGCGTGGAAAGCAGGTAGATAGGGCGGTATGAGGAACATGAGGAGGGGTCCCTTTCAGGTTTGCGAAGGAAGAAAACCCTACCCTCTTTTAAACATGATGGGAAATGACCCATTGCGAGAGATTTATTGAAGAAATATAAGAGAAGGTTAGGGAAGGAATTAAAAATGTTTTTCCAAATGGTGTAATCAATGAGGTCTGGTCCCGGTGCTTTGCCTTGTTTAAGGTGTTTAAAAATAACTTGAAGTTCTTCGATAATAAGGGGAGTGAAATTTGGGTCAGACGGGAAGGTTGGTAAATTAAAGTTGGAATTCGAATCGCTGAAGCAGTGATTCATAAGTTTATTTAGTTTTTGTTCGAAAGAGAGGTTAGGGTTGTCTTCAAATTGTAGTTGTATGTCGTTGTTTCTCGATAATTTTTTAAAAGTAGTTTTGAATGTGATTCCAAATTTATCTTTGTGGTTGGTACAAAATTGTTTCCAGGAGTTAGTTTTTGCAGTGTTAACATTTCTTTTGAAGATGGCTCTCCTTTTTTTGAAAACAAGGTAGGCAGCTTCAATCTCATTCGTTGGAGATTTAAGTTTTCTTAGAGATTTAAATTTTTTGAAAAGTGCGGTGACCAGGTTCCTTTCGGTGTTAAGTTTGAAGGTAATGTTAATAGGTTTTTTCTTTTTTTTTAAAGTTTTGAAGGCGCAGGATTGGACGGTTTTAATTAGTTTATCGAAACATTCGTCCAGGAGAGGACGGGTGTCTGCAGACTCGATGAGGGCAAGAAGGTCTGCAGTGTGGTTTTCAAAATGTTTTGAGAATTTAGCTATTGCAAACCTGGATTTAAAATAGAATTCTTGAGAGGGACAATTTGAAAAATCTAAGATGAATTCTATATATTTATGGTCGCTGCCGGACTCGAGATCCAGGATGTTCCACTTCTTAACGCGGTTTATTAGGTTAGGGGAAGAAATAGTAAGGTCAGGATTGCCTTTGCCTCTAGTAGTTTCAAAGGAGAACCCTTTGTCTTTAATGTTGCAAATATTGAGGTTATTGATAAGAAGAAATTCAATAAGGTTTCTACCTCTGGAGTCCTCCAGTGGGTAACCCCAAAAGGGAGATCGACAGTTGAAGTCTCCCAATAAGAGGAAGTCGCCGGAGTAAAATTTAATGTTTTTGAATTTGTCTATTTGGTTTTTAATGTCCCCGTGGGGACGAAAATAAATTGATGCCAAAATATATGGTTTATTATTAATGTTAATGTCAATGAAGACCGCGGAGTTTGTACTAAATTTAAAATTTTCATTTAAGTTCTTGTTACAAATAATAATGGCTGCGTCTAATGTTTTAGAGTGAAAACTTTTGAAACCGTGGGGAAGGAAATTTGGGGTTCCACCATAGTTATATGGGTCTTGAATACATAGAACATCCAGGTTTCTAGTAGCGGCAGAGGCCAGTAATAAGTTATAAGCTGCCCGTGAGTGATTAAGGTTAATTTGGAGAATTTTGATCTCCATGAGGTTAGACATACGAAATTTTACTACGGATTAAATCAACTCGTCTCTCGTAGCTTTGACAATTAATTTTATTGTAGCAGGAATGGTCTAACCTAAGATTTAGACCATACCTGGCAGAGTCATGGGTGCAGTTAATACACTCGGCTCTGCAAGAGCCCCTATGAGGAGGCCCACCACAATCTAGGCAAACCTCATGGCGGGGACACTGCTTGGTGGTGTGTCCAAAAAGCCCGCATTTGCCACACTGCTTCACGCTGAAAAACTCGTCAATGCGACTCTTCTCTAAGCCGACAAAAACACCGTCGCAACTTAATAAAGATTTAAACAAATTTGGGTTGGCAGAAAAAACCCAGTGATTGCCTCGCCTGCCTTTGATGTTAAATTGCATTTTAAAATTAAAATTATTAAAACAAGAGTTTTTAGAGATTAAAGCAAGTTTAACTTGGTCTATTGTAAGATTAGTATTGACATTGTATATGATTACCTGAGGGTGCTGTTGATTAATTTTAGATAGTCCAATGTCCTTAAGGGAGGTGGTGTCCTTAATAAGATGTTCTAATTGGTCGATGTCAGTGGCAGATGGAGTTTCAACAAGGACCGCTCCACCTTTCAAGTCCTTGAATTTATTGATTCTGACTTTGCTGGCTTGCAATACCTTGTTTTTGGTTAGGTGAAGTCGCATAAAACCAGGTTTTTCGGGCTTGGAGGAATTAAAGTTACGAAATAAAATATTTTTTTTTTTTTAAATATAAAAACATGAAATAAAAAAATATAGAAATTAAATTTAGCGCCCTCCTGGGTGGGCGGCGCCCTGGGCAAATGCCCAGTTTGCCCGGCCCTTCAGCCGCCCCTGCCCCCCCCCGCTCCCTCCATTCTTAACCCCTCCCCGGGGCGGGGGGGGGGGCTATTATTCAAACCTTTTTTTTAAATAGTATGTAGATGGAAATTTTCACAATTGCATGATTTGACACAAAACATGAATAATTTAGTAAAATTGGTTTGATTAATAGAAATAATGGTCACTAAAATAAAAAATATTTTTGCAATAGATAGATAGCAAATCAACATATAAATTATTTTTATTAGTAATATCTAAAAAATGTAGTAAATGACTTATAAACAGGGAAAAGGGTAGTTATTAAAATTTCTGTGGGACTTACCACTTCTCTTGATGCATTTTTCTGAGTGTGAACGGCAGATCTTAAATGTTATTATGTTTCACATTTTCCGTATTTGCCAGAGACGTTTTAAAATAAAAAAAAAGATGCGGAGAAAGAAAAATGTTATTTTTTCCTTTATTGGACAGTTCTTAACCGTATCACAGACCGAATACGGATTCAACACCATCGACTATGAGAAGGAGTGTAATTCCCAAGTCGGTTCTCCACCGACCTGATGACCTCTCCCAGTGCCATAAATTTGACACTTGATATTGTGGCTGGGGTGGGCATCAGCATTTTCTTTTGTTGAAAAGTCTATTTATCGTTCTTTCTGTTTGGAGTGCTCTTTAAAAGATTAATGATTTTCTTGAGAGAGAAGATCCCTTCTCGAATGATGTTTCGAATGCTTGTTATCTCTCTCGAGTATTTTATTTCCCCTTACCCCAGGGGCGATTCAATTGCGTTTCGTATTACAAAGGAGTCTGGAGAATTTACATCTACCTCTGGGGTTACGCACAAGATATTTCTTACCCTAATCCCCTCCCAAGAAATGTCACCCGTAGTGAAGTTGGGGATACAAAAAAAATTATAATTACTCCCTATATCTCCGGGGAAAATATTTTAATGTATTATTTCTGAAAGGGTGACGTGCACACACACACACATTGCACAACCATGTAAAAATAATACAAGGAGTAATTTTCCTTTAGCACACAATTTAAATTTAGTTTTCGAATTAAATAGCCCTGTTTTAACAATAATGTTTAATTTTTTTTAATCTTTTGCCATACTCTTGAACTTCTAATTCCTGAATAGGTATGCCATGGGGTGCCAAATTCATCAGAATTGTTTAGAAAGTGGACACACTAAAAATCGCGCATTCACGAAGTTTACTTGTGGTACAACAAAGAATTTTGTATATTCACAAATTTAATTTATTTATTTACAATATTTACTTACCAAAACGTGCGTAACTTTATGACAAATATGTTTTATCTCATATTTCATTAACTATTCCCAATTTACACGATCACTTCTTCATTTAGTGTTACTGATAATCTATCAATCAAGTAATCTTTCTCCTAAATTATTATTGTATTTACAGTTTAATTTTAAGGTTGTATGCCTTCTATAAAATATATATAGGAATATCGTACATTACGATATTCCAAAATGCAATGTTAGTTATATTTACCATTAAATTAGAAATATATTCACCTGGTCTTAAATAATAAATTCAAACAAAAACACGGGGAATTATAGTGTTTGATAAGTATATATTTCAATATTTTAGATAATATATTAAAGATTTTTGATTCACAATTGCTTTTAACATTAGTACTAGTAATTACTGTGAACAGTAGTATCGCGACCAAAAAGCAGAAAAAATCCATATGCATCAATTTTAATGACTTCATGAAACATTCAGCAAAATTTGAAAAAAAAAATGAATAACGCGTTTGGTCTTGAGTGCGTAACTAACAAGTTTATAAACAGATGAAATGCATGAAGTTTGAGTTAAAGGTTAGTTAAGAAATCTACCCTTGTATTTTTATACACATTAACTTAATAAGTAGGATTTCTTCAAGATGTAGACAAATTACCTTTATCTGCAAATTTTGTTAGAAAAGAAGAAAAGTGTGCGACTTGGTGTCATTTTTATTCATTAAAATTATTATGCATAGTCATATTTTAAATGCGATATTCTTGTTAATTTTATATGTATAAAAATATCAACGTAAATTTAACTAGCTCAGTGGGTTTGTGTATTTAAATAAATGAATATAATTTTATTGTCAAAACAAACAAAAACTGCACAATGTCTTTAAATATTTTCTTTTTTGCCGGCATACAAATATATTTGCAAAACACTAGGCAACGAAAATATAATATTTAAAATAGTACATTACAAAAAGAGAACTTTGATATTTTTATACATATAAAATTGAAGCATATAATTATTCCCCTCTTAGAATTTGACAAAATGAAATATTTAAAATTTGTCAAAAAATATTGCAGCAGAACTTAACCCCTCATTTTAAAGAATAGATTGTATTATACCAAGTGTCCAAGTAAAGTGTAACTAGTAAAATATACTTGTAAAAACCAATTATTAAAAAAAAGGATAAATAAATAATATAATATTTCTTTCCTTTCCTTGAAAGCATAAAATTGAATCAATTATCTTATTTTGAAATCCGAATTTATTATTGGTATAACTTCCAACAAAACATTCACTTCTCTTTTTTTTTCTGATAATATTTTTTCAAACTAATTTTTATTGCCAACAAACATGAGTCGATTTTTTTTAATTGACAGCATCGCCAAGGGCAGATACATAGGCGAAAATACATATTAAGATATTACTATACAACTCAAAAATAAAATTTATTAAAGGGTTAGCATAAATATTTGCAAAAATTGCAATAACAATAAGAAATTTCATGTATTGATTATTTTTATATAATGGCCCAGCTAAAATACAGTTGGGGTCTCTTAAACAAGAAACTTCGGTAAAGGTTTACTGTACGGTCACCCTTGGCGACTTTTTCAAAATCTCGCCAAAAGTCGCCATTTTGGCGACTGTTGTCCAATAGGGTTGCTGCAATTCCTTGTCGTTTCGGAGGGGGGTTGCCATTTAAAAAAAATTATCGCCAAATGCGGAAAAATCGTGCCAAGGGTGACCGTACAGTAAACCTGACCCGAAACTTCATATACCTTATGGAAACTTCAGGTCCCACTAAAAAACGTGTTGCAAGTTTTCCTAGAGAAAAATCCACATCCGGTCTGTAGGACATTTGTTTGGATGTGAGGGGTGAGTTCAGTTCGCCTTGTCACGTTTCTTGTGAAGCGGAGAAAGTTGTCGTTTTCAGGGGGTTGGGAAAGGGCAGAGAATATTTATGAGTGGGGTCTTTTCGACTGCTCATTAAAACATTTGCGAACACTGTTTATCGACCACCAGACCAAAGACACTGAGTCGACCACAGGATGCAGGTGCTAACAAAAAAAATAGGGGAAGGGGAGGGGGCAGTTTGGGGGAATCGTCCCATTGATCGCCCACGTGTGTTTTTGACGTTGCTTATCTTTCTAATGTATCAGGCTCGCATTCTCCTTTAAAAAGATTCCTGTATTTTCTTTTCTAGCCAAGAGAATCTATGTCCCGAGGTGGTACGCGGTATGGCCATTTAAAAAGATTCTTAATGGTCTGGGGATAGAAGACGAAGTCACAGAGGTCAACTCTTTAATGTGACCACCCGTAGTTCGAATGCGGGGTGGTGAAAGTGTGTGAGTGGTCTTCAAGCTTTTGAAATGTGTAAAACGGCAACTCATCAGTAGCACCGGAAGTTATTTCAAAGAGGAAAAGAGGAGAGGCAGGAAAAACTAATATTTTGTTCCAAATGACATTACATACTTTTTTCTGGAATAATTTTTAATACACATTATTTGAATGTAGGTAAGGCAACTGCCATACTGGTTCCGGCGCCAATACAATCTTTTATTATTATTTAGTTGAAGATTAAAATTTCCTCGAATACGCCAACAGTTATTGAAGGATACGTTCCTGTACAAAATCGATTGGGGGGTATTGTACATAATTTTATAGGGGAAATGGTTGGTAATAAATTGTCGTTAGTATTATAAATAATCGAGTGACATTAGTATATCATTTATGTTAAAAAACAATTAAAATTATATTTTTAATGAAATGGACTACAGAAAAACAAAAAATATTGGGTGTATTATAAAGCATTTAACAACTGTATTTCTTTAGCGTCGCGGTCACGTGATATTGAGGGGGAGGGAATGGGAAAAACGCTAACGCCACGCTATCAAAGGCGTTGCATCAAAGAAAAAATATATTTTATATTTCTACGAAATAATTCTATTAATTAAAGGGACTACTGAGTTCCTTTCTCTACTCGCTAGCTAACGCTCTTTCGGCTCCCTACATGTTGTTACAACGGCAGTATTTTTTATTTACATTAGAAAAAAATAAGAAGAGTATATGTTCATTGGTCATCTATGCGCACAAGATCTATTCATCTATGGACCTACAATTTTACATGAATCTATATTGAGTGTAGGTGTCTCCCTCATCCAAAAAAAGTGTTTAATAAAAAATTAGTCTGTTTAGTGTTTGGGCAATATATCAAGAACTGATTACAGTACAAAAACCAAATTTGATAAATATCTTCCAGTTGCTGCTGTTTATACAAGCCAAATGATATTTATTGCATAACTTATGAGGGGTAACATTTTTATTTATTTGAATCCTTCTGGGTATGGGCACTCTCGTTAACTCTATCCATAGAACGAATCACTTTACTATTCATCTGCAAAATTAATCTAGAAGTCCAAGTCTAAAATAACTAACGGATTTCCACTTTAATTTAAAAAAAAGCCCAATCCTTTGTTTATTTTGTAATAAGCATTTTCAAAAGGGTTTGAAGAGATTGCTAAATCCTGCTGGTGTTTTGTGATGGGAAGCTTCTTCAAAAACAGAATGTGGGCAAAGGAAAATCATACGAGAACTGTCGTGTTCATCGACGAGAAATATTTAAAATGCTAGTCTGTTTAGTTCGCGATTCCTGACTAGAGTAGGTTTTAAAAAACGTTCGACACTCACTAGTCAGTTACAATTTTAAATCACCCTCGAAACGTTTTTGAAATAAATTTGTTATTCATTTGTATTGATTAAAATTGATTTAAAAAAAAGAAAATTATAAAAAATAATATATATATATATATATATATATATATTTTAAATGAACCAAATTTGGCGCCCCTTGAGGATGGCGGCGCCCTGGGCAACTGCCCAGTTTGCCCAGCCCTTAAGCCGCCCCTGTTCCGCATATATATATATATATATATATATATATATATATATATATATATATATATATATATATATATATATATATATATATATATATATATATATATATATATATATATATATATATATATATATATATATATAGAGAGAGAGAGAGAGAGAGAGAGAGAGAGAGAGAGAGAGATTCAAACATGCATTTACATTTTTTTTTAATTTTCATCGAATATTGAAGGGGGATACGATTTTATTCAAAAAAATTAATTTGCTACTTAAATTAACTTTTTTGCAATATTTTTTCTCGATTTTTGTTCGCTATCCATTTTTTTCAATTAAATTTTTGGTTCTTTCTTCTTTTTTTTTTATCTGTTATTTTTATTTTCAGTTATTTGTTTAAAATCGGATTAATACTCAGTTGTTTTATGTTTGCATATATGTACTAAAAAGGGTTTATTCTCGCTTATTTCGAATTCACTACTGCTTATTTTTAATTTGCGACAGCGCATAAGCCATGACTTTTCATTAGAATAGGTCCTGTTGTACATGGTTATGCACTTAACGTAGCAAATCAGGTAATCTGCGAAATAACTAGGTAATGTGCTCAGTAACGACTTTCGAAACTTAAACGGTACATTTATACCAATAATCTGTCATGCGGTTTGGTAAAGCCACATCTTAAGTATGCTGTACAGTTTTGGTCACCATAAAAAATATATTGATTTGTTAGAGAAAATTTAGCATAGGACTACTAAAATGGTCCAAAGGTTTTCAAGCATGAAATTAGAAGATAGATTAAGAAATTTGAATATGTATACTCTGGAATAGAGAAGTGAGGGAAGATTTGATTCAACTGTTTAAATTTATCAAACACGGGGATGAGGAGGGTTTAGATTTTAATATGAGTGATAGAACGAGACGAACGTATGGGTTTTAATTAAACAATTCCCATTATAATCGAAAAGGAAAAAAAAACACTATTTCTATCCAATGATATATTGTTAATTGTACAGGAGTAACGGATTTTAAGAAAAAGTGCGGACGGATTTAGATTTTCATTGGGGGATAGTAAGTTTTTTTTTTGGTTAATTAACGTCGCACTAGAGCTGCACAGTGGGCTATTGGCGACGGTTCTGGGTCTATCTCAAAGGAAAGGCCCGGGAACACATACACATTCAGGCATGCACCTCGTTTTTTAGAACCATGGTCAGATGACGAAGAAACACCTGAACTGGCACACAACGCCTTCAATAGACGTCGGGACTTTGGACCACGATCAATCCCTGCCATGTAAATATGAAACTTCGTGGGGTACCATATCATGTTATCTTAGATATCCTACCTTGATACCCCGCTCAGGTCTTGTTCTCGTCATCTGATTTGTTCAAAAATAAAAGAGACTTCAAGATAGGCCGCAAACTGTCGCCAATAGCTCACTGTGTAGCTCTAGTGCGATGTTATTTAGTTAACCGAACCAAATCCGCATCTTTCCTTCTTGATAGACCCCGAACTGTCGCTAATAGCTATTTGAATGTTAGCGAGAGCCCACGTCGGTCAGTTTTCCGAATTGCTCCGCTAAACAAAGATTTTCAAACTTAAAATGCCATTAATTTTTCCGGACTTCCCTTTTTTGGAGGATCCAAAACATGCAAATGATCCGCTACTCCGTGAATACCAATTTGGGTATAACGAGGTGGCCAGACTCCAGGATGACTGGACTTCCACTGCGTTCAAAGATGCAGCCCTGAAACTGAACGTGATTGCCTTGGCATGCCAAAAATCCGAGAAGGTTCCCGATGTATTTGACAGCTACGTCGATCCAAACGCTACCTCACCCTTGGTACCTGACATCACTACGAGCGAAAGCGACGAGCTGCCGCCGAGAGATGCCAGTCCACCTAGGCCTAACAACAAAAAGATGAAGCGTACTGAACATATTATCCTAGCCCTAACGAAATAGCCGATGATATGGGTCTGAGCGAGGAGAACGACGCGCTCGTTGCGGAGGGGACAGATGAAAAAAGACACGTTATTGGCCCCCCTCCTGCACCCATTATTATTGAGGCAAATAATATCTTGCCCGGCGTGATATTTCTTAGGGCTACAGAAAAGTACCCCCAGATTTTTTCTGACCTAAAAAATATGTTGGACGATGAGCTCCAGGCAAAGCAAGCCGGAGATTTCATCAAAATCCAGCCATCTTCTGAGGGGGACTACTTCATGATTTTGACTCACTTCAAGGAGAAGTGTTGTGACTTTTACAATGCCGCCCCATCTAGTAGTGTGCCGTTTCGAGTGGCTATCAAAGGCCTGCCCACTCAAACGGCATGCTCTTCCATCTCTGATGAACTGCCCATGCTTGGTTATCATGTGATCAAGGTGGTGCAACTCACCAGGCGAGCTACCAAAAAGCCGACCAAAGTTTTCATGGCGGCTCTGACGAAAAACCAGGGTGTCAACAAAATCCTAAAGAGCAAGGTGTTCTTGGGACTTGACATCCTGGTAGAGCCATATCGCAGTAAACATATCCCACAATGTTTTAACTGTAATTGGTTTCACCACACCTCCCATACCTGCCATGCTGCAGCAAGATGCTTAAAGTGTGGGGACGCCCATCAAACCCGACAATGCCTCATCGGAAAGTTGGAAGTGCCCACTGTTACGTTCTAGTTTAGGATTAACTAGAATTAGTTAATTGATTTTTAAGTACAATTGTATATGATTGTATATGACAAAATGAGACATGCTACAGGAATGATTTAAGAGTGTTAACTGACTGACGCTGAACCAACAGCAGTTACCAGTTACTCAGGTTTATTGTATATCGACTCGACAGGTGGTGCCATCTGGTGAGGCCTCAGAATACTAATATCTAACATGCCCCTTTTTACAAAGAAGAGAAAACTAATAAACTAGAAATTAAATGCTTACAAATTAAAGTTATATTTTAAAATTATAAACTTCATGTGACATGCTTAGACCAGTCTTATTTGTTAATCATTTCTGTATCGCCTAGGTTTAGCCGTGTTTCTGACAGGTCTGCTACTTTCAACACCATTTTTAATAAATATGCACTGGTTGGCTCTTTGAATTATTTTGTTGTTGTTCTCCTGAGCCAGTGACTACCTCTGACTGGGTGTACAAAGGGGTTGGGTACAGGTCTTCCACAGTTCTATTTAGCTCTGCCCCGCCAGATTCACATGCAGATCCTGTATTGTCGGGACGAATAAAATATCTATTTCTTCTGTACTCTGCATCATCCATTTCTTGAATGATGTAGGACCGAGGCTGTGGACCAACTTGAATAATGGTACCCAGCTTCCAAGGTTCATTCATCTTCTGTCTAAACCACACCTTGGCTGCTTTATTTGCCAATGCTGAATGTTGGGTAGCATGCCTGTCTGCATACTTTCTCTGCTTCTCATGCCGCCTCTTTAATGCAACACAGGCTTTTTTGATTGAAAAATTTGGTTGAAGACGATCAGGATGAGATGGTAGCAATGATCTTAATCGTCTGCCCATAAGCAATTCTGCAGGAGATGGCAAATCACTGGATGGTTGGATTCGATAATCAAGCAGAACTGCATATAGATCCCTGCCACTCTGCTCTGATTTTACCATTGTATTTTTAAATGTTTGGATAGCTCTGGGAAAATATGGTGAGGTAACATTATGGTTCACACCCCATTCTCTGAAGAACTTTCGCATTGCTTCGGCATCGAAAGGAGGTCCTCCATCACTCACAACTTCCTCTGGGACTCCATGCCTTGCAAAAATGGACTTCATTGTATTGATCACGGCTTGTGCAGTGGTGGTATTCATGAGCTGGACTTCAATGTATTTAGAAAAGTAATCAATCATTAACAGATATTTTTGATTTTTTAACTGCAGAAAATCACATGCCACCTTCTGCCATGGCCTTTGAGAAATATCACTGTGGAGTAAGGTCTCCTTCTGATTTGCACGCTGGTTTTCTTGACAAATTCGACAATTGCCAACATATTGTTCAACATCTTTGTTAACAGAAGGCCAGTAGAAATATTCTCTAGCTTTTGCTTTACATGCAACTATTCCCCTGTGTGACATATGTATTTTCTCTAGAACTTCCTTTCTTGCAGCCGTTGGAACAATCAAGCGTTGTCCTCGACACAGTATACCATCTTCAGAATAATAAATTTCTTCCTTACAATGCCAATATGCCTGTGCTGCTTTTCTTGTTTGGGACCTATCAGGCCACCCATTAATAACATGGTAAATCACATCTTGTAGCTCACCGTCACTGGCTGTTAGCTGTGAGTACTCTTTCCACTTGGAAACTGATGCACATGCTAGAAGACATACTTTGATGCTCATGTCTTGCTCTGTATCATCCTCGTGCCAAGTTTCAGACAATTGAGCTCGAGAAAGTGCATCTGCAATCAGGAGTTCTTTACCAGGAACATATTTCAAACTTGCATCATACCTGTTGAGCCTTAGCAGCATGCGTTGCAGGCGAGGAGATACAGTGTCATACGGTTTTTTTGCTCAGTCCCTGTAGAGGCTTGTGGTCAGTTTGTACCACAACTGGTCTTCCATAATGTGATATATTTAATATCTGTAATATAAAACTTAACTGTAACTTTACATATAATGTTTGTAAGAACAATACTGGCAACACTGAAAAAGTATGTAACTACAATAACTACCGGTTTCACCGATGCTGTAAGCATGTGTTAAGAATCATATAATAAATGCTAATATCTTATTTCTAGTATTAGAAATTATCAACTACACATATATTACAATGGCGACGAGGATTATCGTAAGTGCATTTATTTAAAATTGCGTAACAGTTTTAGACTTTTCACTATGAGTAAGTTAGGCCTAATCGGCAGCTTGACGAATTTTGATTCCGAGCAAGAGGATTTCAATCTATATATCGAACAGTCAGAGCAATATTTTGTTGCTAACGACGTTCTAGAAGACAAAAAGAAATCAGTTTTGATTTCCGTCATCGGAAACAGCACTTATAAACTGTTACGAAATCTTCTGGTACCGAAACTACCTACCGAATGCACGTACACAGAACTCACCCAAGCACTAAAACAGCATTTCAAGCCTGCACCTATTGTCATTGCTGAAAGATTTCGATTCCACAGAAGAAATCAAAAAGCTGGAGAAAATATTTCAACGTATTTAGTTGAGCTCCGTATGCTAGCATCTACGTGCAGCTTTGGCGCATTTTTGGAAGAGGCAATAAGAGATCGCTTCGTATGTGGACTGTCTTCGGAAACGATCCAGCGGAGATTACTAGCCAAAAAAGACCTGCAGCTGTCAACTGCTACAGAAATAGCGCTGGCTATGGAAATTGCAGACAGCGATGCCAGCAATATGAAAGTTGCCTACCCTGTTGTAAACAAGGTGCAACACAACAAAGCTCCTGCAGCAAAAGGTTTTACAAAGCCTAATAAATCCGGAAAGTGTTTTCGCTGTGGCTCTTCTCATGATCCAAACAAGTGCAAATATAAAAATGCAACTTGCCACTTTTGTTCAAAGGTTGGACACATTTCTCCTGCCTGCATGTCAAAGAAAAACAAATCTGCAAAAAAGATTGAAGTGATCAATGAGTCAGAGGAGTATCGTCTATTCACAGTGCAATCAATCAAGCAAGTATCAAAGTATACAGTACCAGTAGTTATCAACAATAAAGCCACAGAAATGGAACTTGATACCGCTGCGGATGTATCCATTATATCAGAGCATTGGATTACTCAAAATCTACCTGATGTGAAAATACAGCCAACATCAATAGTTCTCAGAGACTATAATCAATTTGCAATAAAGGTATTAGGAGAAGTGCAAGTTCAAGTGTTGTGCAATTCTCAAAGCTACAAATTACCTTTAGTGATAGTGAAGGGAAATAGACCATCTTTGTTTGGAAAGAACTGGTTATCCAAATTCAAGCTGAATTGGAATGAAATTTTTGCTGTTGATGCTGCCCTTGGCAATGTCAAGACTGTTGATTCTTTAAAGAAAAAATACACAGATCTATTCCAAGCATCTCTCAGATTGCGTAACGATGCATTACCAGTTTTCTGCAAACCGAGGCCTGTGCCATATTCCCTGAAAACCGCAGTATGTGAAGAAGTCAAACAAACAGAGAAGAGGGGAGTTTGGAACTTTGTTGAGCATTCCAAGTGGGCTACGCCAATTGTAGTCGTTCCTAAAAAGAACAATTTTGTTAGGATCTGTGGCGATTTCAAAGTGACTGTCAACAAGTACTTAGACGTGAACCAGTATCCTCTACCTACTCAACAAGATCTGTTTGCTACTCTTCGTGGTGGAAAATATTTCACAAAATTGGATTTGTCACATGCATACCAACAAATTGAGTTGGATTCTGCATCCCAAGAACTGTTTACACTAAACACACCAATGGGTTTAGTACGCCCAAACAGGTTGTTGTATGGAATAAGTTCTGCTGCTGCCATATTTCAGTCAGCAATGGAGCAGATATTGCAAGGCATACCTCATGTAATATGCTTTCAAGATGACATTCTCATCTCATCGATAACAGTGGATGAACATTTCAGTACACTTGAGAAAGTGTTGGAACGCTTTCGTAAATATAATGTCCATCTACCCAGGTAGCACAGTAATATTGGCCAATATCGGCAAAGAGAGTTTCGGCAACATTGGCCAATATTGGCGAATGTCGGATCGGCCAACGTCAAACTGTTAACCTTTTATCAATATTGGGCAATATTGCCGAACCGATATTGGCCAATATTATAGAGCGGTATTGGCCAATATTGGGTAATGTTGAACTGGCCAATATCGTAGAGCGGTATTGGTCAATATTGGCGAATGTCGGATCGGCCAACGTCAAACTGTTAACCTTTTATCAATATTGGGCAATATTGCCGAACCGATATTGGCCAATATTATAGAGCGGTATTGGCCAGTATTGGGTAATGTTGAACTGGCCAATATCGTAGAGCGGTATTGGCCAATATTGGCAAATGTCGGATCGGCCAATGTCAAATGGTTAACCTTTTATCAATATTGGCAAATATTGCTCAACCGATATTGGCCAATATTGGCTAACGTTAGGTCGGCTAATATTGGCGAATGTCGGGTTGGCCAATGTCAAATGGTTAACTTTTTATCAATATTGGCAAATATTGCCAAAGCAATATTAAATAAAAGGTGGCCGATTTACATTGATCGACTCGACATTAGCCGAAATCGAATATATTTGAAAGCAGCGGTTTACAATATTGATGAACAATACTATGAATAATTTTAAAAAAAAATATTTTTATAAAACAATTTGTTTCTTTTGTTTTTGATCATTTAAAGCTGTTGCATGAAAAATATTCTTTCCTCTGTGGAAAATATTGGACTATACTACTCATTTGCTTTCTCTTTATAACATCAAAAAATTGTATTCAAAATCTATATAATAATAAAAATATAGCAATAAAATTATAATTAAAAAATTTAATAATTAAAATTTTAAATTTCCTAAAATTACAAATTTATAATTCTTTTAAAAAATTTAAATTAGTTAATTTTGAACTAAGTTAACTGTAATATTATTTAAAAATATATTTACATTTACTTTTCTAAATGAAATGCATTATACATTACCATTTAAAAAAATTAAAAACACAATTCAAAATATTTCTATCTTGTATTCCTTCATCTAATACATTAAAAAAAAAATTAAGACTTAATTTTTAAAAATGAGGAAAACATAATGAATACTTTTATATTGAAGTATATGTTGAAAGATGAAGTATCCATTTTGAGAGTAAATTGGATCACAAAGCTATTGTAAATGTTATTTACACCAAAGTAAATTAGTTTTGAAAATGGAGGGAAAAAATATTTTGTCAAGGTTAATGATGCTAGATTGATAAGCAAGTTTAAGAATTTTTAGTAGTCTAGTTTAATATCTTAAGACAGTTAGATATCTGCATTTAAGCAGGTTTTTGTAAACTTTTTAGCACTCTAGTTAAAATACCAAAACAAATTAGAGTTTTTAAAAAAACTTTTTAGCATTTATAAGAAATCCAAATTATCTTTTATTACAATTGTTACACACCTGTGGCATAAAATATTGGGGCCAATTTCACTTACCTCAATTAACTATTATGACTCCCTTCTGTTGTAAAAAAGAAATCTAACGCAACAGGTATTGTGTAATAACTCCTTGAAGTTTGGATCACATACTTCATTTACAACACATTAAGTGTGATTTTCTAATCTAAAATACTACTAAGTTGGTATTTGTAGTATAACAGTTGAATGCATGAAATATTCGATATAAAATAAGCATGAAATATATTGATAAAAATTAAATATGCTCGAATATATAATATAATTTGATAAGTTGCTTACTTATTTTTAGCAAAATAAATTTCTAAAAATGTGTGTTGTGTTTGATGTCAGTTGTTGTAAAGAAAGTAAAAATTATACTTATTTACATTGCGTTTCAATTTAAAATTATTTGCAATTTAGGAACCAAAAAAAAACTAACACCTAGTAACCGAGCTAAGACATTTTCCTTATAATTTGACCGTAAAGTATGAAGCTGTGTTTACAGATCGTTCTTTAATTGTATTATAGACTAATGATGCTAATGCCTCATTATGAGAAAGTTTAAGAATTTAGTTGATTTCTATGGATAATTATAAAATAAACTTAAGTCAATTAACTAAATCGAATATAAAAAAGACATCCATGAAAATTATTTCTACCAACATTAAAGTTTACTGCAGTTTGCTTTCACTACTGCTTTTTATTATAAAATAAATTTTTAAAAAAAACCTTTTTTTGAGTTAAAAATTAACAAATGGTCTACATTTACTTGAGTGCCTCATGCAAAAACGTTCGCTTATTTTTAACTTTTAAAGTATATGCATTAGTAAATATATAATGAAATTATATTTTAAAAAGTTTTTTTATATTTAATATTTTACACTTTTTAATAATAAATATTAATATAGTGGAAACCATTTCCAATTATTCCACTGAGACCACTTCTAAACGAACCTTATCACTTAGTGACTCAATCGCATAAGTGGTTAACGATTTATACTACTACCTCCATCATTAGTGCACAAGTGTTATTTTAAATATTAAATAACATTCTAAGAGTTATTAAACCACATTTTATTTTAACACTTTTTACTTTATCAATAGTCTTCACATAAAAGTGCTGATCTCTTAATTAGAGTATTGTGAGTTTGTTCCTGGCCTTGAATTGTCCATAAGGCCAGCAAAGGCAGGGTGGGAAAAGGGGCTGGAGATAAATCTATCATGGCCCAAATATCCTCACATTGGTCATGGTGTGGAAATTTGGGAGAGCGAGGTGCCAGTTCGGGTGTTTGTTGACTTAGTAGCTGGTATCCGAGTGGCTTCAGGCTACAGGATGTGGAGTATGTGTCTTGAAATGAGTTTCAAACACTGCTCAAAATTCATAAATCAGGTTTCAGAACAGATCTTGGGGCTAATCAATGCAGCCTCTTCAAGTTATCAGTGAGCAGCTCTAGTGGAAATTCAGCTAAAATAAAATAGGAATAACACATATTAAATGAAAGAGAAAAATACCAAATGCTAGATAACAAGTCAAAAATAACTGAATGAGGAAATCTAGCAATTATTTCTTAATAAATCTAGTGATCAGTTTCTTAATGCTGTATATCATGTTGTTCTAATTTATTCCACAAACTTTTTTCTAAAAAAAAAAATAACACGACTAAAATTGTTTAAATACATGTTTGAGTGATAACAAAATATTACATTAAATTTCAACATGGTATTAAATCGATTTTAGCAAGTACTTCAAATGCTTTGGCCAACTGCCTAGTATACTTTTATGTGCCGGCTTAAAATACATTTTAAAGTTGCAGAAAACTTTCAAATCATAATGGAGCTAATATATTCTGGAATTAAGACACATCTGAATAACCAAATGAAGATTTAATAAATAATGCACTCAAAGATTGTGCAATATAGCGATTAAGCATATTCGATTAGTTTGGCTTGTTATCATTACCACCTTGTACACAATAACTACTAAACAGGCTAACATTACATTTTCTTATGAATTGTTATCCATAACAAATAAGGTAGGTAAGGCTTTTTTTGACAAAATGTGGAATTCTGGAACCATAAAATGCCTTGTAACTAAATTATGTCCTAGTATATTTCTCGAATATATGGTTAAAATGTACTCTACGGTTTCCCTGCCAAATCTAGTTAATATTTTCAGCAACCCTGCAGAGAGAAAATTGAGTTTTTTTTAACAAAACCGGTTGTCGCCCAGAATGTGTTAATATTGTGAATATATCATTTTTTAAAAGTTGTCAAGGGGAACCGTACAATGCATTTGAACCAAATATTATATAAAAAGTTACTTATTTAAAAATAAATATTGGCTCCAATAGCAATTTTTAATATTTTGAAAGTATTTCATACAGTGGATAGTAAATAAATTTTCTACCAAAAATTGTTAATATCTTAAAAAAGTTATGCAATTTCCTCAGTAATTAAAATTGCTAATTCTTTATATTGGTGAATGTTCTGGGAATGGAACTGTAAGTTCGTTACTTACATGTGATCGAAAAGGGATTAAATAATTTTTATTAAAATTATTATGAGAATGAGCACAAGAAAATTATGTAATGCAACATCAGCGGACAATCGTAGGCATAATGATTATTTCCCAAAGAGGTAACCAATTTCAGTAACTTTGTTTTTGAAAGTTATTAGGATTGAATTGAAGAAATTCCAAGTCTTCAAGGAGATTGGATATTTGTGCATCACATTCTGTACGCTTAAAAATTTTTTTATTGTGGCTATGGGAACTTTCAAAAAATCATTAGGGTCAATTCTTGTGGCCACACCACATTCTAAGTGGAAAATGTCATTTCCAGCTACAACATGTTGATGTCAGATTATTGGCAGTCGGCTAATCTCGAAACAATTAATAAGACTCGTCAGTCTTAAATTTAAATGAAAAAGAAACAATTTTTCAATGCCCGCCTGTGCTAAAATTTCTGTAGATGAAGGAACGGCAACAAAAGTTGCCAGAAGCAGTAATTTACAAGATTATTTAAAAACATTTTTCAGAAATGATAACAAGTTTTAAAAAAGTATTATGTCTAACTTTAGCTAACGTTATACCAATATGATAACATTTTTTAAAAACTTAAAACTACTTATTTTTCTACATTTTTGTGCTATAAAACAAAATATTTTCCAAATACAAATAGAATATTATTGTTAATCTTATAAAGTAAATGCTACTTATTAATGTAATGTTATTAATGCACATTTTGTTTGTAATATATGCTCGGGTACTTGTTTAAGATTTACCCAAGTATACATATTTAGATGTATGTACTTTAGATTTAAAACTTTACATTATGACCACAAATAAAACATAATTTTATAAACCGTTAGAAAATTTCATGAATTAGATAATTTTTTTAAATAAACTTTTTTCGGAACATATAATTTTAAACTAAGTGTATTAAATTTGCTATTTTAAGTACCAAGATTTTAATTTACTTCTGGGATTCTGCTATCTGAAAAATTTACTTTGCCCCACTAGTTGAAATTTCTTAAAATGTGGGCTAGTATAGAAGTTACCCGAAAGAAAAGAGTTTCGAGTACAAAACAATTACATTTACTTATTTAGAGAACTATAAAAATATTCCGATCTGAATAACTTACTACAATAAAAACACAATTAATGAAATCTGTGTTTTCCTATAAATAAGTTTAAGAAAATCTAAGTTTTTTATAAACTCATACGATCATGATACAGGGGAACGTCCACCAAAAATGAAACTTTTTACTGAAATTAAAATTTTAACCAAACTGTAAGTGTGCTATATCAATTTAATCCTAGAAAGTTGCTGGATATGAATTTGTAAGGTATTATTTCATAAGAATAATAGTCTGCAGTGAAATTGTTCTGAAAGTTTACTTATTTTTTCACTTTTATTGGGGCCAAAAATGTCACTTTGATAATAGTATATTATTTTCTTAATTTTGTTCATTAATTGAAATCATTATATATACAAATTCATATTTATCATATATATATAGTTGAAATATTTTAGATTAGCTTTTGAATAAAATTTTAACTCTATTTAATAGTGATGTTTAATTGTCACAAGAGTAACAAAAAACATATAAAAGTTTCAAATTTGTAAAAACTACTTAACATTTTTACTTGAAACCTTTTAATCTCTGATTTGGTGGAATAAGACATATTTTAGACCACTTATTTTTTGTGTCATGCATAGAGCATCCTCTGTTGTGTTGTTACTAGAGTAACAAATGACTGTGTCACAAGAGTAACGCATAACATTTCTGGCAAGTAAATCAAATAGATTGTCTTCAGACCAAAACAAAAACAATATTTTAAGTTTATTTGGCTTTGCCCTTTTTAAGAATAAGTTCTTGAGTAGTTTTTCCATAATTAATTACATAATTAATTTAAAACAAATTAAATTGCATTATTCGCGTTTTTAAAATGAATGAACTAAATTTTTTATTTACTTTAAAATTACAGAACAATTATCACAGCATTTCCTCAGAATGTGTGTATTTGTGGTTTTCATAAAAACTTTCAAAGTAATTCATAGGACAGTTGCAGATATATTTTCTCCATTCCTAAAGATTTATTGATTTAGAGTGCTGTACAGGCCCGTTGCACCGGGGGGAGCACGGCCCCACTATAATCTGGAAACCCTGAAAGTTGGGAATTTCTACTTCTAAAAATCCCCAATTTGAGAAAATTTATGCCTGAAGAAAATTAATGTTATTAGCAAATGAAAGCTAGGGCAGATTATAAATGGCCTAACTTGTATCATTACATTTAAATTAGACCTCAGAACGGACATTGCATTGGAATATGGGTGCAACAAATCAATGGTTGTGAGAGAACTGTTTAATATTACATAAAATGTATATAAAAAAAGATGAAAAATGCTGATAAGTTGGAACTGGGAATTTTCAGCACTGTTGAGTTGGGAATTTCGAATCGTTAAGTTGGGAAATTTGTTGCTTCAATTTTGTTATGTCGCTGGTGCTTTGATACTTTACTTGAATGTTGGTAGACATTCAGAATGTGCATTTTGAAAAGATATCATAGAACGACTATTATATAATACAAGACAGATTTTCTGTAAATGTGTTTGCACAATATTTTAATGCAGCATCACCAAGAAAATACATCGGCCAAAAGTGTTCCAGTTTTTTCTGATGGTTGCACAGGCCAATTTAAACAAAAATATAATTTTGTAAACATGTCAGCACTTAAATATTAAAAGTTTTCATGGAAATTTTTTTTTCAATAGCTTACGATACGAGTGCTGTAGATGGAATCGGTGCTGTTTTTCTTCTTTTAAGTGATGTCTATGAAATGAAGTGTATGGTAAAAAGTAGGGATGAACCGGATAGTGGTTTTGCCGGATACCGAATATCCGGCGCACATTACAAACCGGATATCGGATATCCGAAGTAGATTTTGCCGGATATCCGGCAGTTTCTTTTTTATGAAAATATCTTCTCATACACACTAGAAAATACGGAAATCGGTCAAAAATTACGAAATATTTTTTTATTCTATAATATTCCCCAATTATTTTACCTTAAGGTGATACCAAGATTGAATAAACATTCAAAAAACTTTTTTATTTACAAAGGGTTAGTCTAGGGTGCTGCTAGCAATGGGTGTATGTTTTGTACACTTTAAACTCAATTTCTGAATAATTGTATTTTTACCATATGCCCTTTCATTCCAAACATAAAAACTCAAGTTTGCTTAAACTTTTGAGAAATTTATTTTAACTTTATATTAGTTGTGAGATGTTATGACCCTCCACCATAACAATTCGTTAAAAAAAAAATTAATAGAATTTTAAAAACGAGAAAAATTCAAGGGAGAATCTGCACACTGTTAATACATTGGTAGAATTTTCAGGAAAATACTTAAATACCATATTTTTAGCAAAGATAATTGACCGCCACAAAAAAAAATCTTCGATGTTTTATTCATCCGGATATCCGGCTTGGAAAATCGGATATCCGGCACTTTACTTCCGGATATCGGATAGTTAAAAATCAGCCGGATACCGGATATCCGTTTCATCCCCAGTAAAAAGCAATTATACAAAAAGCTGCTGATTTTGCAGAACTTGTACATGGTGCAACACAGGTAAACATACTTTATGTACCAAATGAAGAAATCATAGCCAAAGAATTCATTTGCGTATTATATTATCTCATATTCTCTTGGAGAAATTGTATAGTGAAGGGCACAC
The DNA here is from genome assembly GCA_963932185.1 of Troglohyphantes excavatus. NCBI lineage: Eukaryota > Metazoa > Arthropoda > Arachnida > Araneae > Linyphiidae > Troglohyphantes > Troglohyphantes excavatus. Next base: position 55,212,675 of record OZ010672.1, on the reverse strand, counting down.
AAAAACACTTTATCGAAGCTACCAAAAATGCCACTATCTATCATTGACCATAACACACGATAATTCCTACAAAGAGTTCATATTTTATAAAGGAAACAGCAATAAAACTGCAAGTGAAACCGATGAAGACGAAGAGCAATTCTGCTCAGTAACAGAACGCAAAGGAGCCAAAACCAGTAGGTGAATGTAAACTATGTTGTGGTCCGTTAATTCTAACAGTATATGATGCATATCAAATAAGGTTCTTTAATACACAGAAAAGTAAAAATAATTAAAAAGTTTGAACTTTATGATCATGCTATTTGATACAAAAGAAACCAAATTGTGGCTAATTTTGTTGCTCTTATATTTGTAAAATATTTTTTTAGTAAACTATTTTTTAATATAATAATTCTATACCCTTTTAAGCTATTTTAGACTCCTATCAACGTTTCAAACTGTTGTATATTGAAAAAATTGAGAATTAGCTCATATATTAATGATTTTTTGAGGTTTTTAAGCAGAAATTCAATTGTGGACAAAATGTCCCAAGAGTAACGCTTAGCCTTTTACTTAAAACAATGCCATTAATTTAGATTTTGTCAAAGAGATTCAAAAGTTTTTCCCTTTTGAAGAGATTTAATTGCTCTATTATATTTGTAAATTTGAGTTTTGTATTCTCATATAATTCACAGGAATTCTACCTTAAATACACTTTTTGTATTTTGCCTTTTCCAGTGGTCACAAGAGTAACAAAAGTTTGATTTATTTCCTAGACAACAAAAATATACTAAATTACATATGTTTTATGAAGCGGAATGACATGAACTTTTAAATAGTAATTTTGAATTTTATCCTAAACATGTTTAGTGTTGTAAAAAATGTACGTTTTTATGAAAATTTTCTCTGACCGTCACAAGAGTAACAATGGACGTTCCCTACACCGCTTCAGTCAATTCCGTACAATAACCCTAGTAGCAATTCATCATTGGCCAATGAATGGCTTTTTATCGATTACGGCTGAAACGGGGAGATGCCGATCATCGTTTTTCCATCCAAAACTGTTCTTTTCATCGGCGATTGATGCGAAATGTCCGCTTGGACGATGGTCGGACCGATCATCGGCATTCGATGAGTTACGTTGAAATTCGACGAGAATACGATGAATAAGAATTCCTTTCGCCGATGAGTATCGCATGAAAATAGATGAATATTAATCGGCAACTGATCTTAATATATATTACCGATCAATTTACGATAGCGGAACGTTGAAAAACCGATAGTATTAGATGACAAATTTTCTGCAAAATTAGGTACCTTGAAAATGATTAAAAATTACAATTATATATATTTTTTTACATAATTTGCAATGTATTTTTTTTTTTTTAAAACCCCATGCATTTTAAAAATATTGTGTTTTTTTGTATTGTGCATTTGACAAATATGTTATATAGTTTTCACATATAAAAAATATGGAAAAAATTATATTAACATGAATTTGCACAAGGCAGTCCTTAAAAATAATACTTAACATAAAAGTATAAAGAAAATTTATGAGGCTACACTTTAGAGGAAATTCTTTTCTAAAAAAATGCAAGCAGATTATTTGTTTAAATTGTTAAAAACACATGCTTTATTTTTTCACTAAAATTAACCTTTTTATTAGCACATAAATAGGTATTACATGAATAATAACAATATTGAAGTACAAAATCCTCAGACAGGAGGATTGATACATGTATAAAAGCAGCCGTAGTCGATACTTCCATACAGGCAATCAGAACATTAAAAAATACAGTGTTTTGTGTGTCAGCTTGTATAGGTCAGCAGTCCATACAAAGCCTAAAAGCAATTGACCACTGTGGCATAGTGACGATACATCAGCCATTTTCCATACAGTCGAAATTTTTTACATTTGTGGTTCATTCAAATTCACTATGTAAAAGCCCAGCATCTGTAAAAGGAAAAACACTTGTAAAATGCAATATTGAACAAAACTTTAAACATTTAAAATACATATACTTCAGTACAAACTATTCTGTTAATTACAAAAGTTTGTAATTTCACTACTGTTGAAACAAAGAGATACACTGAATATACTGTTAATATTTGCATGTTGCACATACTTCATGCTAAACTCGGCAAAAGAAAAAGCTCAATAAATCTGTGAAAAAACTACTATAAAATTTGAAAAAGCTACTAAAATACCCCATAAAGGTATAATTTTTTTTTTAAATTAAAATTACCAAACCATGAAAGATGATGCTTATAAGATAACATGTAAAAATATTTACAATAAGTGAATATCACAGTTAAACAATACTGCTTATATATAATAAAATCATACGTTAACTATTATACATGTTATGTCACGTATACAAATATTTGCATCTCGGAAATAAAGAGAAAGGCACAAATATATATATATATTATATTAATTGGTTATAATCACTGGGAATATAATCACTTTATAGAGTTATAATCACTCTATAAAAGTGTCAATATAGCAATGATCAATAATATCAACCTTATTTTAAAAAATAGTAATGACTGGTAATATAAATTCAGAACCTAGAGTAGTAAGGAGACATAAAGAGCCAAATTCATGATATCAATTTCCCATTTTAAAAGAAAATCGAAATCTGCGGTGGCGACTGCAGCAAAAAATTTTAATTGCCACTTTTAAAAAGTTAGTCGCCACGTGGCGACTGAATTTTCGCCTTTACGAGCAAAACTAAAAATTTTAAACAAAATAAGCAAAGTGATGCAAAGCCCTTCCACTTAAAGCATTAAGTGCATAACCCTACTTCAATTTTCTTAAAATTGTGAACAAAGTTATAATCTATCAGTATTCACATATAATTCAACAACAAATATAAACTATTAATAGACTATTATTAATAAAGAAAATGAATATATATTTATGAATTATGCATACTACATATAAAAAAAATCTGCACCTTATATCACTGATTTTGTGCTACTTAACTGAATTTGCAATGAAGTACAACCCAGGCATAACACAAAAAGAAAGGGAAAAAATAATACGATTATCTGTATATACCAGTAACATCAATCTTTATGAATTTGCTAACTATACATGTATTTTATTCGATTTTGAATCAAGAGATTTATTAAGATTTTCTGCATCTAAGTAAACATTTACCTTTTCATTGAATATATAATGACTAGGTAGACACACAATTTTGTAAATTTTATTTTTATATTCAAAATCTGAATATTCAGCACTATATTATTAGAAACACGAGCTAAAACAATGTTTTACTTAATGCAAAATTAAATTGTGGATATAACTAAGAAGTAAACAAATGACATCTGCTTTTCCAAAATTATTGAAAAATATAACTTACAAGAAAAAGTTTAAAAAAAACTTAATAAAACAACATTTAAACATTCAAAAATATAATTAACAAGAGTATTTTTTTTAAAGCATTAAAATAAAAGGAGCACCCAACTTACAATATGGTTTAATTTTCTTGTTGTTCTTTTAAAAACTTTCAAATCCAGGCAAGACTTTCACTTTTTTCTAAGGATACTCTGGAGGTATTTCGACTGCTATCTGACTTTGCAAATACACTTGCTTAAAATCTCGATCTTCAAGAATGGCAAGAATTTTCTTTTGGAATGCTAAAAAAAAAGCATAATACATATAAATTCATATTTTAATATCTAATTGAAATTAAGAACTTTAATAATATTCTTTTTGTTCAGAAAATTTCAGGACACCTGTTAGGGATGCTAAAGAATCGCCGAATATTCTGTTTACTTTGAAGTTGAATACCGAATATTCGGCAGCCGAATAACAACTTCCATTAAAATTCTTTATGCATGTAAACAACCCAAGTACCAAAGGTAAATGATGTAAAACTATCATAATACATGTAGTATAGTATTTGTATTTACTATAGAGTAGTAATACTATTAAATCTAATAATTAATAATCATAAATATTGAAGCTATAGGTAGTCAATTCAATTTTAACTTAAAATACACAATTTTTTTTTCTAAACATCTTTAAATTTTAGATTATTTAATATAAAGTTTGAGAGCCGGGTTCATTAAAGTTTTTGTCATCTTATCATATCAAAACCTGTTTTGCCATGATCAAAATTTAAAAAAATACTGTTTACAATTAATGGGTTCTGAAATTTTTTTAAAGATATTTTAAATTTTACTCATTGATTAAAAAATCTGCAAATTTCTGAAAGTATAATTAAAAAGTAATTTATTTCCAAAATTTACTAATTACAAGCAAACATTTTTTCCAATATGATTTTTCTTTCACATACTACTTTTACGCCTTATTTCTATGACAGCTGTTCGCTTAAATGATTGGCTGAATATTAGAAGTATTCAGCCCAACCTAATATTCCACATATGGGCCAAATACCGAATATCAAACAAAAATATTTGTGTGTCAACATATAAAAATTCAAATACATATATAAATGCAATCTAATATTAGAAGTTTATTGATGGAATAAATATATTGGGCATTACTACTTTCTGTATAAGAAGTTATAATTTTTAAAAAAATTTACAGTACTGAATTACTTTCATCTGTATAGCGATTATCCCTGGTGACAAAAAGCGGTTTTGTTAACAATCAAAGAGAATTAATTCATTCCTTGCGGGGTTTGAAAATGAGTAACTACATTTGGTTGGGGTTATTGGCACAAGGGCCAAATATGGCCAAGCTGTGCCGAACACTAGATTTTTAAACCAACATTAAAATTCTAAAATTACACATAAACAAACTAAATTTCAAAGCAAAGATAAAAATCTTGTGTAGTTTAATAACTACATTTGGGAGACTAGTCAATTAATTTTAAACCCCTGAACACGCAAGATAAAAATAAGTTAAGGTTGGGGTTACTGGTAATCCTATTCGAATTCCAGAGTAAAAATTGCAGTTCCTTAAATTGCTTACCCAAAACATACACTATATATTTAAAAATACAATGCGAAATTTATATACTTTCAAGACCTATATAAATTCTCTTATGTGGTGCAAAACTCACAGTATTTTTTTTCGTGTGTTGGCAAATGGAATTTTTGTTTACAAAACATACTGTTGTTGTAAACCATTTTATGTTTCGATAGTATATTATTTGCTGCTGTGGTGTTTAAAGAGGAATGCTAGAAATCATCTTCAAAGATCTAACAAGAATATTATAAAAACTATGATAAGTGAAGTAATGTAATATTGCAAAGGAAGCACAGTAAAGGTGTAATGCAAGAGTTAATCAAAAATGAAGATCACTTTGTTGAAGAACTTAATATCAGATACATGACTGAAAGTTGCTATTTTTGAGGGACCTATGTTTATAAAAAAGAAAAGATCGAAAATTCTAGATTTGTAATCTGACAATAAAGCGGAAGAAAAAAAAACATTGTCAGCATTTTATACAAAAGTATGCACCGTATTTTGTAATTCATGTGCTTTTATATCAAAACACTAATTTGGTGACATTGATTTAGATGCCTTGGCAGAATGCCCCCCCCCCCCTATTTTTAAGTTTGGTTAATTTACGTCGCACTAGAGCTGCACAGCGGGCTATTGGCGACGATTCGGGGTCTATCTCGAAGAAAAGACCCGGGAACAATGCCACGTTATTTTAGAACCATGGTCAGATGACGAGGAAGCACCTGAACTGGCACCCAACACCTTTAATAAACGTCGGGACTTTGGACCCCGATCAGATTTATCGTGCACCAGTCCCGTATACACGCCATTCATTTTTATAGATGTTCTGGACGACTTTTCTAGTATTTTGTAGAGAAGCTGGCAACCCTCCGATCACAAGATCACTACTTTTTACTTTTCTTTGTCAAGTCCATCGCCTGGCATCGAACCACGAATCTTTGTATTCGCAGCTGACGCCTTTAACTGCTCGGCCACGGAGGTCTCCTTATTTTTAAGAATATTTTCAATTAATAATATTAAAAAAAACATTGTTGTTACCCGTACAGTGAGTTGGTTTGCAAAGTAAACCAATAAAGATTGCATGGCAATACTCTTAAACTGGTGGTTAACGAGTGTCAGCAAGTAGGGGACAGTGTCCCTAGTTAACGAAAGAAAAAATTAAACATAATTTACCTTCTCTCGATCTAACCACCATCGAACATTCTCAGGAGGAAATACATAGAACTCTTCTTCACATAGCTGGAAGGAACCCAAATTGCTGGAGCAGCACATGACATAAGCAAAGGGCCTGCAAAACAAAACAAAAAATGTTTTAAAGGCAGCGCAGGCATTTTATAATTCTAATTCGGCATATTTTTTTCCAAGATATGTTGTAATCTGAAATATTTGATAAAAAGATCAAGTCGGAAGTTTTATTTCTATTATATTGTTGTACACAAATTGATTTTTTTTAGGTCTGAAAGCACCTTTTGAATTCAAAACAACATCCATACATTCAATTAATACCATGTATCAACCGAACTTTACAGTACACATCTATTAAAAATAATTCTGCCTCATTGAAAAAGTAGAAATTAATTAATTTTTAAGAATCTTTTGGCAACTTTTTAGAGAATTCTGACCTTTTATAAATGAAAGATCAAAATTCCAATTGAAATCATTATTTGCGATTTTATAAATTAAAGATTTTAAGGGCCCTTGATTAAATACCTACCAAAATATAGTTATTTTTACGGATCGTGCGAACAAACCTGTGCATAAAAGAACATTTAGATAAATTTGTTCGGTGCATGTCCGACAAAACTTTTAGATAATATTCAGATCAATCCATGTAAATAAAATATCTTAATTAATAAGCCATCTTTTTTCTAGGGGTTATTTGGTAAATTTTAATATATTGCAGACTTTTGTTTAGTGTCACAATGATAAAATTGTCCATAAAAGAAATAAAACTGTCACAATGATAAAATTGTCCATAAAAGAAATAAAACTATGTCAATTAGGTAAACAGGGATAAAGTTTGATAAAGATCGATTTTAAAGAATAACACTTACCTTTTACAAAGATATAGGATATATTCCGTATTCATCCTTTACCGCCGTATTCCGTACTTGTTTTAAATTAAAACAAAACATTTTAAATAATAAAATAACGCAAAACGCAAATGAAGTAGGCTTACAAACAACAAGCAATCAAACAAACATGGCAGCCGGACGTTACGCAGAATCTCGTACAGTAAACGTGATAAAACGGGAATGCACGTGACCTATCGTATTCTCATCATTTTCGATATCAAAAGTCATCGTTTTTTGAAGGATTTGAGATGATCGATTGCCGATATCGGTGGTGCACGGTGGGGTATCAGTGTTCGATCGTACGATGAGTTGCCGATTAATCCAATGAGTTTCGATGATCGACCAAGCAGTTACCGAGGATGAATTGCTACTAGGGAAGCAACACAATCTGTAAAAATACTACACTTGAGCCAACAAGTAAATAATACTTGTGCCAACAAGTAAATAATACTTGTTGGCTGTTGAGCCTGTTGGTTAAATATTTACCTGCATTTGATAATTCCAAAGATAATTCCTTCTTCACATGCAAAGCCCGGACTTTTAGCGCCATTTCGTTTCAAACCACGACCGAAGTAAACAACTGAAACATGCTCTGCGCATGCGCACTTTGATAGCTGTGATCAATTAGCCGTTTCATGGCGACATTAACTCGCGAAATTTTTAAAACGTGTAAAATCTGGAGATATTACGTTAAAAATGTGCAAAATTATCCTTGTACACAATTTTTTTTGTTAACAAATGTAGTTTTTAAAGCTTTTAGAAGTTTTGTCAGAATTTCAGTATTTGACATGGAATATTGCCGACCGATTTTGACCAAGATTCGCCGAATAAAACTGACAAAATCTTTAAAACGAATAAAAATCTTGGGTTATCACATAAAAGTTGTGTATATTAGTTGTCTCTATCAATTTATTTGTTATAAAGTGTAAATTTATAAGTTTAAAGGTGTTATAAGAATTTGTTGAATCCTCAGTATCGGCATGGTAACATTGGGCAATATTGGCTAATGACGCAAACGAACGGTCGATATACACCAATCCACAGTGAGATTGGCCAATATTGGGCAATATTGTTGTGCTACCTGGGTTTAGGACTGTTTAATGGGGCAGTTCTATTTTAAATGAAACTGGGCAACAAATTTAACCCGCGCGTCAGCTCCAATGAATTTTCAATACAGAGGTTGTTGCAATTCCATCTCATTCTAACATGTTTGGTTCAGCTAGTAAAACGTTAACTCGTAAAGTGTAAAATATTATTGGCCGAGGTACAATAAATTGTTCTATAGATAAATGGAGAATGTTCTGGAATGAGCAGGGCCTATTCTAAACATTAAGAATTATTGAAGTTTTTATTTTGTTCTCAAATTGATAGGCCGAAGAAAGATTTTCAAAAAAATATGTTTATACAAACTTTATGAAAAGCTTAAACTCACTTCTGTTTATTGAATCGATACAGATACAAATATAAACCTTGTTTCTGTAACAATAAGAGCATTAAATATTACCTTAACTCCCAAATATTGCTATAAAAAATAAATAATTCCAATATTTTATGTGGAATGATTCCTACATTAGTAATGCATGAAAATAATGACGAACATTTCACACTGTATTGAAGTAAATATGCAGGAAATAGATTCAAATTTCCAAGAACCATTTTTAATTCTTTGTTATTTATAAGTAATTACAAAAATACAACTTACCTTAAAAGACTTAGAAGGTATGAAATCCTTTCTAGGTATCGCTGTTATCCATTTTTTTCGAGTTCCGACATTTTCGGGATATTTTAAAATAGTCACACGTTCTAGAACTCTATCATAATTCCCTTTGCAATTAGGCACGCAGCACCGAGAAGGCATCTTATGTAATTGACGTTCCTAAAACTGCAGAATAATTAATAAAATATATAAATAAAATTAACTTTTCGCGCTTCGAAAACAACCTTGTTTATATTTGCAACGAACCGATTCAGCCGTTGAATTGAATGGCGCTGTGTCTTTCGGTAGGTCTCCTTTTGATGACTCATAGCTTTCTGATCGACAGCGTGCGCAGGCCTTGAGTCACAGTTAAGGTGGTATTGGCTGAGGGCGCTTGAGGAATGGTAATTTGAATGGGCGCTGGTGCAACAGCGTTTGAAAAGCTGACCCCTGGCCTCACGATGGAGGGGGCGGGGTTTGCAGAGGGGGTGTGGCTAACATTGAGGGCGGAGCCTCTGATATGTTGTTCATGTGTGTTGTCATCGACGAATTCGTCGTTTTGAGTTTGTTTCTTGGGATACTTAGGGCATCCACGAAAGTTGGCAGTATGAGGTCCTTCACAAAGGGCGCATTTGGGCGAATCAATGTGGCCCTTGGTGTGACACTCAGCTGTAAGATGAGAACCCGCACATTTCACACAACGTACGCGGGTTCTTACAGCCCGACTGGGCGTGGCCAAAACGCTGACATCGGTGACACTGCGTTGGTTGTTTAGACTTCCTGTAAGTGTCGACATGAACTTTTAAATTCATGAGGTCTTTTACGTTATAGATTCGTTTATTGTTTTGTGTGTTATTAAGTTCCAAGAAGAATACAGGGAGGGGTACCTTATAGCCGTCCTTCGTTTTCGAATACTGGAAAACGGTTTTTATGCCAAAATCCAGATCCATGAGTTCTTCCTTAATACTATCGGCGCTTATATCCGCTGGAACGTTCCTCAATATAGCTTTTAGCGTATATTTTAGCGTAACACTATATTTGAACTAAAAAATAGTTAGTAAATTTGTTTTACTCCGGTTACATTGCAATAGGGATTACTTTTTGCATTGTATTACAAAAGTATATTTATTGATTATAACTATAAGGCCGAAGTTATCGTAATTATTTGTAAATTCGCTTATTGATATTTATTTAATTATTCTTACTCTAATTAATAAATGAATCTAATTAATAAAATATAGTTTAATTAACACAGTTTAATCTAATTAAAAGTATAATTTAATAAATAAAGTATAATCTAGTTATAATTATAATTAATAAAGTGTAGTCTAATTAATAAAGTATATAATATAATTAATAGTTTAATAAATAAAGTAATAAAATTAATAGTTTAATTAATAAAGTATATAATATAATTAATAGTTTAATTAATAAAGTATATAATATAATTAATAGTTTAATTAATAAAGTGTAATATAATTAATTGCCTAATTAATAAAGTATAGTTAGTCTAATTAGTAAAGAGTATTATTGCATAATAACTTTTGTATATATTTTCTTCAAATTAAAAATTTAATCACACAATTTTAAAAATTGTTAGTTTATTATTTGCTGTTTGTGTAATAAATCATAATTAAAACTCGGTTTATTTTATTTTATTTGTTTAATTTAATTCCAGTAACAAATAGTAATAAAATATTTAAAATGGTATAACTAGTAGTTCTTGGAACAGTATAGACGTCGTGACCAAATAAAAAAATGCATCGTATTTAATTCCAGTAACAAATAGTAATAAAATATTTAAAATGGTATAACTAGTAGTTCTTGGAACAGTATAGACGTCGTGACCAAATAAAAAAATACATCGTTTTTAATGACTTCAAGGAACATTCATGTCAAATTTAAAGAAAATAGAACAACGCGATTGATCGTACCTGCGTAACAAACAAATTTACAAACAGATGAAATGTCGAAAGGTCGAGTTAAAACAAAAACCTTACAAACAAAGTAATACAGAATAAATTACTTACAACAATGTTACAAATAATATATATTATCATAAAATTAGAAAGCATCCATTATTTCTACTCCTCCCTTCCCCCCCCCCCCCTCATTATCCGCATTTTTTTTATAATTTTTTTTTTTAATTATAGCTATTTTCTCTCAATTAACAAATCAATGAAACTTAACAATTACGAATTAACGTCTAATTACTTACTGTAATTAGCGGTTTTTCTTTTATATTGGTAAATATTCTAGGAATGGAACTATAGTTAACCCCCCCCCTTCCCATATTGCTACGCCACTGGCTAAGTGGTACTATACATGCTAATTAGTACCGATTAAAATATAGTTTTTAAAATTTTATTACACTTAAAACAATATTTATGTTGTTGATTATTAATTATTTTAATGTTAATTATTTTTGATTAATTAAGATATTAATTAATATTAAATACCTTAAATTAATTAGGGCAATATATTAGGCACTGAGCCATAAAATAACTAAAATTACCGTTAAAAGTTAATAAATATAGCCACTCATGTGGACATATAAAACTTCTAAAAAATAATATTTCCCCATAAAAACAACACAAACACATTTTCTCCTCACTATCTACAATATTTCCGTGATTTTTTGCAATAATCAGCATTATCAAAAGAGTTGTATTTAGAGCGCAATAATTTTTTAAATAAAGCGATTTTAGTATGGAAACTCCTATCTCCCGTCACTTTTTTGAGTTGAGTTGGGGAAAGCCACCATACCTTCATTTCCCCTATTGGCGAAACCGGATTTCAGCCTTCCAGCAACCTTATTAGAGTTCAGTGACTGGACGGTAAAACACCCAGCGCTGATCGCCACAAAATTGCAAACCGACCAATCGTATACGGTTATCGATTTGGCATGGTTTTGGCCTTATTTTCTCCGCCAACTGCGGCGATAAGCTATAATGTTTGTTTTTGTTCGAACCTGGTTGCAGTTGAACATTCCGAAATTGAAACTTGTAATATATTACAAAATGGGCTGGTTTTTTCATGAAATGACCCAGGATTTTAACAATTCTGATTGTGCGCCATAATCTCATTAATTCTCACTGTAATAATTGTATCTATGTATTATTATTATATATGGAATTTGAAACTTATTATTCTTATATATAATATTTATAGGTATGTGGGATTTTCATAAAAACTTAAAATTTTTACAATACTAAACATATTTAGGATAAAATTCAAAATTACCATTTAATAAAGTTCATGACATTCCGCTTCATAAAACATATTTAATGTTTTATGAAGCGTATTAATTACATATTAATTGTAATTAAGTATTGTTTAGTCTAGGAAATCAAAATTATTTTACTCTTGAGACCACTGGAAAATGCAAAATACAATAATTGTTTTTAAGATAGAATTCCAGAGATTTATATGAGAGTACAGAACTCAAATTTACAGATGTAGTAGAGTAATTATATCTCTTCAAAAGGGAAAATCTATTAAATCTATTTAATAACACATGAATTAATTGCATTGTTTCAAGTAAATTGCTAAATGTTACTCTTGTGACATTTTGTCCACAATTGAATTTCTGCGTAAAAACGTCAAAAAATCATTAATGTATGTGCTAATACATTAATTTTTTATACAACAGTTTTAATATTGATATTTTTGACATTGATAGGTGTCTAAAACAGCTTAAAATGGTATAGAAAATTATATAAAAAATAGTTTATTGAAAAAAGTTTACAAATGTGGGAGCAAGAAAATTAGACACAATTTGGTTCAAACTTTTGCATTCCTTTTACTTTTGTGTTCATTAAAGCATCTTATTTGATATTCATCAGATACTGTATGAATTAAAAGACCACATCATATTTTACATTCCCCCACTGGCTATATTGCAATTCCTCGGCTCTTTTGCGTTAAACTACTGCTTTTGTACAATTACTTTTTTTTTACCATGCACTTCATTTCATACATATTATTTAAAAAAAAAAATAAAAAAAAAACATCACCGATTCCATCTACAGCACTCTTGCCATAAGCTGTTGAAAAAAATTTCCGGTGAAACTCTTAATATTTTATTTCCATTGTTTCATTTATTTTCATTTTTAGTATTGTAAAAATTTTAATTTTTTATGAACATCCCACATATTTATGAATATTATATATAAGAATAATAAGTTTCAAATTCCATATATAATAATAATAATCCATAGATACAATTATTACACTGAGAATTAATGAGGTTATGGGGCACAATCAGAATTGTTAAAATCCTGGGTCATTTCATGAAAAAATCAGCCGAATTTGTAATATATTACAAGTTTCAATTTCGGAGTGTTCAAAACTGCAACCAGGTTCGAACAATCAGTGGCGGCGATTGGGTGGTAAAAGTGGGGGGGCAAGATCAAGATAAAACAAGTGTGTGGAGCGCGGGGGGGGGGGGGGTAATAAAAATATTGACCACCAAAACAATGAATATTGCATATTTATATTTCCTCTTTGTTTTGAATTATTTAAAGAAAGGATACTATCTTAAAACAGGTACGAGACGCACAGGTCGATTATTAACTAACCCTTTTACGATTATTTCCCCCCCCCCTACCACCATTTTTTTTTATGGAAGGATATGGACTGTTGCAAAGAATCTAATTTATATACTTGTTGACCGACCTCCAAAGGGATAGGTATCCTTTCCATTTGTGTCAGTGTTGAAAAAGAAATGAGGAAAATTTTATCTTCTCACCCTTCCAATTCCCAGAAAATTTCCTGCAGTATTTGCTATTCTGCATTTGTGGTGCGACTTTTGGAACCCTGAGAAAAATAATTACAGTTTCAAACTGATAGGGATCATAGATTTTATAGGGGTTCAGTGGAATTCTTAACCCCACAAAATCCTCACCCAACCCGTTACCAAATCTATAAAAAAAAAAAAATCTCAAAAAAATTATTAATTTTCATTAGTAAAAAGAAATACGTTGGCATTTGAATATCGAGGAAGCAACAGTTGTCAATGTCATTAACTACTTTTAATAGTTGTCAATAACTATGTATTCTTAAAATTAGTAAATCAACCCTAATTCTGAAATAAATTTAGAGAACAAATTTAAAGTTTGAGAATCCTTATAATATATGCGTGGTAACGATTAGTTAGATAATTTATAGTTATGGTAATTTAAAGATGTAATAAGCGTTTTAGTTGACCAAAAGTGTAAAGAATAATATAAAGGCTACATGAGCTAAAGAAATGTAGGAGTCAAAAGACTTGAATTGAATGGTATTGTGCAACACAATCGACACTGCTGATTTTAAATTAAACATTAAATATACATACCGTATATACTCGCGTATAAGCCGAGAAATTTAAGTCAAAATTTTCATCAAAAAGTAGGGGGGTCGGCTTATACGCGGGTCATTAAAATTTCTAATATAATTTGCCTAAAATGGGAAAAGGAGAGAAGTTGAAATTAGCGGATTCTTCTGAAATCGCGCCGATACCGAGATCGAGAATGTGCGTCACGTGCTGACTGAAGACCGTTCTGCGCATCGCGGCGTAATCGTAACGCAAAATTTAACTACTCACATAAATAATCAGTTTAACTTAATAAAAAGTATATATTTTGATAAATATTTAATTGGTTTGTAGAATTTATGAAGCTAGTAAACGCTACTTTAATAGAATTTCGGATGGAAGACTAAGATGTTGACATCGTGCGTAGCGAATGACACCACTTTAAAGTTAATGTCTTTCTTGCTTTATTGCAATAATTAAACAAAATTTATTGCCCCAATGCAGATTTTATGCCAATGTTATTCCTTGATAATATTATGCACAGATATTAATAGTTGTTTCATTAGTATTTTGGATGGAATTGGCTTTAAAGCGGTAAAATCGGGGTTGTTAATCGGCGAATTCAAGTTCTACTTTCAAGTCATTTATCTCGTAATTAAAAACTAAATATTTTAATAAGAAGTATATATTCCTCCATAAAGTAGTAGTATTTCCTTCCGAGATGAATAAAAAAATGCTCATCCGTATTTAATAGCGACAGTAGTCAACGAAATTGACAGAAAATAGTTGATGTTTTTCTAAGTTTTTAAATCTTTACAAAACGATGTTAAGGATTAGAAATTGCACATTTTAGTATTTAAGTTTGTGGTTTAAAATATTTTATTTGATAATAAGGGAGATTTAATTTAAGAAGTCCGATGGAGGTTTGAAAGGCACCAGAACATCGCGAGTGGTACATACTTTTAAGCCCGATGAATCGTCACGAACTTCGAGGAAGGCAGTTTCTCCAGCCACTTTCTTCAAACTTTTAATTTCTAGGCTTAAATATTTATTTTTCTAATTAAAATTTCACTCTTTTGTCGAGGATTTGCCGATTTTAATCGGAATTTTTCATGTACGAAAATACAACTCTGCTTATACGCGAGTTTCCAATTATGGACAAAAAATCGGCCTAAAATTAGGGGGTCGGCTTATACGCGGATCGGCTTATACGCGAGTATATACGGTAATTTAATTCAAAAGAAATTATTTAATTATTACCAATAAATATTAACTTCCATTAATTAAATTTAAATTATAAAGGTAATTTTAATTCAAAGATCTAAAAGAAACAAGAAATTTACCAACTTAACGGCGCCAGGTGTTGTCCTCGTTATCTGATCATGGTTCAAATATATGAGGCATTGTTCACGGGTCTTTCCTTCAAGATGGGCCCCGAACCGTCGCCAATAGTCCAACATGCTGCACTGCGGCGACGTCCAATGAGAGGTCCGTTCAGAGGTCTATTTTAAGTTTAAGGCAAGTTGGGTGATCTATGACCTTCCCTTCGTTTTCTTTTGCTATTTCTTTGGGCTTACATTTTCATAAATCAGGGATTGTTAAATAACGGATGACGAAATTCCCAACTTTGGATTCCAGATTAGTTGGGAAGGGGTAGGGGGGAGGGAAACAAAACCGCAAATCACATGCACACACAGTAATAAAACAAGAATTATTACCCTTATAACGTCAAATGCTCAAACGTTCGGCGCCTATAGATTGCGCAATACTACATTTTAATGTAAGAAGTTTCATACAGTCGCTTGGTAAAAAAAAAGGGTGTCTGATCTTGAACTATATTTAGAACTAAATAAAAAAAGAAGATATTAGCCGACTGGTCTGGGTTGATTCTATGGTCCTGGATTTAAGTCAAAGAGGAAATTACAAAAAGTAAAAAAAAAAATCACTAAGTTAGATAAAAATCAAAGAGCAGGTGCTGGGTGTTTTCGCGGGCCAGTACATTTAAAACTATTATAGAAAACATGATAGATGGTTTTGCTTTAGAATAAACTGGCAACTTATAATGAAGTATTTTAAGGTTAATGAAATTATGTGGTCTTTGCTCGAACAGCCATACCACAATATGGTTTCCATAGCATGTTTTGGAGCTTCTTGTTTATACGACCCCGTTTGACGATCTTTACCCTTTGTTATATTTATTTTTATTTCAAATTAAACCTAACATGACGTCATCGGGTTTCTGTCCCAATAACCCATGCTCACAGAGGGGGTATCAAGACAGAATACCCTCCCCCCCCCCCCCCAAAAAAAAGGAAATGCAGTAAAACAATTGACTTGTAACTTAGTTTTAAATAGTGCAATATTAAAAAAGTGCGGGGGCAACATCCAAAAAAAGTGCGGGGGCAACCGCCCCCCCTTGCCCCCCCGAATCGCCGCCACTGCGAACAATAACACACATTATATCTTATCGCGCAGTTGGCGGAGAAAATAAGGTCAAAACCAAGCCAAATCCATAAGCGTATAATGATTGGTCGGTTTGCAATTTTGTGGTGATCAGCGCTGGGTGTTTTACCGTCCAGTAGTTCAGTGCCGGAAACCCATTTGTGACTGACAACTCATTTCGGCTTTGTTTGTGTTGGTTATTGTACTTTCATGCCAAAGGATTTGAAAAAAGGCCCTTGTAAATCCATTGTGAGGAAAGGTAAATGTCGGTTTATTATTTCATATAAATTTGTTTTAAATTGTATTGTACGTACAAAAACATAATATATATCGAAAAGACGGTTCGCTCACAAAGCGGACGCCATTTGAGATTCATGTACATTAAAGTGCATCAAACGCCCCATGTTTTTAAAAATTTCATGGAAATTGTCTGTCCCTATGTTATTTTTGTTCGAAATGCTAAAAAAGTTATATACGTAGAATTTCGTAAAAATTGAATAACGTCTATGTGATCCTCAAGTCCCAGGAATGTACAACAAAAACGAAAATTCTGAAAAAAAAGCATTGTGCGTAAAAAAAATATATAATAATGTATACTTTAATAAAATAATGCAATTAAGATTGTTTTGTGATATAATAAAAGAATATATAATCATATACTATTAACTTTCTAATATCAATTTAATTCGTACAAGTATACTCAATTTAAACTATAGTCAATTTCGGCCGTTTTCGCAGATTTCTCTGTTTTTGTCGATCTTGTTCGGCGACCTGCAGAACATGTCGGTAGGGATCTTCATGTTTTGCTGATTTTATGAAATCAGTACTTAGTTTCACCCCTCGTTCTGCACAGTCGTTGACAACATTCAATGCTTGCAACTTTGTGAGTGATGTGGTGTAGGATACTGGATACAGAACTTGACCATTCTGAAACATCTTCTATTAAAAAATTTGAGTCTAGTTCAAATAAATAAAATAAAATCCAAGAATCCGTTTCAACTGAATTAGAAATAGTTGTATTTACAGTGAGATTTTTGGGAAATTTGGGTTTTTCAAAATCCACACCATATCTACCTTGAAATATAAAAGCAGTATCAGTGGAATTTAGTTTTGTAGCTAGCATTGCATCAGCGATAGCTTTTCGTTCTTGTGGTGGAACTCTGTTGCTCCAAAGGACAAGTGGAACCATCTCTTCTGTAAGATACTAGCAGTAATGGTTTTCAAAAGCACTAATTGCACTTTCAGATATGATGGGATGGACAACCTTGTACGTTATAAGAGAACATAGCATTTGTAGGACATTCCAAAGAGCATTTATGGCAGAATCACAAGTTAACCACCAGGTGTTGTAGGTGAGAGTGGCAGTCACACAGTATGACATGTTGTTGTGCCGGTAGGTAGTTGCTGATGCTGCTCAAGAAGACAAATTTTAATCGTGTATAACAGTTTGGCCATCCAACATGCTTTGTGCAAAGCTCCTGGTCGGTTTAATTTTACTGCTTGTGTAATATTGGGAAAGTCAAAGTATATTAGACAAAGCTTTGTGAATTCCATATAATCTCTGTATTTTCCAGTATCGATGGCACATTTTGCTGCATGGATTGCACTAGCTCCAAGATCATTAACTATGCTTCTCGCTTGCACACTCACTGACTTTGGGTCATACGGTTCAAATCCCCCATCATCTTGATCAAAATTGTTACAAAATAGTTTAAATAAGGTTATACCTAGTAACTTAGAAACCTTGACCTTTAAGTCACCAAAACATGAGACAAAATGACTTCTCTGATATGAAGGCGGCAAACTGACCAAAGAAGTTTATGCCCCAATTTATTTTGCTCTCTGACACAAGCAGCAGTAACATGGCCTGTGTTGAAAGAAGTTGTGTCAAATATCATGTTCATAATTGTTTGTACATTGCTAAGAAGTCAGTTGCTCATATATTAAGTCGGCAATGATTGAGTCGCATTTACTATTAATTCCTTGGTGATCTTTGCTGGAACCATGAATCTTTTGCTGGTGAATGTTTTTTTATTTTGTACTCATTGGACATTGCTGTTGAAAGTTTTTATTCCAATGCAGAGTTGTATATTTAAGAAAGCAGCACTCTTACTTGCAAGCTGTTGAAATTTCCATTGCAACTTGCCTATTCTTGTTCTGTCTGCTGTTGCGTAAGCTACTGCAATTGTACATGTATCTCCTCCTAGTTTTGTAATGTTTTTGTATATGCTGCCTGTTGTCCTGGACTCATAGCTAGTTGAAACAATATTAGGTTTCTGCATAATGTCGTATGGCATGAATAAACTCGTTCCCGTTCTTTTATACCGATGATGACTTTGAGTACTTCTTGAGAGTCCTTCAAAATCAAAGTTTTTTTTTTTACATAATTTGTGTCACTTCGTTCATCAAAATCATCAGTAGATCTAATAATATAATTTAATATTAAATTGGAACTAATTTTTTTATTCACTTTACTTTTATTTTTATTCTTTTAGAATTTAAAGTAGAAATAAACAAAATAAAAGTATAAAATCGATTCGGTTCTTTTCGGTTATACGGCCTCGTATGCCAACGAGCGAAAATGCGCCAAAGTTGTTTACCTTTGGCACCTTTACACAAAAGATCGCGTTTCAGTTGATTGTTTGATTGAGTGCACTGAGCTAAATAAAAACGGGAGAGTAAACTGAACATGCATTTTTTAGTGTGCTCAAAATAGTTAACAGTTTCTTTGGAGTTAATTTTGGTATGGGTAATTAGCGTCTCACTAGAGCTACAAAGTGGGCTATTGGCCACGGTTCGGGGCCTATATCGAAGGAAAGACCCGTAAACGATTTAATTTTTTACTTTCTTCCTGCAACGACAAGTTTGTTTGGATTACGTGCATTGAATGCGTGCGCATTTTCCTCGGGACCTGACAGTAAACATCTATTGCTTTACGATTGTTGATTGGTTAGAATATATAAGTGTTTAACGAACTCTGATTGGTTGCACGACTATGCGAACTATTCAATAGTTACAAATATTTAAATTCGGATATTTGTAAATTATGGGTTTGGTTCAAACGATTTTAAATTGGGTTTGGTGAATATTTTTTATAATTTTGGAAACATGTTTGATTGTTAGGATAGCTATTAAAATAAATTTGTTTAGAATGCGCTTAAGAGTGTTGTCGAAATGCCCCAAACAACTGCCCGAAGGATTACCTGTAAGCACCATGATCAACAGCCCGGAGGGGGTCATGGATGTAATCCAGAGTAGTCGGAGGCCGGAGACCACAACTGCCCGGGACCATAAATCGACGTCAGGAGTCTGTGACTTTAGCGCGCGTTTCGCGCGTGCGCTTAAGAGTGGTGTCGAAATGCCCCAAGGAACTGCCGGAAGGATTGCCAGCTCGGGTGATGTTCTCGCCATATGACCGTGGTTCAAAAATACGAGACATTGTTCCCTTCAAGATAGGCGTCGAACTGTCGCCAACAGCCCAATGTGAAGTTCTAGTGCGATGTTAATTAACCAAACCAAAGCTTCGAGATCAATTCGAAATCGTCGACATTAGCCCATTGTGGAGCTCAAGTACGACGTTATTTTATTCAATCGTGCAGACCTTAAAAAAATCCTTCGGAAATAATTTTGAACCGTCACCGCTAGCCCATTACGCAGTGGACGTCATCCACCGTGGTTCGAAAATAAGACGCAGCGTTTGAGTAATTAACCGTAATTGTGCATTTCTCCTTAAGTAACCATAAAGATCAGAAAAAAAACACGCATGCGCAACGCATCGGGTCGTTTGGTGCCCATTTGAAAACCTGAAAACACAGCCAGATCCGCTAACGAGCGAAAGTCTTTACCTCGAACCGTAACTAATAGCCCATTTTGACGTCATCTAATCGTAAATCATTTACGACTGTTTTTAACATTTTATTTTGTGAGTGGCAACATTAAAATTGTAAATAATCAATACGGCGACAAACTTTCGCTTGGCGACTATTCGAGGCCGTTTAGAAGAGAAGTACCATCGATTCAGAACAAAAGTAGTAAATCCGTTAAAAATGAAAACCACAAGTTGAAATAAACAGGAAATGTACTTTACTGTAAATTGTAAACAAAGCTAAATTTGTCACTAGTCATCTGAAATCAATGAAGAATGAAGTCACCTGAATTTACTGTTAATATAGTTTATTAACATTAAATATTTATATGATCCATATTTTACTTCATTATAATCATTTTTCTTAAAATATCATAAAATAATAGTTAAAAAAATATGAAAGTAATTAAGTATGAAAAATGCTGAATTTGGGGATTTTACTCGAAAAAAACAAAATTTCAAGGTTGTTGAGGACCCCCTAAAAGTGTTTATAAAACGAAAATATTTGCTATGTCAACTTTTTATGGCTAATGGAACATTTTTAGATTGGGGACAAAGTGATTTTTTTCTAGAGGGGCGTTTGATGCACCCTAGTGTACATGGTACATAAACTATTGGGAATTGAATGCATTTGCGAATATCGACTTAAACATCGGACCACACTGCACTTAGACATGTGCTATTTTAAATTTAAACTGGCTATATTTCCGTACCGCTTTTTTCAAAATGCTGACCGAGGCTTACGAATGCAACAACACAAAAAAGAAAACAATCTTTCAATTTACATGCAAGAACAATTTATTTATAATATTTAACTTTTATTTTGTTTGCTTACTTAGGCAATTATTAGAAATAATAAAATTATTTTTAAATTTTATTTATTTCTAATGGTTTAGTTAAAATAAAGTTCTTACAAGTACAAAGATTTTTCACAGTGTATTCAATTAAGTTCTGTTTATTAGAATTTAATGATAAGTTAGAATTTAATAAACTGTGTTTGCTTGATTAAATATAAATTAAAATTATAAACAGTACTTCTTATTCTGAGTGACAATGTATACCTTAACAATCACATTTTCTATTATCTAA
This sequence comes from Troglohyphantes excavatus, assembly GCA_963932185.1. NCBI lineage: Eukaryota > Metazoa > Arthropoda > Arachnida > Araneae > Linyphiidae > Troglohyphantes > Troglohyphantes excavatus. Next base: position 55,191,285 of record OZ010672.1, on the reverse strand, counting down.
ATATTATGAACGATTTAAGGTTAGATTTCCACATGTCAACAGAAATGCCAATTCTCAAATAAAAAATGGGTAAGGAAGTAATCATCATTTAATAATGAGTAATATAAGTAATTTTAAGTTTAAATAAAATTTAATCCATTAGTAGAAATAGTTTATTTTTTAGTGTATTTAAAAAGCCATTTTACAAAGTGTTTTTTTTTTATATATAAATTTCAAAATTGCTGAAAATCGATTTGTTTTTCAGGATTTCAAGGGACAATTTTGAGATAATGATTGGAGATGAATGTTTCCTTGACAAGTGATCTTGCAGAATCGGGTAATTTTCTTTTATGTTTAATAAAATTGTATGCAACAAAAGTCTAATATTTTTTCCCCCTTCAATTTCTTCACTATTGTATTTCAGTACATTTCTTGGAGAGATATTATATTTTCTTGTTTAATTGTGTATTATAACATTGCTTTATACATTGGAATGTATATTATGCACATACTTGACACTTTATTGTAATGGGATACTAAAAAAAAAAAATAAGGCACCGATGTAGTATAGGACATTTGACGCGCGAGGTTTTTGGTGTGTTTTATAGGGGCGATAAGTTTATAGTATGGCAACCTCACCTGACATTGTTGGTATTTTCCGATTCTTGTGGCGACTTTCAATCTGGCAACCCATGCTATGTTTAACAGCAATTTTTCGTCTAAAAAAAAAAAAGAGACAAATGTCCTATACTACATCTGTTCCAAAAATAAAACTCAGAAAAATTACTAGTTAATTTAATTCCATTAAATTGAATATATTTTCTACCTCAATAGAATGTCTTCATTAGTAATTTTCTTTTTATTACAAATATGCCTAAAAAGTTAAGATGTCTCTTTTACATATGGGAACGTCCAACAAAAATGAAACTTTTTACTGAAATTAAAATTTTAACCAAACTGTAAGTGTGGTATATCAATTTAATCCTAGAAAGTTGCTGGTTATGAATTTGTAAGGTATTATTTCATAAGAATAATAGTCTGCAGTGAAATTGTTCTGAAAGTTGACTTATTTCTTCACTTTTATTGGGGCCAAAAATGCCACTTCGATAATAGTATATTATTTTCTTAATTTTTTTCATTAATTGAAATCATTATATATACAAATTCATAATCCATTTACATATTTATCATATATATATAGTTGAAATATTTTAGATTAGCTTTTGAATAAAATTTTAACTCTATTTAATAGTGACGTTTAATTGTCACAAGAGTAACAAAAAACATATAAAAGTTTAAAATTTGTAAAAACTACTTAACATTTTTACTTTAAACCTTTTAATCTCTGATTTGGTGGAATAAGACATATTTTACACCATTTATTTTTTGTGTGTCATGCATAGAACATCCTCTGTTGTGTTGTCACAAGAGTAACAAATGACTGTGTCACAAGAGTAACGCATAACATTTCTGGCAAGTAAATCAAATAGGTTGTCTTCAGACCAAAACAAAAACAATATTTTAAGTTTATTTGGCTTTGCCCTTTTAAAAATAAGTACTTGAGTAGTTTTTCCATAATTAATTATATTAATAATTAATTTAAAACAAATTAAATTGCATTCATTCATGTTTTTAAAATGAATGAACTTAATTTTTTATTTACTTTAAAATTACAGAACAATTATGACAGCATTTCCTCAGAATGTGTGTATTTGTGGTTTTCATAAAAACTTTCAAAGTAATTCATAGGACAGTTGCAGATTTATTTTCTCCATTCCTAAAGATTTATTGATTTAGAGTGCTGTGCAGGCCCGTTGCACAGGGGGGAGCACGGCCCCACTATAATCTGGAAACCCTGAAAGTTGGGAATTTCTACTTCTAAAAATCCCCAATTTGAGAAAATTTATGCCTGAAGAAAATTAATATTATTAGCAAATGAAAGCTAGGGCAGATTAGAAATGGCCTAACTTGTATCATTGCATTTAAATTAGACCTCAGAACGGACATTGCATTGGAATATGGGTGCAACAAATCAATGCTTGTGAGAGAACTGTTTAATATTACCTAAAATGTATATAAAAAATGCTGATAAGTTGGAACTGGGAATTTTCAGCACTGTTGAGTTGGGAATTTCAAATCGTTAAGTTGGGAAATTTGTTGTTTCAAGCCTATTATTTCAATTTTGTTATGTCACTGGTGCTTTGATACTTTACTTGAATGTTGGTAGACATTCAGAATGTGCATTTTAAAAAAATATCATAGAACGACTATTATATAATACAAGACAGATTTTCTGTAAATGTGTTTGCACAATATTTTAATGCAGCATCTCCAAGAAAATACATCGGTCAAAAGTGTATCCAGTTTTTTTTTATGATTGCACATGCCAATTTAAACAAAAATATATTTTTGTAAACGTGTCAGCACTTAAATATTAACAGTTTTCATGGACATTTTTTTTCCAACAGCTTATGATACGAGTGCTGTAGATGGAATCGGTGCTGTTTTTCTTTTTTTGAGTGATGTCTATGAAATGAAGTGCATGGTAAAAAGCAATTATACAAAAAGCTGCTGATTTTGCAGAACTTGTTCATGGTGCAACAAAGGTAAACATACTTTATGTACCAAATGAAGAAATCATAGCCAAAGAATTCATTTGCGTATTACTCTTGGAGAAATTGTATAGTGAAGGGCACACAAAAACACACTTTGTCGAAGCTACCAAAAATGCCACTATCTACCATTGACCATAACACACGATAATTCCTACAAAAAGTTAATATTTTATAAAGGAAACAGCAATAAAACTACAAGTGATACCGATGATAAAGACGAAGAGCAATTCTGCTCAGTAACAGAACGCAAAGGAGCCGAGATATTGCAATATAACCAGTAGGTGAATATAAACTATGTTGTGGTCCGTTAATTCTAACAGCATATGATGAATATCAAATACTGTGCTATAATACACACAAAAGTAAAAAGAATTCAAAAGTTTGAACCTTATGATCATGCTATTTGATACAAAAGAAACCAAATTGTGGCTAATTTTGTTGCTCTTATATTTGTAAAATATTTTTTTAGTAAACTTTTTTTTTAATATAAAAATTCTATACCCTTTTAAGCTATTTTAGACTCCTATCAATGTTTAAAACTGTGGTATATTAAAAAAATTGAGAATTAGTTCATATATTAATGATTTTTTAAGGTTTTTAAGCTGAAATTCAATTGTGGACAAAATGTCACAAGAGTAACGTCACAAGAGTAACGCTTAGCCTTTTACTTCAAACAATGCCATTAATTCAGATTTTGTCAAAGAGATTCAAAAGTTTTTCCCTTTTGAAGATATATAATTGCTCTATTATATGTGTAAATTTGAGTTTTGTATTCTCATATAATTCACAGGAATTGTACCTTAAAAACACTTTTTGTATTTTACCTTTTCCAGTGGTCACAAGAGTAACAAAATTTTGATTTATTTCCTAGACAACAAAAATATACTAAATTACATATTAGATATGTTTTATGAAGCGGAATGACATGAACTTTTAAATAGTAATTTTGAATTTTATCCTAAATATGTTTAGTATTGTGAAAAATGTACGTTTTTATGAAAATTTTCTCTGACCGTCACAAGAGTAACAATGGACGTTCCCATATCCATCGGGTGGGTATCCATTCCACTTAAGCCAAAAATGTTTCTTAGCTTTGTATATAATGTTATGTATTTTGTATAACAATTGTTTAACAAAAGTGAATAATTAATGTGGTTTTTGCAGATAGTTTTTCAACAAAAATACTATATTCTTTGAAATATTTCTTATTTCAGCATTTCTACCTTGATTTTCTTGTTGCATAATATTAACAAGAATATTTTTTCATAAATAATCGGATGTTAATAAATTTTATCTGAGCAAATTTGGAAGGTGCAACGACTAAAGCCTTCGTGATTAACACTATAAATCTGTAACCATGTGTGTTTATGCACAGTTTACTTTTTCTCCATGTAAAAAAACATTATAGTACTTTTTATAACATTGTAATTTTCACAAAAATAACATTTATTTTGCATTTCAATTATAAAGTTTCAAAATACTTTTACACTTACTTTTTATTTTGTATTAACATCGGTTAATTCCTAGTGTCCGGTGCCTTCGCCAAATGGGATTTGGCGACAAATGAGTGGGCAATAAAGTTTATATTTTGGCAACCCTTCTTGATGACATGCGAACATATAATGTTGTATGGCAACCCTAAATTTTTCCTTGTGTGTTTCACCAAGGCTGGCGTGCATCTAGTTTAGCCTTGGTTTCACGCAGTTCCGCCATTTTTGAATCGACGTTCGGCTCGTGTGGTTGTGTTTTGATGTGTACGTAGATGAATGTATACACGGACGACGTTTATTTAAATAGTAGGTATTTGTGGGAGTTGGAAATGAAAGGCAAACGTGCCATGATTGATTGCTGCATGGATGCCAGATTGTTGTCTAACAAGCGAAGGTACATGGAGCGAAAGAGTGCTGTCGAAATGCCCCAAACGACTGCCCGAGGGATTGCCTGTAAACACCATGATCGACTGCCCGAAGGGACATTGTTACCTTCTAAGTAGGGGCCGAAATGCCGTCAACAGCCCAATATAAAGCTCTAGTGCGATGTTAATTAACCAAAGTTTCGAAATCAATTGTAAACCGTCGCCATTATCTCATTGTGGAGCTCGATGCGACCAACGCAATGTCCGCCATTTTGATTTGGCGACAAAAAAAACCCCATCATTTTTTACCTTGGCGCCAATTTGTGGACTTGGCGACAACGGGGCACCTTAACATCTACCAATTTATTAAAAACTTTAAAATATATTTTTAAAATAATTACTTAAGATGCTCTAAGTGTATAAAATTGAGCGAGGTTGCTAATTCACTAAACTTAAGATATACTACTTTGAGATTAAATTGTGTGAGCTCTCACAATTTCACTTGTAGTCCATTAGTAGAAATAGTTTATTTTTTAGTGCATTTAATAAGCCATTTTACAAAGTGTTTTTTTTATATATATAAATTTCAAAATTGCTGAATCTCAATTGGTTTTTCAGGACTTTAAGGAGCAATTTAGACTGGGGGTGAATGTTTCCTTGACAAGTGATCTTGTAGAATCAGGTAATTTTATTTTATGTTTATAAACATATATTAAGTCTCCACTTGCCACAATTCTATTCTTTAAAAGTGTTTAATCCTTTGACCATTTAATGTAAAATGGCACATACCATTATTAACATCAAAATTGATCATATATCAATTTAGTCCTATTTCATGTACAACTTAGCGCTTGAGCCCAACTTGAATACTTGTTGTTGAAAGTGTTATGTTTGTGATGGATGTAACGTGTACCCCCAGCCCCCTCTTCACGGGTGTAGATAATTGTTTGTATGCATTGGGAGCGAATCTGGCAACTCATTGATAACCAGATCACTACACACATGTTTTGATTTGAACCAGCTCTCTGTCTGTGGTATTGTGAAACAGAAACTCTTAAGCCACACACTTATTGGTGAACATTATTATCACAAGTCTTTTGTCCTGATGTTGTAAGAGAAGGGGTCAAGTAGTATCTGTTGGGTCTTTTTACTACACCAATAAAAGAAATTGCAACTTCTGATAATATAAAATTAAGATAAAAATGAAATCGTATAAGTAAAACTGTCTCTTAATTATTGACAAAATATGTTATAAAACCCTACAAATTAAAATTGCTATTAAATAAATCATCTAGATTTTGAAAGTCACAAGTATTTTAAAACAATTATTAATTTAAGCAATTATTTTATTTTAAGAACTATTTTTTTTGGGTTAAATTTATTTGAACTTTCGGTTAATTCCTAGTGTCCGGTGACCTCGCCAAATGGGATTTGGCGACAAATGATTGGGCGATAAAGTTAATATTTTGGCATCCCTTCTTGATGAAATTTTTGCCTCTCGCATGTTTCACCAAGACTAAATTAAATAAACCCGCGTCAACGTGCACATCTAGTTCAGCCTTGGTTTCGCGTAGTTCCGCCATTTTTGAATCGACATTCGGCTCCCGTGGTTGTGATTTTGATGTATATGCGGACAACGTTTATTTAAATAGTAGGTATTTTTGGGAGTTGGAAGTGAAAGGCAAACGTGCCGTGATTGATTGCTGCATGGATGCCGGATTGTTGTCTAACAAGCGAAGGCGCATGGAGCTGGGCCCGCTGCAATTCACTGTGGAATGGGTTTATGGGTCGAACCATGGATGCATTATTCAGCAAATGATCGACTGCCCGGAGGGTGTCATGGATGTGATCCTGAGTAGTCGGAAGCCGGAGACCACAAAATCGACGTCAGGAGTCTGACTTTAGCGTGCGGTACGCGTGTGCTCTTAAGAGTGCTGTTGAAGTGCCCCAAACAACTGCCCAAAGGATTGCCTGTAAGCACTATGATCGACTGCCCGTATGGACATTGTTACCTTCGAGATAACGCCGAACTGCCACCAACAGCCCAATATAAACTGTAGTGCGATGTTAATTAACCAAAACAAAACTGCGGATAGAATTCAAGACTGTCGCCATTAGCCCATTGTGGAGCTTAAGTGCGACCAATGCAATGTCCGCCATTTTGATTTGGCGAAAAAAAAAAACTTCATTTTTGGCCTTGGCGCCAATTTTTGGTCTTAGCGACAACAGGGCACTGTACACTAGGAATTTACCGAACTTTCTTTAGAAAAATTATGTAAAGTCTAATGAATTTGTTGATTTTTTTTTTCTAAGATCTGAGATACAATGCAAAACGATTAAATTATTGCCTTGCATCCTTGGTAATTGTGGATGTATGACTTGCATTCTTAGAGCAATATTAATTTAAATTTTTATTTAAAAATAAATATTTAAAAGCATTTAAGCACTAAATAATAAAAAAAAAAACTAGTTTTTGCCGAAAATAGCAGATTTTTAATTATTTTTTACTCTATTTACTATGTGAATTTTTGTTTTCCAGGCTTGATCTCAACATGTGGGTGGTATAGGTTTTAAAAGTTTGCCCAGAAGAGTAATGAAAATTTGTTGCTAGCAAATACTCCGAATGGTGGGAAAAAACAACTAGGCCTCTACTACCCTACATTCGCCAAAGGCAGCTTTTGGTAAATAAGCAACTTTTTTTCAATAGAGGTCATTCTAAATTTTCGAGAAAATGTAAATAAAATATATGATAACCATTAAAAGCTATAAAAAACTCACAAAATAATTTTGTAGTGTTATTAAAACTCTTCAAAAAAGTAGTGGTATTCAAAACAAAAATCATGAAATATCTACTTTCTACTTAATATGATATATTACTCCTTATAAATTGCAAGAAAAGTTTAAACAGAAAGGTTATTGAAAGTCACAAAATCTGTGTTTGGTAGTTTCATAGTAATTTTTGAAAACACATATCTTGAGCTTTAAGACAAGGCATCTATATTATTTGAAATTATTATGTGGATAACAAAGATTATAAAACACAGAGCCACTGGGCTTGAGGTTCATTCAAAATTTTAAATAGTTGGATACATTTAGTGTTATAGTGCGTTTTCCACACATTTCTGTAATTTACGTTACATAGCATTCTACGTCATTGTATGTAAACACTTTCACAAATTTTATTTTGAATTTTCTCGGAATCCCAAATTAAAACCATTGTCAATATTTTTACACCTACAATGAGTAACTTATCTGATACATATAAAAATCATAAGTCTGTAACCACTCTTTGAATAAATGGAACACAATTAAAATTTTCATTTATCTCATTCTCATTTATTTTCCATCTGAGTCAAAACAATATATTAAATTTAGGAGTTTCTAATGTGCAAACATTATAAACTTTTTAAATTTTAATTAAAATGTTTGATTAATTAGTTTTGTAGAAACTTAATTAAACATTTACATGTAACCAACAGAGATGGGAATTCTGCGCCAGAGAGTGTCAAAAGTAGTATCCAGTATTTCGCCAACCTGTTCGCCCTTACACGCTAAGTCTTCATGCATGTTTGTCTGCCGCTAAATGAAGTTATATTAATTTTAGGAAAAGGAAATGGGAGAAGATTTAAGCACATTTTCTAAAGTTTAAATAGTATTTGTATAAATGTAAGATACAAATAGAGTTTAAGTATGCAATTCTACAAGCAGAGAAAAGCATGAATTGGAAGGATTTCGGGTTGGATAAAAAGGACTTGATTCCTGATGTCTAATTTTTTAGATGAGGGCATTTAATTTTCATAACTTATCAGTTTGTTTGTTGTTCATCATTGGAATATCAGTGCGTTTGTTGTTTTGTTTACAATTGATGCTCAATCTTGAAAAACTAAATTTAAAAAGAATGTAGCATCTTTAAAAACATGTACATGCTTAAAATAAGTAGTAACGTAAGTTTTCCATTAAATTATTACTCTAATAAATAAATCTAAAGTTTGTATGGAAAAATTAAGTAATTTCATGCACAACTTGCACAAGAAAATATATATAAACTGTAAAAATATTTATAAATTCAATAATTCTTAATTAAAAACTAATTTTTGTTGAATAGTTGGCTTTAAATTGTCTCATTTGAAGCCTATACAGGTTTTGATTTATTGTATAAAAATGGCGTAAATAGCAAAAGATATTTTCAGGGTTTTTACACCTTCGGTGTAACTAACAGGCCAAATTACCACACTTAATTTTAAAATTCACTACTATGTTTTATTGCATTCTTGCTATAAATCTTCAGTTTTGCTGCTACAATTTATGCTACAAATATTCAGTTTTGCAATTGTCGCGTTTCTCCTCCAAAACTTAAATTTTGCTGCTCCAAACTGGTATTTAGCATTTCCCATCCCTGAACTAAACATGTTTCTAAATCCAGTAACATTTAATATATATTATATGAAAATTTTATGATTTTATTAAATATTTAGTCCACTATTATAACCACTGGGAAGACACATGTACAATTTTTTTCTCCATGACCTTCCTGTTTTAAAAATTTGTTCAAAATACTTATTTCCACTATAATAAAAATTTTGCACAGCATAAACGAAATTCCTACTTCTGTTGTTTGAATTTCCCATTCCACAAGAGCACAGAAAAAAAAATCAACAAGCACAGAAACTGTGATGCCTTTTTTTCCAGGTAACTATGAGGTGTAACAAAATTATAAATAGAAAATTGTTATATACATAAAAAACAGTCCACTTTTTCAAATAATTATCTTTCCTGATTTCTTTGATTTGAAAGTAATAAAATAATATATAAAATAAATGTTAACATGGTTGAAAATTGGTTTAAAGTGTGGTCTATTATTGATATATCTTTAAGAATGTTTATATTAGTTGAAATAGTCATACTAATTATTCAATCCCTAATTTTAATGTTTGCAATGCTAAGGAAGACTAATAAAAGGTACATCACACAGTGGACTGTCTTGCATCAGTATTCATAAATGTCAACTGGGGGATTTTGTGCAAAAAAAAGAGATCTTAAATTAAAAAACATATTAAAGGTTTTTATTCCATGAAAATTCGTTTTTAATTATGAATTATTGAATTTATAAATATTTTTACAGTGTATAGTATATTTAGCTTTCATATGTTGATTTTTTTCCCCTAGTGAAATGTGGTTTATAAATAACCAAAAAAGTGTTGTAAAGAAATCAATTAACGAGATTGCTACTGTCTAAGGAAAATGAAATTACTTAATTTTTTCTCATACCATACAAACTTTAGATTTATTTAAAGAGTAATAATTTAATGAAAAACTTAAGTTACTACTTATTTTAAGCATGTACATGTTTTTAAAGATGCTATTTTCTTTTGAAATTCTCAGTTTTTCAAGATTGAGCATGGATTGTACACAAAACAACAAACAAACTGATATTCCAATGTTGAAATATGTTATGATAATGAAATGCCCTCATCTAAAAAATTAGACATCAGGAATCAAGTCCTTTTTATCCAACCCGAAATCCTTCCATTCACGCCTTTCTCTGCTTGTAGAATTGGATACTTATACTCTATTTGTATCTTACATTTATACAAATACTATTTAAACTTTAGAAAATGTGCTTATATCTTCTCCCATTTCCTTTTCCAGTAGTTAACATAACTTCATTTAGCGCCAGACAAACATGCACCAAGACTAGGCGTGTGAGGGCGCACAAGTTGGCGAAATACCGGATACTACTTTTGGCACTCTCTGGCGCAGAATTCCCATCCCTGTTAGTTACATGTTAATGTTTAGTTAAGTTTTTACAAAACTAATTAATCAAACATTTTAATTAAAATTTAAAAAAGTTTATAATTTTGCACATTAAAAACTCCGAAATTTAATATATTGTTTTGACTCGGATGGAAAATGAGATAAATGAAAATCTTAATTGTGTTTCATTTATTCAAACAGTGTTTACAGAACGTATGATTTTTATATGTATAAGTTAAGTTACTCATTCTAGGTGTAATAATATTGACAATGGTTTTAATTCGGGATTCCAAGAAAATTCAAAATAAAATTTGTAAAAGTGTTTACGTACAATGACAGTAACTAAAAAACAGTGTTTACATGCAATGACGTAGATTGCTATGTAACGTAAATTATATAAATGTATGGAAAACACACTATAACATTAAATATATGCAATTCTATTTTAAATTTTGAAGGAGTCCTCCTTCCCAGAAGCACAAAATTAAAAATAAAATAAATAAGTTGTACGATTCTCAGTACATTTTTGCAAGGAATTGTCAAAACGAAATTTCATTAAAAAGCAACTGGAATTGAAAGTTAAATCAGAAATATCCATTTTTTTTAAAACATAGTTACTATTTTTTAATTTTTTTATAATGTTTTCCCAACGTAAAGAGCGGGTTCGGTTTAATTTCTAGGTATCGCTTTTTTCGATATGCCAATGGCGCCCCTCTTTCTAAACATCAAACCTATTATAAACGTGACAAGATTTAGACCACATGTTTCTAAAGAAATTTGTTGCAAAAGATTTTCCCTTAAAACTGTTAAATATTAATTGCTTCAATTATTACATCAATATGTAGTGGTACTTTCAATCTAGTTTCAATAAGCAATAGCAAGATTAGCAATAAAAAGAAACCAGACCAACCGTGGTCATGAGCAAAGGGCCTTCATTATGGCCCCACACACACTGTAAATGTATTAACTGAATGGGGGAGTTTCACTCTGAGAAGACCGCTGTTCCAACGGAACATGGAGAAAATTTCGCGACGTCGAAGAAGTTCCGTAGGGTTAGCATGGAGCTTTATCTCCTGTATTAAAATTTTAAGTTTTAGTCTTTAAATAACACATCAATATAAAAATATTTACTACATACACTGAGATAGATTGCACTCATCGTTAATGAAGTATTTTTGTGTTGAAATAGAAGTGTTTTTCCGTATTTTGTTGCAATTCTAATTATTTACAAATATAATATAAGTATTTCTGTATTTAAATTTATTATATTATATATAGAAAAAAATTATTACTTATTTGGAAAAAACAAATATTGTAAACGAACTTTTCTATAATTACAAGCGTAGCGACTAAACAAATAAAAGCAAAGTTGTCTGCTGTAGGGAAGAAATCGAAACTACTAGTAAGTTACCATGTTGATACGTCACGTGAAACTCTCTCATTAAAAAATGCATTTATTTTTCGTTATTTCTAAATATTAAGTATCTCGTATGGCAACGATGCAAGTGAAAGAAAAGAAGTGAGATTTTATTTACTTCGAGCACGGTACGATTTCATTTACTTATAATGCTGAGATTCCTGCTATCAAAATTTTGCGAATATTTATAAATTTAAGTTTAGGTTCTAAAAGTTATTGGGATTCATTAAATAGGTGATTACTGGCAAGATTCAGATTGTTTAACGTAGTAGTGACTGCTATAGCTTAGCAAATGCCTAGATTATCATGTGCAGCGCTCTTTTTGTTTTGATTTTGTCTCGCCTTTCTATAGGAAAGCCAATTCATGTGTTTTTTAATACAATTTAGAGTTTATTGAAATATATTTTCCCTTGTTTTGAAATTTAAATATCCGTTTTTAGTTAGAAAGTAGCACCTTGTAAATAAAGTTGCGTTTGGTAAACAAGGATAGTAGATGTGATTAGGAGTCGAATTTCCTTAATTTTGAGGAAATTTAGAACTGTTTTTCTACAATAACTTCTAATTTTAAAAGTTAATAGCTATTTTGGTCCTTTACTGTGTCGGGTCATTAACAAACCCATTTGACTTGACCATCTTGGATTTTGATCAAATTTGGCAAATGGGTAGCCTCTACATAGACTAAGAAAAATACAAATTTTTTTTAATGCAAATCAACCCGTTTGGAAAATACGGCTATGCAAAGTTTAAAAAAAACACAAAAAATCTCAAGACTTGCATGTGTTTAATTTGCTATAGCGGCTTTCCTAATTATGCTAGAAAGATGAGTGAGATGTCAATTTTCAGCATTTTTAATTGCCTTTCTTATGATATTCAATACAATAGTGGTTTGAAGAGGAATAATATTAAAATTTTTAAATGAAAATTCAAATTTTGAAAAAAGTGTATTTTTAAAAAAATTCAAAACAATTTAGAAAATAGTACTAATGTTAAATGATATGCAAAGTTTCAGAGTAGGCAGATAAAGGGTTCATAGGTAAAATAATTGAAAACCAAAGCAGTTTTTCATCCAATTTCTGACCATATAATAAATCAATAGCAACAAAAAGCAAAATACATTAATTTAAAAAAAAAAATTTGAAATAAGGAAAATAACTCGGACATACTTGATATTGTATTGTTCAATTGTAGTTTTCATTTGTTTTCAAAGTGTCATTTTCAGATAACACATAAATTCTTCCTGTGTACAGGATTTACTATACATAATTTGTCGGAGGAATTCAAAACACATTTGGATTCTGTGGATATGAAAATGATGGGACTGGTCCAACTGGATGAAGAAATGTTATTTTACTTCATGAATGACTTTATCCTGCCTACCAGAAAACTTGGGTATATTAAAAATTATGTGGAAGTTTAAAGCTACAAACTACATGGTAATTTAGAGGAAGAGAAATTTCGGAAAGTCCCAACCCAATACTGGGCAAAAGCCTCTTGGAAGAAGTAGGTGAAGATGTTAATTTGTTTTACAAAAATGACAAAATTAGTAGAGCGATGCCAGGTGCTAAAGATTGCTTAACAGTTATTGAACCAAATGGAAACAAATTAAAAATTTCAAAAAAACTTATTTTGTGCAACCTGAAAGAAGCATACTTATATTATTCAAGGACAAATTTCCAAATCTGGATTTTAAAATTGGTTTTTCCAAATATAAGACTCTAGCATTGTATTTTAGCAGGATCAAGTGGTATACACACTGTGTTTGTACACTACATCTAAATGTAAAACTGATGATTGAAAATGGGAGAACTGACAAATGGTGAATTAAAACCTACAAACATTGCCTATCAAAAATGATATGCAATCTGTCAATAATAGATTGCAGTATGGGTAATTGCACATCTTGTGCAGATGATACTGCTATATGGACCATCCTTGAAACGTCATTTGAAGAAAACATAATACAAAAGATCACATTTCAGCAGTAGATTTCAGTCGACTTTCAATTTAGAGCCTCTGCAGAAATCATCAGAAGATTTTATAGATTTACTTTGCAACAAACTGTTACTTTTAGTTATACATGACTTTATTTCAAAACAACAGACACCTTTCATGTACCACATAAAGGGAATTTTAAAAGAATCTGAATTTGCAGTAACCCTCGACTTTTCAGAAAACTATAGTATGGTCGTTTAAGATGAGTCCCAGTGTTACCACTGGGATAGTGGACAAGCCACAGCTCACCCTTTTGTGATATATTATAAAGGAAAAACAAAAATTGAACATTTAATTCCTGATTTCCTAGAACACAACACAGTTGTAGTTTAAACCTTTCAAGAAAAACTTATTTCCTTTTTGACTGCAAAGTATGGAAAATATTCCCATGAGATCTTTTACTTTTTAATGGGTGTGCTGCACAATATAAAAATTAGAAAAATTGCACCAACTTGTGTTTTCACAAGCAAGATGGCATTTTTCATGGCCAAATGGCATTTTTCAGCAACATCACATTTAAAAGGGCATTGTGATGGAGATGGTGGTTAAGAAACAGCAGCTAGAGCTAGATTGCAGCGACCCAACAAAAACTAATCTTAAGCACTCTCCAGCTTTATGAATGAGTAGCAGAAAATATTTCTGCTATTAATTTAACTTTTACAACAAAGAAAGTGCTGTCGGAAACATTCTTAAGCGATTGTTTCCACCAGGCAATTACCATCCAAGGGACTTAACAATATCATACCTATTAACTTAAACACTTCGAAATTAATTGTGAAGACATTTTCTGAAGCTGCTCAATCATCACAAGTAATTGTAAGATTGTGTAACAACCCTTGCCATGCACTAGTTCATAATTGGAAAGTATCAGAGGAAATCACTTTATCTGATCAGACTAATTATGTTTTCAGTTTTAGGTCCGTCAAGGATCTTTACTGAGGGTAGGAACCCAAAGAAAACAAACTGGAGTTCCTACTAGGTTGAATTGGCTAGGTTGATAGAGACTGATAACCAATTTGGTAAGCTATCCTCTGTTAATAACTTGGAGATGGCTGTTGATCAGCTTCAGCATGCCATTATCCAATCTTACTACTATAATTGTGATATTACACGCACTGCCTCACTTAGGATCGTTCCATGGTGGAGCACAGAACTTAGCTCATTACGTAATAAATGCAGAAAACTGTTTAATAGAGTTAAGAAGAGCTGTGACTGGCTAGCCCATCGCACTGCTCTCACTGTCTATAATAAGGCCATCAGAGATGCCAAAAGGAAATCCTGGCAAGCATATTGTAGCAGTATTGAAGATCTCTCTGCTACATCTAAGCTTTTCAAAATCATGTCGAAAGACAAGAGCTGTAGCTTAAACAATATAAAGCTTCCGAATGGTAAGTATGCTTCCTCTGGGAATGCAATCCTGAAAGAGATGTTTCGGGTTCATTTCCCGGGCTCCCTTGAAGTGTGCACAGCAGCTACTCCTATTCAAACTACGATATCGTGTAGTAAGAACAATTGGGATGCTGCAAAGATGGTTGTGTCCCATGACAAAGTTGTCTGGGCAATTAATACCCTCAAACCCTTCAAAACTCCTGGTGTGGATGAAGTGGTTCCGGCCCTTCTTAAAGAAGGGCTTTTTGTTCTGGCACCTATTCTCTGCATAATCTATAGAGCAGAAATTGCTTATGAATATGTTCCAACTTCCTGGATGCAAACAAAGGTAATATTAATTCCAAAAATTGGAAAAGATAATTACTATGAGGCCAAGTCCTTTCGACCTATCAGCCTTACATCTTTCTTGCTCAAAACGCTCGAAAAACTTATTGATAGGCATATCAGGGAGACTGTCTTGGTTTCTAAGCCACTTTCTGTCTCTCAACATGCCTATCAGCCTGGTAAATCCACTGATACAATCTTTCCCTATACAATATTTCCTTTATTTTGGAATAAAATATCAGGGCTAAGGAGATTGCTTTGGCTGTCTTTCTCGACATCGAGGGGGCCTTTGATAAAGTTCCTGTTGAATCTATCATTCATGCTCTTACTCAAAGAGGAGTCAACAATGTTGTTAACTTCATTAATAATCTGCTCTCATCAAGATATGTCTGTGCCTCACTTCTTGGTGACGACTTGATGGTGCATGCAGTCGCTGGATGCCTCCTGCATTGGCTATGCTGATAATGTTGTAATTATCACTAGGGGTAAATTCATTGACACCATTTGTGATGTCATGAATAAGGCACTTCGCGATGTCGAAAAGTGGTGCCATAACGAGGGTCTTTCAGTAAATCCTCAGAAAACCAACTTGATTGCTTTCACTAGAAAGACATCCACTCTTGATGTAAATATCAAGTTTTTTGGTCAGGCCCTTATTTGCACTAATGAAGTCAAATTTTTGGGAGTTTTCTTTGACAAAAAACTTAATTGGATTAGGCACTCTGAGTTCTGTATTGGTAAAGCCAAGAGGATCTTTTGGAGCTGCAAAAATGCCATTGGGAAAACTTGGGGGTTAAATCCTAAAGTCCTTCATTGGGTCTATACTATGATCATTTGTCCTATACTAACCTATGACTCGGTTGTATGGTGGTCTAGGACCAAAATACTTAACTGCAGACTTGATCTTGGAAAAATTCAAACGATGGTCTGTGTTGCAATCTCTGGGTGTCTTAAAACCATCCCTTCAGCCACCTTGGAGCTTCTCCTTGGGCTACACCCTCTTCATATACGAATTGAGGCTGATGCCCTTATTTGTGTAAGAAGACTGAAATATTTAGGCCATTGGCATGATTACTCAAAATTTGTCCTGGAAAGACCTGAATTCTAAGGTAACTGAGCACCAGCTGTTCAACATGCCCTGCGACATAACGCTTGCAAGATTTGGCTTCAACAAGCCTTTTAAAGTCCATTTCCCCTCACGGTCGTATTGGACTGAAGCTCCAACAAGTGATCATAACCGTATTGTTTGGTACACAGACGGTTCTAAACTTGATAACTCCACTGGGGCAGGTGTCTTCTGCCACGCTGACAATACCAAATTATCTTATCCTCTTGGTCAATTCACCACAGTTTTCCAAGCTGAGGTCTACGCTATCCTTATGTGTTGTAGAATATGCATAGACAGAAGCTATCATGGCAAACATAATTACATATGTTCAGATAGCCAGGCTGCCCTCCTGGCTCTTCAGAAACCTAATTTCACCTCACTACTGGTCTGGGACTGTTATTCTAATCTATGTAAACTAGTTGTGAATAATAAAGTCTCCTTATTTTGGGTTCCTGGACACTCGGGCATTCCGGGTAATGAAATGGCAGATGAATTGGCCAGACTAGGCTCTTGTTCCCCCTTTATTGGTCCTGAGCCAGCATTAGGTATCTCTAATGAAGTTATCAGAGGTACTGTCTTCTCCAGTTTTAGGAATCTACAGTACAAGGACTGGCGCAGCGCATCAGACCAGAGACAAGCTAGAGAACTAAATAGTGGATGTCCTAGCTCTCGTCATAAGGAGCTGTTAAAGCTCCATCGCTCTGGTATTCGTAGGGCTATTGGATTACTAACTGGGCATTGTACTCTCAGAAGGCATCTAACTATTATGAGGGTTAAGGATGACCCTTTGTGTAGGGGATGTAGGAATAATGATGAAACTGTTGTACATATTCTCTGTGAATGTGACTTCTTCTCCGCCCATAGGTTCGAGCACTTGGGATGTCACTTACTTAAGCCTTGGGAGCTCCAGGATATACCTGTTAGATCATTGCTGAATTTTGCTTCAGCTACGGATCTCTTTTCTTAAGTGATCAAAGATTTATTTAACTTCCAGGGGAAAGTACAATAGACCTCCGGTCGCAGAGCTTGCTCCAACTGGAGCCCCCATCCTTAAGTCATAAGTCAAGATCACCATAGAAACTTAAATTAACAGACGTTAATAGCTATACCACAAGAACTGGTGGCTAGCTTATGTTCTTGAGAGAAATGAAGAACTTGATTAACTAAAAGTAATATTTCTTCATCCAGCTGGACCATTCCAATCATTTTCATATCCATGGAAGCCAAATGTGTTTTGGATGCCTCTGACATATTATATATAGTAAATCCTGTACACTGGAAGAATTTATATGTTATCTGAAAATGACACTTTGAAAACATATGAAGCATTAATCAACTACAATTGAACAATACAATATCAAGTATGTCAGAGTTATTTTCCTTATTCAATTTAAAAAAAAAAAATTAATGTATTATGCTTTCTGTTGCTATTTATTTATTATATGGTCAGAATTTTGATGAAAAACTGCTTTGGTTTTCAATTATTTTACCTATGAACCCTTTATCTGAAACTTTGCATATCATTTAACATTAGTATAAACTATTTTCTAAATTTTTTTGAAATTTTTTAAAAATATGCTTTTTTCAAAATTTAAATTTTCATTAGAAATTTTTAATATTTTTTCTCTTTAAACCACTATTGTGTTGCATATCATAAGAAAAGCCATAAAAAATGCTGAAAAATGACACCTCACCCACCTGTCTAGCATAATTAGGAAAGCTGCTATGGCAAGTTAAACATATGCAAGTCTTGCGATTTTTGGTGTTTTTTTTAAAACTTTGCATAGCCGTATTTTCCAAACGGGTTGATATATTTGAATAAAATTTTGTATTTTTCTTAGTCTTTATGGAGGTACCAGTGTGCCAAATTTTATCAAAATCCGAGATGGCGAGGTCAAATTTTTATTAAAAGTGTGTTGATTTGACATGGAATGACCCTGTCGGTTTAAATTCAAAAATGGAAAACTTATCATTTTGATCTGTGGCTTATGAAAGTATACTTTGGTTAGCTATTTCATCAAGTTTCCCAATATGACTCTTTTAAATGATTTGTTTATAGTATTTTATGCATTTAAATATGTATAAGCTTTAAAAAGGCCCACACACATTCTTAACTTAATATTTGTTAAGTAGAAGGTGTAATTGCACTTATTCAATTTCATTTTATCTTAAAATTTCATATTGAAATTGATTCCATTTTAGCTAGAATTGTAATTGGTTTGTTTATTATGTATTTTATAAATTTTAATGTCTCCTTTTTTTTATACTAAAAATACATATAAGATCACAGATCGAAGCTGTATATTTTGTACCGATTACAAAGCACAATGTATATTTTCACAATAGCAATGTTAGGATTCCTGATAGGATAGGTAAGTATCAACATGTATTTTTTTTATTTGTAGTAGTGTAACTATTGTATTTTTTTTATAGATGACGTTGATTAACATGATTAAAGTAGTATACTATGTATGGTTTCTGTATCAGTTTACGCCACACCACGTGGACTGGGGGTGTCAATTTCCCAATTTGACAATTTCACATGTTAGGAGATTCCCTACCGCTCAGATGGGCTCTGCGTAAACTGAGCCTGGTATGTTGTCAATGGGGGGTGTATATATATGTATATATCTGACGGAGGGTTGTGTGTATGTGTGTGTTTTTAAAGTATGGGAAACACATCTAATCATTACAAATGTCAAACATTTTTATTGCTTTTAAAAAATTAGTTTCGACTAGCGACAAGTAAGATTAAAAAAAAGTATTTTTTAAAATATTTTTTTTATTTTTATTATTATTTTGAAGTGGCGACATATAGTGAGGGCACTAGAGGACAATTATTTTTCTACTAAAAACATTAGGATCAGGTGGGGTAAAGTGGTCATACTCTAAAAAATGTTGTAGTTTTTCCTCCCTATTTTTTATTTTTATCGTAAAGGTTTTACATATTTTTGTTTTAGTTTTCAGTGAAGAGGAGCAATGTTTTTCACACAAAATTATAATTTTAGCAACACATTGAATGCCAATAAATAGCCATTTTATTTTTGTACGTTTCTGTACAATCTTTTGATTCTCTAATGAACTTCTCTCCTACATTTTGTTTAATCAAAATCTTAATATATTAGTTATACAGGAGGCTTCAAACATATCTCAAGAACACATTTCCATTGATAGGCAAGTTGTGTTTATTAAATTTTTTATTTTATAGTGTTTTTAGTAACATGGGGTAAAGTGGTCATATGACTAAGTTTAACGTATTCATGGTAACAACAAGGAGTTTATTTAGGCCTAATATTTAATGAATGATTATTAAATATTAATTTAGAATAATAAAGCATATATTAATTTATCATAATTTATAACACAAGATACAGTAAACAGCATTAGGCTTAACTTTTACATTGCTTGGAATGACTTTATTAAGACCTAATATTCAGTGATTAAAATTTGGATAAACTTGTATAATAAAATAATTTTTATTGTCTTATTTTTTTCCCTTTTTTTACGTAATAAACATGCAGAGAAAATATGTTAGGAAGATTGTACCAAATTACTCTGATGCCAGTCTACAATTAGTTATGCTGGCAAGGCTAATTAGCTATGCTGGCAAGGCCAGTTAGCTATGCTGGTTAAAAAGGGCATATCCATTTATGCTGTAGCTCAGAAATTACCCGACTTTAAGAAAATGGGTCATTAACAAGTACAGGCATAATGGTCCTAATGAGAATCATGGCTTCAAAGAAGAATCTTGCATCATTAAAAGCTTCAGATTCATTGCCCATGTTGGGCATTCATTCGATTGTTCTATTATATCAAATTTAATCCAAATGTATCTTAAATATCCTAATAGCCGAAAAAGTCCATTGGTTGATAAGACCACCAAGACCTGATTACCACAGAATTTGTAAAAACTGTCAACAAACAAATTGACCAAACATAACAATGTCTGTACCGAAATTACAGAATTGCCCATTGACTTCACCAGAACAACAAATAGATATTCATCATAATTCAGAACCGTCAACATCTGATATATGCAATTTAAATTTTAAAAGTACAAAAGTGTCAAATATGGCTAATACAACAAGTGTATATCCACTGAAGGACTTTAAGCTAATACTGACAACAATATCTCCACCAGTGTCAATTGTACATAGAATGGCTATACATAACTCTAAAGATGAAAACAAAAGAAACAGTTGCACTTTGTCTACAAAAAAAACAAGGGATGCCAAAAAAAAGCTAAAAAAAACAGAAAATTATCAAGTCAACAAATTCTTTTGAGCCAATTTGTGCCACAGATATACAAATTTGACAAATCATATTTGTGGGATGTTAGTAAAATATTAAGGGAAGAAATCAATTAAACAGTTTATTGGACAAGATTGAGAT
Source organism: Troglohyphantes excavatus (assembly GCA_963932185.1). NCBI lineage: Eukaryota > Metazoa > Arthropoda > Arachnida > Araneae > Linyphiidae > Troglohyphantes > Troglohyphantes excavatus. Next base: position 55,170,460 of record OZ010672.1, on the reverse strand, counting down.
AGTAATTAATGGGACACTTCATTAAATATCTAGAAAAATCCTAAATTGGTGACTACTACACATTTTCAGAATATAACGACATTGAAAAAACAGAGAGTCGGAAGTTATTAAAATATCTTTAAAAAAAAAAAAATTTTACCATAGAGAACACTATAAATTTATAATTTAATAATAATATTATTTAAATTTTAAATTTAAATAATAGTTCACAAATATAGAAGTTGTATAAAATATTTTTAAGTAATAAAATGGCACTGTTTACTTATAATTTCCTTTTTATGTCATATTTCTTCAATATGACCACTTTATCCCACACACTGACCACTTTACCCCACCCATGGGGTAAAGTGGTCATAAAAACATGACAAAAAAAAGATGTCATTAAAAGGTGTTACTCTCAAAACATATTTTTAAAATGTATTCTAATGTACTCTAGAACAATGTAATGTAAAATAAAATCCAAAACAATAATATTTTTTAGAAAATTTCTCATATTTATATTCCTGCAAAGTTAAAAATGCCTGTTTTTATGACCACTTTCCCCCACCTGACCCTAGTCTTTGAAAATTATCAAAAAACTAAAAGTTTTTTATACAATTTCAATAAAAAAACTCATCTGCAATTATATACAAGTAAAAAAATTATTACTTTTGTTAGACTTTATTATCTTTTGTATATCTTTTTCTCTTTTGGTGTTATATAAATTTTAAAAATGTTATACATTTAGCAAAAACTATTTGTTAGAAATATATTTTTTGTACTATTTTCGAAACTTGGTTTTTAATAATAAGCAGCAATAAAAAGGTTATTTTTCTACTATTGAAAAAAAACACTACAGTCTTGAAAATTATCAAAAAACTAAATTTTAAACAATTGCAATACGATAATTCATCTGCAGTTATATACAAGTAAAAAATTATTACTTTTGTTAGACTTTATTATCTTTTTATATCTTTTCTCTTTTGGTGTTATATAAATTTTAAAAATGTTATACATTTAAACAAACTACTTGTTAGAAATATATTTTGCGTAGTATTTTTGAAACTTGGTTTTTATAATATCCAGCAATAAAATGGATGTGTGTGTGAAAATAAGGGACACAACGTGTCCCATGGACAATGCCCCCCCATAGCTGTTGCATATAAAACATCGGCTGTGGGGGGCATTGACCTGCAGACACTGTGTATGGCAACAAAACACACATATAAAGAAAGGTAATTCTTTTTCTATAAAAAAAATAGTCTTTTCACAATCTGTTAAAAAAGGTAAGTGAAATTGTTTTTCAATGACGACAAATTTTCCAAATTCTTTTTTATTGAGGGTATCGTGAGTATTAAATTTTTTTTCAAGCAAAAGCAATCCTTTTTTAAAAATTCACACATATTTTTTCATTCTTGAACACAATGTGTTTTATGTATCATTTGACACAAAAAAAATTGTAAAATTTTCGGCAGTGCAGACAGTGGTAGGTACAGTAGACGCTCGTTTTTACGAACTCGTAGGGAACAACCAAATTGTTTGTAAAATCGAAAGTTCGTAAAATAGAATATCATAAGAAGTAGATTAATTTTATTCTTATTTTTATTTAACTGTCTTCTCTTTATAAATAAAGCAGTATTTACAGATTATATTTGGAAGTAAAGTTATATATAGTTATTCTATATAAGAAACAGTTGTAAAATAAAATAATTGAATAAAAAATAATAAGTATACCTTTATTGATGAAAAATCACGCATCAGAATATCGTTAGTTTTTCTGTTTTAAAACAACATTTTGGAAAATACATGTTTTCATTTTATCGATGTTTGAAAGCATTTCACTATTGTCCTCCTCAAAAGAGACTTGATAACCATTCAGTTTCCTGAAGTTCAAACCGTGTCTGGATTTAAATTTTTGCAACCAACCGTCCGATGCCTTGAAGTCTTTGATGTTGAGCTTTAAAACAAAGCAGTTCAATTGTTCCTTAAGCACATTACCATCAATCGGAATGTTCGTTCATAGCATTTTCTTCATTCAAGCAAGCAAAGCTTTTTCCAGTTTGGGATATTTTGCTGCTCTAAAATATTTTCGAGAGGTGCACTCTTGCTGGTCTTGTTTGCATATCCAACGATTTTTTCTCTTGCTCTTAGCATATAAACGAGTGCTTTTATTCTACTGCGACATGACTAAATTTCCTCAACTAAAACTGGCTCAAACAGTGTTGCTCAAACTCCCTCTGGACTCACACGAAACTTCAGACATTGAGGGTTCAGATGACTAATCAGCTACAAAACATAATCTTATAACAAAGCACCCCTTTCCCCGCTCAACATTGACACATGTTTATTGAATGTAAGGGAGGGGTAAAGATTGACGTCAAAGTGCCACTCTCCAATCACATGCCTGCTACCCACCTGCTGTTGATGGCCCCTGTAATTTTTCTCAGAGTGGCCTTGAAATGTTTGTATGTGTTGCTTTGTTATTCCCTAAAGATATGAGCTTTTAAACTTTGTCTGATGTCAGGTAAACGCTAGCGAAGTATGAAAATGAGTTCGCAAAAAAGAGATTTTTCAAAATTTTAGTTCGTAAATGGGAATTAAAAATAACATTATGCCTATGGGACCACGTTCGGGACCAGACGCTAGTTCGTAAAATTGTGAGTGTTCGTAAATTGGAGGTTCGTAAAAACGAGCGTCTACTGTATAAAATGTGAGTCAGAAAGAGTTACATAGAGAATTCAGCAATGGTGCAGTGCTTTCAGTAATTCGTCATCCGTCAAGAGTTTGTAATAAGCTATTTTTAGCTTATAATCCACTCCCTGTGCCGCATCTGTTGGGTTTGCACTTTGTAGACAGAATGCAGTCCAACAACTGCATGTAAAGTTGTTCACCTGCCGCACACATGACAAGCGATTTGGATGGAGTTGTTCTGTGCAGGTGAAAATATGAATGCAGGAGAGCATCGTCTTCTGCCAGCGGGCGATGCATGCACTCCATGATTTCTTTGTTTAAAATTTTAAAATAGTAAATTGTATTTTGTAGGTCTTGCCCCTGTGAAACGGCTGCACGAACATAGGATCGAATGTCGGGGAATAAGGTTTCATGGATGTGTAGGATTTCATCCTTACCGGATGCCTTTCACAAAAACCCATAACGCTCCATGGTCGCTATCTTGTGTGTGTGACATTTAAAAGGGCGCAGCATGTTTGACGTCTGTTCTGGTGAAACGTCACCCAGCATTCACTTAATGTCAGCAGACTATTGACAAACGCCCTGATGAAGGTCTCGTTCTTTTTTCGACCACGTTCTCATGTTGAGCTGCTGTGTCTTTGTAGAACAAAGCAGATGTTAGCATACTCTCCTGTGTAGAGTTTGACGAAAAAAGTAAACTTTCTAGCAACGCTCTATACGCGTAATTATTTTGGGAAGTTACTTGCTTATAATTCAAAAACACACTTAACTCGGAAAACATAGTGTTGAGAATGTAACTCACGGGTGCGACGGTATCGGTAATGGCGCTGCCATTGCTTTTCAAGATTTTGATTTGCAAATGTAAAATCATATGACTGAGATCCAAATAATGTTCACCATTTCCAGCAATAAAAAATTCAATAGGACTCTTGTCATTTAAAGAGCTGACGGGGAAAATTTCAATAAAATTGGATGCATCCACCCCTAATTGAACGGGGGTTTGAGTAAATAAATCGAGTTCGCTCTTTAAGCAAATAAAGGTTCTGGTGTTCGTCATTGCAAAAAAATATCCTCTGCCGTTATTTTACGACGTTTCTGTTTGGTCTGAGAAGGCTTCCAAGTGGGCTTTCTTTTATACCTTTTCCATGCTGCAGACATTGTTAAACATCACTTTGTATTCTTTTAGAAGCCGCTCTCATGTGTGAGCGAGCTGACTCCTTCAATGAACGGCGAGAACGATATTGTGAGCATTTAAAGAGATATCACTCTACATCTCGGATACAAATTTTGCAACAACAGTATGACATTCACATTCCGATGATGCGAAATGATCGAGAACAGTTCGGCCACTTTCCCGTTCAACTTATTTTGCAAATTGTCCAAGACAATCACGCCTGCATCGTCATAGCTTTCATGTAGTCCCTGCACAAAGTCAATGTCGGGTTCCTCCCAAAACTACGGCTAGGGATATGAATAACATCATTTGATCTTTTTCAATTTCGTTCCGTACAGATTCCTCTGGATCATTTTACGCACCAGAGTCGTCTTACCACTCTGACTGCTTCCCACTATGATGGCACCGGAGGGCGACTTTAGATGTAACATTGTTTACAAATTTTTAAAAACTCTTTACGCACTCAATTGTACTCCGATAGTCTGAGGCTTCAACTCTTTTAAATCGTCTTTAAAAAAATAATGAATGTCATGTATTTTAGAGTGCTCTTTGAAACAGACATGAAAAAAGATGGGTCTTCCAATGTTTTCAGAATCCACACTGTCGGTTCTGCTTTCCCAAAACGTAAAAGATGCCAAGAGAATGAACGCAGACAACAAAAGAATCATACATAACACAAAACCTCCTCGGGCGTTTTCACATTTCATCCTCAAGCAATACTTCCAACCAACATAAACATCCATGTCCTTCAATCAAATTTGAACTTTTGCGACAACGCCTCAAAAGCTTTACGATAAATATATTTTTTTCCCGATGGGTGGTTCTTTATCAGTTTCATACAATATCCCAAAAATACTCCGATTTTTATCAACGACATTTCTTGATCAAATAAAACACTTGCAACACTTAGAAATAAATACTCGTCCACTGGGTACAGTTTAGATAATCGCTCTAAGCGATCCCCACAAAATTCAAATACCTTATCCATTCTTCATCCACTACAAAATGAATCTTGCACGATACACAGAAAATATTAAATACTTTCCAGCAGAACAATCACAGAGAAGTTCAAGTTCCATCGAAAAGTCACTCGCCTGCCGCGCCACCAAAAAATTGTGCCCTTATATCTCAGATAAAACTCCACATGCATCACGTGAAAAACACCCCTTTCGAAAAACGCGATCCGATGCGAACAAAACATTCCCCTCCCATCAGAGCGGAACCATAATCACAACGATCAATCAGTCGCATCATGTACAAAAATACAAACTCAAACCGGTGCGAGCAAAACACAGCGGAACCATAAACACAACAACCGATCCATAATCACTCGGAATGCACAGACAATCCATTTTCGCAAATCGTCCAATCACAAGTCGTCCAGTCCACGTCTCCAGTCCTCATGCCACGTGGCATAAAGGGAACCCAAACTAGGAATTTGGCACCTCAAATTGGGAATTGGCAATTGGGAAAGTGACATCTCCCGTTGACAACATACCAGGCTCAGTTTACGCAGAGCCCATCTGAGCGGTAGGGAATCTCCCAACATTCGAAATTGGGAAATTGTAAAATTCGCAAATTGACTTCCAGTCCACGTGGTGTGGCGTAAACTGATACAGAAACCATACTTATAAAAAAAATAAAAAGATAAAAGAATATTAAATCATAAGCTTAATATTTGTTTTTAAGGACCATGCAAGTTGTTATTGTTTTATTTTAGCCATAGTTTCATAATAAATAATTATCATAAATATCCAAAATTTTCACTTTAAGTTGCTCTAATGCACCATATTTAATTTTTAATTTTATATTAATAAGTAAAAACAAGGATCTATAAAATTTGTCTGTTAATCACATAACTCATCGAACTAGTGCTCTGCCGGTCCTTTTTCCAATCGGATGAAAATTCTATGAATTAAAAGTTGCTAACTGACCACACTATAGAAATTATATTTGGGTTTGGGTGTTTAAGCTTTATACCTCAGTATTAGCTAAGTAAGGATGTTCTTTTTTTACATATTAATGTAGACCCTGTACAATGACCCTTTGATAACGCGATCCCTACCTTATAATGACCACTACTTAAAGTCCCGATTGTAAGATTAGTTTCAAATGCAATAAGTTTTTTAATCTTTGTATTGTAAAATAAAATCCATTCACAGTGTTCACTACAGAAATAAAAAGGGGCATGTTGTATTTTGAGAAAAATGCACTGATTTGAGGATGCAAATGTATACGGTTAAATGTTTTTTTTATTTACTTTATTTCCATCGATATATATTGATGATAGATTAGATCTATGAAAGGAGTAGATAAGAAGATTTTTGGACTTTTTTTTTTTTTTTCTTTTTTCTTTTTAGTCATTTTCTCCCTTTATTCCCATATTCTATCTAACATCTTATATATAAGATGTTAGAGAGATTATGGGATGATGTATGGGAAGAGTTGCTGAATTGCCCTATATATTACTTAATAATTGAAGCTTGAATTTTATTTTATCTGTGTGTGTTTGTGACTTTAGTGAAAACAATACTGGTTTTTTAGTTGCCATGCGCTTATCGTTATTTGTAAATCGTGATGCTCACATACAATAAAATATATTTGCAAAAATTTGTACACCAACCTCACGTTTGCTTGTGTCACGAAAATTCCTTCAACAGTCTCCGTGTAAACCCCCCTAATTGTTAGTAAATTTCGGCTTAATACACTTATTTTTGTGTCAAAAAATTAAGTGAAATTATAGGATAGCAATTTATTTATTAATTAATTTCACGAGCAAAAGAAAGGGATCACCTTATTGAAAAACAAGTTTGTGTGTACAACATTTGTTCCTGATAATGTTTGTAAATATATTTTTTTTCAAGAAATATATTTTACCTGTTTATAATTTGCCTAATTTTTCTGTATTATTAGGTGCATGAATAATATCCTTTAATTGTTATAGTAATAAGAAATTACCATGCGGATATGGAGTTGGATATACATATAGTGACTTCCATATGAACAATTAAATATTGTTTAAAATTTCTTCCTGTATGAACAAAACATTTTGAATCGTAATGGTCAGAGCATAACTTTGAATATTTCGTACCAATAAAGTGTTCTTGCTTTATATTAGGTAACCATGTTTTCGACAGATTAGAATCAGAATGAGGAAAATTGTTAAAAAAAAGCTCGTCTCAGTACAACTCACTTTCGAAGTAGTATTAGAACAATTGAATATACTGTAAGAAATTACCATGCCTGTATTTTTAAAGCGAAAACTTAAACATTTATATTGCGGCAGCTGTAGTTCCATTCTAATTGTACGGAACTTTTTCGGCATCTAGGGTTGTTCTCCGTTCTTCTGTTTGAACAGCCATTTTCTTCTTTGCGTGAAACTATTAATTGTTTAAATTAACAATTTATTTATTTGAAGACTAATATTTATCCCGAAATGATCTAAAAAAATCAGAATCAAACTAAAAAACTTAATTTACTGTGCAATTTTCATTACCGCACTTACATCAAAATCAAAATTCCCGTCCCCTACCATTACTGTACGATCTGGCATCACTAATTTATACTAAAGAGAGCTACGGAGGAAAGAAGAAGGTGGAGGTGCGATCAATTCTTAAACCGGTTTGCAACGTGAAGTAAGCAATTGCTTAAAAAGTAGGTACTGGCGAAGTATTTGGCGCTGTTCTTAGGCGCTACTTTGTACGAGTACTTGACGATAATTTATTTTATAATTTTATTTACCTATGAAATGGAAATAGCATTCTTTATCGATTTGGAACTTGTTCTGCATCTGAAAACTGCAAAAATTGTTATTTTTTTAGTTTTTATACTTAACTTTTTAATTTAATTTTAAATTTCGTGTGTTAAATAATGCAGTCCATGTTGAAACGCACTGCCAGTGGGATGTGCTTGTACCTACTTTAAGGTTGCTATCTTACTTCCCGTGAAATCTCGCCATTTCACCTTCACCTTTTTCTTTACTCCGTGAACGAGAGCAGAAAGATTACTTAGTAAATAAAAGAATATTATGAAAGATCTATGATTTTCTTTTCTTCATCCTTTTCTTTTTTCTCCCTATAGGAGTAATGAGATAAAAAAGCATTATCTGGAGAGCAAAGATCTTCACAAGAAATAAATAAAAGAACTATCTTCTAGTAATACAACAATTACAGATCATGAGTGTAAAAACTACGTTAATTTGTAGGCTACGGAATATATATAAGAACACAAAATTTTATGATGGACTACTACAAGAAACTGACGAATCTGCCGTTGAGTTTCTGATACAAGAAGGAGCCGATCTGGATGCTAAATATCGTAATGGCAGCACACCCTTGTTCTTTGCGTCGGTTTACTCGAGTCAAAGAGTTGTTAATCTACTACTTGACTCGGGTGCGAATATCAATGCCATCAATTATAAGGGGCAGACTGCCTTGCATTTTGCTGTGCAATACTCCAGTCTGGAGATTGTAAAGCTCCTTTTATCTAAAGGATCTGATATTAATGCAAAATCATTTGATAAATTCACTCCTTTACATGTTGCTATTAAAAATTTACATTCTGAAATTGCAATATTCCTTATTGATATGGGTGCAAATATAGGGGCTAATGACGGTGAACTCTCAGCGCTACTTTGTGCTTCACAATTTGGGTGCATACCAATTGCAAAATTGCTTGTTAATAAAGGCGTTGACCTTAATCATAAAAATAAATTAAGGCATACGGCCTTGCACGTAGCCATCTCAACTCGAAATGACAGTATTGCTGAGATTCTTATCAACTCGGGTAGAGCAGATCTTAATTCATGCGAAGCTTTTAACGTCACCCCCTTTTTTATGGCTGTGGTTAATAAGTCGACAAAAATAATGAAGTGTTTGTTAGAAAACAAGGCTGATTGCAATATTGCATCTTTTTTATCTGAAACACCCATAACTCATGTCATTACACAATCTCCTGATGTAGAAGTAATTAGATTATGTATTGACAATGGGGCATATCTTAAGCCTATTGATTATGATGGATTGATGAATGAACCCATGCTTAAAGAGAGCATATTGAATGACACAGCAATTTGCTCGCAAGCCGTTAAAAATAGATTTAACAATGCAGATTTGCCTGAACTTTACAAAATTCCCATGTGCATCGAAAGGCTTCCTCCTTTTGACAAGCTGAAAATTGTGGCCAATAGGGCAATAGCACAAGATATAGAGCGTACTGTAAAATATCAGATTGACACAAAGGGATTTTGCAATTTCTCTGAGTTACATGTCATTTCGCTAACTTTATTCTGTGTTAAATCATTTAATAAGTATTATGATAACATAAATGATGATATTATTCAAGTTCCAAAAAAAAAGTTAAAAATATAAGGTTAATCTTCTATTCTGCTGGAATATGTTAACTAAGAAACAGTAAATATTAATAAGCAACAACAGCCGACAAATCTTGGTGAGCCTTGACCTATGTACGGTTATTTTTCTCTTTTGTATTTAAAAAAATAAATTATTTATATTATGCAGTTCCAAAATTAATGAGCACATCTAATGTGCATAGATATGCAAAGCATTGTGTCCATTTGATTCTTGGCATTGAATACAGTTTATTTTGTTTACTAATTTGAAATTATAAATTTTAAGATTATTCATATGCACAAGCTGCATTTTACCAATAAACTTTACATATAGTGAATATGTTGATCATATATACATATTATATTATGTATCAGATTTGTGTTTATAAGTTGCCTGCTATGTAATGAATTTCTGATTTTTAAGTAGTTATAGACTTTGAGCTAGAGACATGCTTCAAAATGAGCGATTTTGATGTATTGCTGATTTGATCGAAATTAAAATTTTAAATGTACAGTCATTCTCTATCTAAATTTACTGTGATAAATTATAACTTGTTGAATAAAATGTTATGTAATTTTATTATTTAAATAATTTACATTTTTGTATGTGAGTTTTTAAAGAAATCTTTTATTTGGTTACTTTATACTTTAGGTTTTTATACTTTACCATTATTTTTTTTAATAGTTTCTATTTTATTTTTAAATATTTGTCAGTGTTTTTAAGATTTTGAGTAGTTTGTTTATTTTGAATTATATATATATTATATATATATTATAATTATATATATATTTTTAAAATGTTCATACCTAATAACTAATAAAGCTTGTAAACAGTAGTTGAGCTAATTAAAATAATTTTTCAATGTTGAGCAACCGGTTAATTTTATTGGCAATGTGTGATGTGGCAATTTGTAAATCTTCACATATAGCTGAAATTGTTACAGGCCTAAGAATGGGGGCCCCTTATAGGCCCATTCTACGCAAACAAAAAAGTAGGTTCGGTGAATCGAAAATGCAAACCACGTTGTTTGGATTCTCGAATCACCAAGAAACTCAAAAGCATTTTTCTTGTTTGTATTGAATGAGCCTTATTGTAAAACTTCTATAAAAATATTGTTTGTTTACTTTTTGACTTGCTCAGATTTTTTTTCAGTGGTTCTGTACATCATAATTTTAAGTAAAATATATTCAGTTTTATTATAACATTTTCCTATGCGTGTCAATTATTGTTAGTTGATACATATGAGCATTTATTGTATATGTACAATTATTGTTGATACATATTTGTTTACACTTTAAGGAAATTCTATTTCTGGCAGATACAAGTTTTTGGTATTTGTTGTCATTAAAACAACTGTAAATGAAATCATGTTTACTATAATGTTTTTTTACATTTCGATATTACTGAATTTATATAAATTAAAGTAAATGTTATGCCATTGAATTTTAGTAACAAAAGCAGTATAATGACTTTTCCCACCAAATATTTTGGCAACAAAAAAATTCGCCAGACATTTAAATATTGGTAAACATAAATTTCACTTAATTTCAATTCTAAAAATGTGAATTAATGAACACATGAATGGTACAATGGCACTGCTAAACAAATTAAGCTGTACATCGCTAACAGTTTTAAGCACAAGCATGTACGATGCTCTAATGTCACAAACTTGTAACTTCAATTTATAGTCCTGCGTAATTGTGGTCTCTGACTACTTAAGATTGCAGCAGGTACCCCCTTTGAGCAGTCGATTATGGTTCTTACAGACAAACCTTCAAGCAGTCCAATATGGCACCTTTTCATGTCAACACATCACTATATCATGTACCATTCCATACACATTAATATTTTCATGATAAAAACAAAGTAAAAATGCATAAAATTACCTTGCTCACAAACAATAACAATCAATTAGCAACACCTTTTCTTATATTGTTTGAAAAGTTGATCTTTAATCTTATCATTTTCTGATACTTAGCATTTATAAAATATTAGCATTGACTAAAACAAGTCATACAAAGTTAAGACCGAAAGCTACAATAGACTTCAAATTCAAGAAATAACTTACAATTGAACATATCAAAACGTTAGTTAATATAGTCACATGTTATTAAAAAATTTCCTGCACATCCATGTTTGAAGGTCACACACTTTCCAAGTGACATAAGCATCAATAATAATTTGATAAAACATCAAAAATAAATTCAAGATATTCGAATTTGCGGCTAATCGGTTTTGGGATCTTTCCACGTAGTGAGGTTGTAGTTTAAAAATTATATCAAATCATTTTTAGAGAGCATATACAAAAGATCATGTGAGTAAAGGTAACCATTTTCATTAGCTTATCACCAAGTGGCGAATGTCCCAACATTTGGCATAAAAAAGTTATTATACTGCTTCTATACTGAATTTTTTACTATGTGAAAGTTTTTTTTTTTCAGTTTGAGAAGTAATATTTTGTACATATATTACTAATTGAAGAAAATATTTTTTTAACAAAAGTTTATTTAACCCTTTGATCTTGGGATGATCCGACTTGAACGTCTAAGGGTTAAACTTTTATTTTATTCATGTGTATCTGTGTAATTCATGTACCATATCTGTTTATTTTCCTTCTTGACATTTTTGCTATCTTTAAATTTCATGGATATTGTAGTTGCTATAAACAATTGTGCATTTTACATTTGATATATTTTGGAATTTCTTGCTTTCTGTTAAATTTCAAGAATAGTTTTACATTTTAAATATAATACATTGCATTTTTTTTTCAATTTTACTTTAATTTATTATGCGCAAGTACTTTTTGTATTAAAATTAATATAATGACTGTACAATGAAAAAAGTGTACGTATTGTACATATTGACAAAAATGCATTATATTAACTGTAATTTAATACTTTACAGGTACAAATATTTTACCAATTTCTTAACTTGGCAACATTTTCCAAACTTACAATGTCTTCTACATTGTTAGAAGCTTTCATGTAGATCCTACAGGTCATTTTTTCAACTCTTCATTTCTATGTTATCATGCTTTAAACTTATTTGTATTATTTTTATATTGTTCTTTAATTATATTTTTTTAAACATACAATTTGACTATCTTAATTTAATATAATGTAATACTTGGAGCTTGTTTTAAATTTAAATTATATTCTAATGATTGACTATTTTTTTATATCTTTAAATTTCATGGATATTATAATCGCAAAAGCTATTGTGAATTTTACATTTGATATACGTATATTGACATTTAATTTTTTTGATAAATTTCAAGAATATTTTTGCATTAGTATTTCTACATTTTTATAACATTTTGTTTATACTGCACTTCAACTGTATAAAAGTGCTGCATTTGGATATTGTATCACTGTTTTTTGCGATTTGTGAAATTGATTGTATGAAATCATACTGGTGTAATTGGTAAAGGGAAAATAAATGTCAAAATGTGTTCTTAAATTTCATTTGCCCTTTTTGGAAATAAATTTTAAAAAAAAATTGTCGCCTCAATAATGAAAATGTAAAAAAAGTCGCACTATTAATATATGCCAAAACAGTTAGAGAACAATATTAATAGTCATTACATTCTTTAATCAAAGACATTGCAAAAAATAGTTCTTCTGTACTTAACTAATTTATTTTGTATTAGTAATTTTTTGTAATTAAATTTCTCACCCATTGCATTCTTTAACCAAAGACATCACCTAAAAGATATTTATTCCTTACTTAACTAATTTATTTTGCTATTAGTATTTTTAAAAAAAAAGTTTCACTACCTTTTTTTGATGAATGATTTTATTTTTAAGGAATTTATTTAATTGGATTATATTAAAAGTAAGATTAAGATTTGTAAGAGATGTTAATATTTGTCTTATATGATGAGGATAGGTTTAAAAAACATATTATACATTTAATATTACTTAAAAACTTTATTGTTTTACTTGTTTGTTTCTAAAGAGATAGTTGATTCTAATATTTTTTAATGTCTACGTGGTTAATACAACATTCAAAACTTCTCTTTTTATTTAATCATTCTGTTCATTTTTGGGTACTTGAAATTTTAAAGATTTTTAGGACTAGGTATTCCAATAATTTTAAATTCTATATTAAAGGTTTAGAAATTTGTTTATGGTATTACTATAATAAAACTATATACACCTACATATATTTTTTAAAACTATAAATATCCTACCCACTGGGTATTTACACAACATATATCTTTAGTATAGATATAAAATATCCACACACACACATCCTTTTGTGTGATGTCATGGTTATCGGATGACGGAGTAGAAGGCGAAGGATTTTTGGTCCATAGGGAAAGGGTGGCAACGATGATGTGCATGAATCTTAAAGAGTTACTCATTTGTTCCAGTACTCTTACAAGGTTTTTTTTAATGACATTATTTATAAAATATTTATTAAAATTTTAGTTAATTGGCGGATACTATTGAACGTTATCACTATTTGTCGGGTTACCCTGAGGGTAATCACTATGTGATTGAACTGGGGATGGGTTCCTCATATGGTTAAACTGGAAGGGGGTGACTACCTGTTTGGGATACCTCGTGCGGTGATAAGTTTTGATAGTAACGTCATGTTTATCAGTTTCCTGGAGTGACGAAACACCGTGCATGGCAACTCTCAACACGATTTAACACAATCTGTGATACTTGTTGCTCGCTGATTGGCTGGTGGGAACGTGAGTGTTGCTACTAGTGGGGAAATTGTAAGGAATTTAAAATGATACAAGTAGTGTGGGTATAGATACCAAATAAACCTTGACTTGACTATTAACCTTTCTTACTGGAACAAAAACGTACTGATTAATTTACTTATGTGTTAAAAAACATTGTTTAAATTTTTTATGCGTTTAAAAACACATCAGTTATTTACTTCACCGTATAAAAATGCACTGATTAAGTTATTTAAGCGTTTAAAAACATCGTTTACATTCTGTACTAGTTCAAAAACATACTGATTAAAAAATTTACATGTTCCAAGACATAATTATACCAACTATAGTTGGCAGAGTAGAGTGGCTTTAATTTACTCTAGTTTCATGAGAGTTCAGGGAAAACATGAAATATATCAGTTTTAACCGACATAAGTAATTTTTTTAAAGTAATATTAGGATATATTGTCTTACTTATGTGTTAGTGACAATGATCGAAGGTAGTGATAATGACTGTCTTTAGAAATGAGGAGGAATAAATGGTGCATTCTCACTGGCGAAGAAGACCAATCTTGCCAAAATGGAATGGCCAATTTACTGTCAAATAATGCAGACTTTTACGCAAAGAAATTATGTAAGAAACATTCTATGCAAATGACATGTTGACGTATCAAACAATTGCAGTTGAAAAAAAAAATGAAAACTTTTTGACTTTTTAAAAATTTATAGTAAGTTTGATAATTTACTATAACTTATTCATTAGTTTGTATAAATCGCAGGCCATAAAGTTAGTATAGTACTTAATATTTTAGAAGTGTCATTTCTAAGTCATGTTAGCAATATCAAACATAAATTGTTAGCTGTTTTCTTTCTTATACGTATGCGTATTTCTTTCTGTTTATTCTACTCAAGCTCGGAAATATCGAATCAAAATTTTGAAAAATATGAGAATATAGTGTATTATTTTTGTAAAAAAATACATGCTTTTAAGTCATCCGAACTTTTAAAAATTATAGATAAATTAATGTTTATTGTTATAAATATAAATAACTAAGTAATTTTCTTCAAAACTATTAGCACACTAATTAGTTAAGCCTTTTCAGCACGCTAAATAAAAGCGGTTTTTGTTTTACTTGAATTTTTCTTAGTTTTTAAGATAATATACAGCAATCAAATTTTAAAATTCTTGTTGAAAACCAGTAATTAAAATTTTTTAATCTGGACACTCACTGATATTTAAAATAAACTTGAAGAAATATTATAATGTTATTCCGTATTATGTAATTCCGTAGTAAGCTAACTGATGTTAAATATGTTTTTTTAAATAAAAGTTATTATACTACAATTTATTAATTAACGAGTTTTGATTTTGTAATAATTTAACTATCGACAAATTTGGCTTAGTGATCCATTTATTTTGGAGTTAAACTGTGTTCAGGTTAATGAACTAAACTACTGTCGGTTTAGAAACAATGTACAGCAATGACTTGCTCTTTTGTTAAATTTAATTTGTTTAAAAATTAAAGAAAAATCGGTTAAAATATGACCTTGCGAAAATAGCTAAACATGCTGGAATACACTTTCACTATTGAGTGAAAACTAAACTTAACCTTTCAAGATTATATTGTCTCCAAACATGATGTGCGTAAGATTATTGAGTTCCATTGAGTTGAGTAGAGACTTGACATCTAAGTATACTTTTACTGGATCTTTGAAATGGTGATAACTTATCCGTAATCTTGTAATTAATGACTTGCGATTTTATGACTTAATTTAGTGAGTTGGAATTTCTCCTCTTGAAGGATAATCCATCCAAGAAATGATGTCCTTATCAAAAGAGATGTCTAAATTTTGAAGGTTTCTGGAAATATTCGTACCTCAGTGCCAGACGGACGTAAGTCCAAATTTGGCGATTTTTGTTTTATTGCAGATTATGTCTTAAAAGTTTGTTTTCTATCGAATCATACCATCAAAATTCACTCACAAATTATTTTTACGTCTTTAGCAAGAGTTATAAAAGCCCAAGTCCAATGCTTTACAATGAGAGTAAGATTGAGTTTTTCCCCTCTCCTGTAAAGTTGCCCAAGTGTGACTTAGGCCCTTTTGGCTCTGAGGTTCAGATATTAGGGAAGGTCATAAAAAATAGTCGCAATTTCTGAGAAAGGGCACTCAGTTTGAATTTGTAGAATAAAAGAGGAATAATTCCATTTGGCGGATTGAAGAAATCTTTCTTCGCATATAATTGTGATTTCAATACGTTTTTGATTTCGATTTCGTATGTGTGATTTTGCAACAGATAATTTTTTCAATTTTTTGTGAAGATCTTTCTAAAATGGAATGTACTTTTAACAAAGAAAAGACCATGCATTCTCAAGTTAGAGAATTATTTACAATGTCGTCAGCTTTTGTACCGTTTAAGCATCCTCAAAATCTTTGAAAATTACGACGACTTTACAAAAATAATTGTAATAATATTATAATAGGATATGCGAATAAAATGGTTGCCCATTGTACCCAATAAAATCAAATTTCCAACATTAATTTTACATTCCGCGATGAGTCAGTCAAATTGCATAACGCTATCCTATGGTTTGCTTATTTTTTTTTCTGAGAAGTGAAGGACGATTCTTTTATTCAATCTTTTTGCTGTCTATAAATCTCATTGATGTGTTGGCACTTTTGAATTATATTTAATGGTGTTGTTTGTATATACGGTCATTTAAAAAACGCATAGTTATGGTTACAATAAATGAATATTGAAATGGCGAATGCTTATGTAATCTATTTTCAATTATATCATTTTCTTCAAAGGTTCAGGCTTGTTGAATTTTTTTTTAATTGTTGCAAAAGTTTTAAGCAACTCGATCTATAAAACTTGTTATTCAGACTCTTATAAATAGCTTTCCTTTAATACTGCTAGATGCTGAGAGTGCTAGATACTTGGGATGCTAGAATATTAATTGTCTAAAATTATTAAATTTTCTGTAATTATGCAAATAAAGATAAAAATAAAATATATATATATCCCGCATTCCTCCTCCCCTTTAGATGTTTAACCTGTTTTGATTTTAGTTAAAATATGTTAATATTTTTGTGGGGGGGGGGGGGGGGGGATGGGAGGGAGAGTATAACAAAATTTGTGGTGGGCGCCCTGGTCTTTGGTAACTTTTTTAAAGTTAGGTAATCTTTAAAAAAGTTGTCTAAGTCTCTAAGACAACAAGAACTAGCTTCAGTTTATTTAATATACATTTTCGTAAATACACTTTGTAACTCTTGTAATTTTTTCAGCAAGAATCATGTTATTTCATACTAAAATTAATGCGCTGATAAAAATAAATGTGCTAAAATGCTAACAAATAAATGTTTTGGCATACAGCTAAATATGACCCTGTAGTTATAAACTACACTTTATTTTAGAATTTTTATTGTATGCTTCTTAAATATTTTTTTGCGAATTACTTTTCTTATATTTTAAATAATTCGCTTTTTTTAAACAAATTGTATAGCAAAATACTGGTTTATTATGTATAGTTAAATAGCCAAACAATGACCATCTCTCAACAATTTGTGACCACCCTGTAGTATTAAACTACACTATAATTGAAATTATTTTTTTAATTTAATACTTTTCCACATATACAATTGTTAAATCACTTACACATAACATTTATATACACTTCAAAAAATTATATTATTGAGTCATTAATACACACACACTAATGGATACTAATGAATCAGTTTTGATTTTATTATTTTTTTAATATCACAATTTTCCTTTGGAATTTCAAATTCACGTGGCACTTGCACATCTATATATAAAGAAGAGTGCCCGCGGATTTGTTTGTTTTTATACAAATCTACAGTTTTATTCCGAGCTTTATGAAATTATGCGCATATGACCTTCAAAGCAAGACGCGAAAGTCACTGTTTACATTAGATTTCGGAAAAACAACCTATCCCTATTTCCCACCCCTTAAGGCAGAATTGACTTCTAATAAAACCCGCCAGATTTCGAAACGGAGAAGAAATTGGAGAAAACAATACGTAAAGCCCTTAAAATTTTGTCCAATAGAAATTTGCTTATAATATCTTTTGGATTAAGTTTAAAGGGATTTCTTTTTTTAAATAAATCCTTTGATCCTTTAGTTATGATCCTTTAGTTGGAATCCTTTAGTTGGTTAGTCATGATCCTTTAGTTGGAATTACAGGATTTGTTCTCAAACTGTACTCGTCTAATTATTAAGTAGTGGGAAGAAAATTCGAATAAATGAGATAAAAAAATTATTAAATAAAACAATATTACGCAGTTACTCAGAAAAGAAGAAAATCTAACTTATTTTTTTATTAGAATTTGGTGCGTTCCAACTCTTAAATTTTAAAAGCAAAGCGCTACAAACTTCCTCAACTACACACCTAAGAACTTCATTAAAATAAGAATTTTTTCTCAATCTGTAAAGTAAAAATATTCTTTTATTCTTTGTCTGTTTAATCGTCTAATATTAATTTGTAATAGGCGTTCATTTGACAGCTGCTCTAAAGAGTTACATTTTAAATTAATTTTATTTTCCATCAATAGATGGCGCGACTGATGTGTCTTTTCGATACTTAAAACTTGTCTTGACAAATCTATTGCACTCTTGTTTCAAAAGTGTCTGTAAATTAAAAGTAACAGTTTTTGAGTTATCTCACATAACGTGTTCAAGAAACATTTATCTACCAATCACCAAAAGTGTATTATTTTACCTTTGGAACGGTAGAGTGTAGTTATATCGTTCTTAATTTGTGTGAGTAAATTGTCTTCAGAAATAGTTTTTCGCATATTCTGAAAACTCAATGATTTTGAGTTGTGCCAGTTTTGAAGCAAGAGTGCGATATTTGAAACCTGGCTCGTAAAAACGTAATAAATTGCATTTTATCAACTAGAAAATTTTAATTAGTAGTTTATATCTATTATCACATCTCGCAACATTCGAATAAATTGTATTTTATCAACTTGAAATTTAGAATGAGAAGTATTGTGTTTATTATCACATGTCACAACATTAAAATCGAGTTTGAAATAGAGCGTCGAACGTATACGAAAATTATTTTTTGACTTCTTTCAATATTTGGACCTTTATTTTAATTAAATATTAGAATTAAAATATATATAAAAAATATTTAATATTTTATTTAAATATTTAAATTAAATATTAGATAATTTTTGGGGGGAGTATTCCCACTCTACTGAGTTTTATTTGACGATTAAGTAAAAGTTGTGTCTAAATTATTTTGATCGATTTGTTTTGGTGCTTCGAAATAAAGGGATATGAGGGATATGCACAATTTTTCGAATTGAAATACCCACTCGTATATTTTCTACAATGGTGTATTATTTTATGTATTTTTATAAAATTTCAAGCTTTTCTTTTTAAATTGTAGTAAAATAAATACTTTTAAAAGCGTTGAAAAGAATGAAAATACGTATATGAAGGTTTTATTATATATATTAACATATCCAATGTTAATATTACACACATTTTCATCGCAAGATAGAAAATAAATGGAGAGGAATTTTTTAACGTGGAGTGTAAGAAAAATAAAGCGTAATGCCGTTAATAGAGTTAAAAAAATAATTTTTTTTTAATATTGTAAAGAATATGGCGAATTTTTACAAGAAATTATAGTTATTTTAGAATAAAATATATTCTATAAAATATATCAATATTATGCACAAGAAAAAAAATTGAAGAACATATATTGGGGATATTAAATTTGGATTTTAATTAAATAAAGAGATAAATTTTACAGCGATTTTATCCAATTTCTTTATTTTGGAATTACGAATAATCTGGACTAATTTGAACTCCAATGCTTCAATTATTAATAAATGCTCTGAAATACAATATTTTAATTTAGTTGTTTACAATGTATGTTCACAAAAAATGATATACAAGAAATATTTTAAATAAAATAACTATACTAAGTAATATGAATAAATTTTAAGGATATTTTATATAAATAAAAATATCACAAAATAGCTCAGTATAGTTAACACCAGAAAGTATAACAAAGAAAGTACATAATAAACAATATAACAAAGAATGCAAATATTAGCTTGATGTGCATTGATAATGAGGGCAATATCCGGCAGTATTAAATTAACAGGATACATTTTAGTGAATATAAAATTAAAATTTGGCACATTTTTGTTTTCAAAATAAAATTATAAATAACCAAAAGAAAGAAGTCGGCAATTTTTTTTTTCTGTTCGTCAGTAACTATTAAAAGTCGTGAAAATTATTTAAATTTGTATTAAATATATTTTTATGATGTGTTTTTTAAGTAATGTTTAAAAAACGAATTACATGTACATATTTTAAATTAAAAATATTTATGCTATATGCTTTTTTACTATACTACAGAATATTTTTAAAGTCTTTTATTTGTATTTACGTAAAAAACGAAGTTCAAAACTTTTAAAAGGAATAATACAGTTAAAAGGACATTTTGGCTACTAGAAAGTCAGATTTTGTTTAAAGATTTTGAAAAAAATTATTAAAATTGTCATTTTTTACCATAAGATCACTAGTATTTTCAGAAATACACATAATTTTTAAATTAATTTAAATCCTTTAGTTTTCAATATTTTTCAAATCTTTTACACTTGGGTACAAATTAAAAAAATATCTTTTTAGAAATATGACAGCTTAAAAAAATTAAACAATTTCTCTGAAAATATTAATTTGTATTAACACTTACATATTATTACCGCTTACTTTGTACCGCTTTCAGAGTAAGCAACCTTACAATTTCGGTAATTTGCTGGCCGCTCGGCTGTAGTGACCAAATTCGCTTCGTAAAATGTTTTAATAAAAATGTCCTAAAGATAAAACAATTTGTAGTTTTAAAGAATTTTATTGTAGGAGATTTGTGGCAAAAAAGTTTTTTTTTATTTATTAACAAACTATTTAATTGGACCATATTTCTTAAGATTTAATTAAAATTTGAGCGACAATTTTTAACAATGATATATCATTTTAAATATTAGTAATTTACTGTATGTTTCTATACATTCAAGAATGAAATATAAGTTGATCGTTGATATATTCTTTGATACAGGGCGGCAAGAAAATAAGTTTCCATGTTTGGAGGTATATGTAGCTAAAACTAATACACGGATTTACAACAAATTATATATTGAGATATGTAAAGACATGTGGAGATGATTAACGCGAAAAAAAAAATTTGCTCCAAAAGTTGAAGATTGGGAGAAATTTGCTTCTGTCCTAGCTAAAAACAATAGGATAAATATATATAACAATATAACAAATATATATAACAATCATATTAAATACAGATAAAATGGATTTTGCAAATTTCGAAGGCAGTTAGCAACAGTAGCATCACTTATTCCAGCTTGATGACTATAAACGCGAAAACTTATTTTATGACCACCTTGTATATTTCACAAACATAATAGACTAAAAGCGGTTCTCTAAACTACATGAAAACACGTATCATATCGTATACAAATGTTTTTCGTATACAAATAATATCGTATCGTATATAAATAATAGGACAATTAGTTTGAGACATGTTAAGATTACGTGTTAAAATAACAAGTTAGCAGCCATACAAAACATTTCTTTGTTATACACGTATAACATTTGAATGCTCTGAGAGTGGGCTTATGTAGATATATGTGACTTGGAACAAAAAATACAAAAACAATGTCAATTTTATGAATTAAAAAAACTACTTGTATATATATATATATATATCAATTTTAAATTTCTAAATGAAAGATAAATTAATGGCGTCAATCTTTATGTAAAGTTTCAAATCAAACAATTCCATGGTTTCCGTAACATTGCAACAATGCTGAGTCTCAAACATTGCAGATTTAAAAATATCAATTATGTCATTGGTTGTTCCTGTCCCAAGCCACAGATATAAATGTAAAAATAACAATGAAAACATAGGTTTAAGTTCCAGCAAATATGATTCAGTTTACTTCTCTAACATATACCCATTTTCTTTAAGTTATTTAACCTAATAGATATCATAGCATAACCCTTTAAACTTTTAAAGTATGGTGATGGTCAATCCATATGGTTTTTCATTTTTGCTTTCGTTTGGTGTATTGGCATAAATCTTCTATTGTCTTGGTGTTTTGCGATCACGGCCGTATCCCTGGATAACGGAAGATGGACCTAGGACACGAGTACATACCAATAACAGAAAAATACATAGAAGTCTTAGATAGACCGGGAAATGTCTACTGGCATCTGTGTTTCCAACGGTAATTCCATTCTTAAACTGAGAAATTTTGAACTGTCTCAGAACAACATTATTTTCACCAAGAAACTAACTATTTATACAAAATTGATTTATCTCCACAGAAAGAAATAGTTAACACAACTTATTGAAATGAATCGATTGCGTTAATAGTTACTGAAATGAGCAGTGACAAAGCAATTTCGCCTATAATTCGACTTCTATATTATTTGCACCTGAGTGATTCTCAATGAAAGTACAACTTAAGCACTTGATCATCCTGTGGTGTACGAGCAGCGGCTCTTTCTCCTTGACAAAAGCCTCAGTCGCAAAGTTGCTGGTGGTTTGAGTTCCACAGTTCCGGCAGTGGTTTTTGTCGTATGTCATGATACTTGACTTGTTTCGTTCACTGGTCTCGACAGACCCTGAAATGAATATATAAAAAAATACTTTAGAAACTTTTTAAGAGCTTTAAATATTTATAAAGGAAATTTTAAATAACTTCTCCCACACTGTTAAAATACGTATTTAAAAATAAGTAAAATGTACTCATTTCTGATTACATTCGATGCTTATCATATCTCCGAATACATGTCATCCGAATACAATACATTTAATTTTTGAAAAAGACATGTACTCAAAAATGAATAAAAATAGCAGTTTCTTGCCTACATAAGCAACCTTCATAAATCACTTTCAATAAATTTCAACAATTACAACCAAGACTTACCGGAAATCGAACCCACATCTGCAGCACCGCAGTCTTATCCGTTAAGCTATCAAGGCGATGCGAAGAAGTTATAAACAGAAGTAATGTTAAAATGGCGTGGTAAAATAATGGGAAGTAAGATAATTGAGTCGTAATAACTAAGTTTCCATTTAAGCAATCGACATCAAATAATGTGAAAAACCATCTTCTGAAGAAATATTTTAAGTTTGCTTGGTCACTTTGTTAAGATGGCTTGAACAGAAGCTGATACTAGCAATATTAAATCCTACTGCTCATTTTTACGAAAGTACAATGACTTAAACGTCATCGCTCATTTACGATGCAATTGTACTCAAAGAAAAATGAGTGCATCCATGTGCTCTTTTTTAAGCACAATTTTTACAGTGCAGCCAAGCCTAATTAGGCAGTTACAAAATGTATTATACATTACAGTAAGAAAATTAAATTTCTTATTCATTATATATACTGTAAAAAAAATTACTTAAATATGGGTACTTGAACCTACTCGTTATTCTTTAAGTGTAATTGCATCCTAATTACAAAGCCTAATTAGGGAGTTAGAAAATGTATTATACATTACAGTAAGAAAATTAAATTTCTTATTCATTATATATACTGTAAGAAAATTACTTAAATATGGGTACTTGAACCTACTCGTTATTCTTTAAGTGTAATTGCATCCTAATTACAAAGCCTAATTAGGGAGTTAGAAAATGTATTATACATTACAGTAAGAAAATTAAATTTCTTATTCATTATATATACTGTAAAAAAATTACTTAAATATGGGTACTTGAACCTACTCGTTATTCTTTAAGTGTAATTGCATCCTAATTACAAAGCCTAATTAGGGAGTTAGAAAATGTATTATACATTACAGTAAGAAAATTAAATTTCTTATTCATTATATATACTGTAAGAAAATTACTTAAATATGGGTACTTGAACCTACTCGTTATTCTTTAAGTGTAATTGCATCCTAATTACAAAGCCTAATTAGGGAGTTAGAAAATGTATTATACATTACAGTAAGAAAATTAAATTTCTTATTCATTATATATACTGTAAAAAAATTACTTAAATATGGGTACTTGAACCTACTCGTTATTCTTTAAGTGTAATTGCATCCTAATTACAAAGCCTAATTAGGGAGTTACAAAATGTATTATACATTACAGTAACAAAATTAAATTTTTTATTCATTATATATACTGTAAAAAAATTTATTTAAATATGGGTACTTGAACATACTCGTTTTTATTTAAGTGTAATTGCTTCGTAAATAAGCGATGACGTACTCAAATTTAAGTAACCAAACTTTTTCAAAAATGAGCAATATGATTAAATATTGCTAATCTCAGCTTCTGTTCAAGCGATCTTAATAAAACCTGACAAACTTAAAATAAATGTTCAGAACATGGTTTTCAGCATTATTTGATGTCGATTGCTGAAATAGACATTCGTCTATTCGTTTGGCACACTTTTTTTTATATTATATTTCTTTTGTTTATAATTTTTTAATTTTAATTTTTTCTATTTGACTAATCTCAAATGGAAGCTAAGAGATTATTTGATGATCTACCTTAAACTATAATGCTCTAAATACTTAAAAGTTAACAGGGCTCTAACTACACTGAAAATAAATTATTAAAACTGAGTACATGAACGTACTCATTTTTCTTTGAGTACAATTGCATCGTGACTGTCGTACTTTCGCAAAAATGAGCAGTGTGATTTAATATTGCTAATCTCAGCTTCTGTTCAAGACATCTTAACAAAGCGACCTAACAAACTTAAAATATTTGTTCAGAAGATGGTTTACCACATTGTTTGATGTCGATTGCTTAAATTGAAACTGAATTATTACAATAAAATTATCTTACTTCCATTCTTTTGCATTACTTCTGTTTATAACTTCTTCACGTCGACCTGGTAAGTTAACGGATAAGGCACTGGACTGCGATGCTGAGGGTCTGGGTTGGATTCCTGGTAAGACTTGGCTGTAATACTCGATATTTATTGAAAGTGATTTATGAAAGCTGCCTATGTATGCAAGCATCTACTCATTTTTAAAGTACATATCTTTTTAAAAATTGAAACTTATGTATTTGGTGCCATTATAAGCGTCGAATGTTCCCAAAAATGAGTACATTTTTATAATTTTTGAGTACTTATTTTGAAGTGTGCAATAAAAAAAATTCCTATCTATTATACTCAGATTTTTTAAAAAATAAATTTTAAGCAAAATATTTATTATTCATTATAGTCAGAAAATTAATTATCCATTGTATAGTTATAGTATTTAATATTCATTTTAATAAGAAATATATTACTTGTTTCTTGAATTATTTAAGATTAAAGCACTTACACAAAATTAACACATATACCAGTCAATCCGAATCATAAAGTTATTTAATTTTTTAAAAGTAATCTAAATAAAAGAATTTTCTTACTTTTTTCGTAAACACACAAATATTTTTTGAATATTAAAATGCTCCTTTTACAATGTAAAACCATTAACACTGTTAAAGTATCGCTATTAAGTAATCATGAAATATTCCGGTTGGTTGTAAATATATAGCATTTCTGTTTGTTTATTTAAATTAATTAATATTTTAAATAGTACGTAAAGTAATGCACACATAACTGTAACCCAGGATAACTTGAAATCTGGGTTTTTCTTTAAAACGTAATTTTCCATTGTTTTAGCTCGGAGCAAATTTTTAATGATTGCATATATTTCTCGTTAGACTTTAGATGCAATATTTATTTTCTAAAATAAACAAGGTACTATATTAAAAATTTCCATTCATTAATTATTTAGTACTCATTAATTCAGAACGTTTCATTCCTTAAAATAAATGATTTACTAAATCATACATTGATTTAACAAATAATCATAAAAAAATTCGAAAGTCATTTTCCTAAAAAATATTGTATTTTCCGCACTTTTGTAAAATTTTTTGGAATGCGAAAAATATTGGTAATATAAATAGTTGTAGTGTTTTTTTAAATAAAGGAAGATTTAACTATTAATAACAGAAAATTGTATCTGTTAAAACAAAAGTTCTTAAACAAAACGGGAAAAATTATTGATGATTGTGTACTCTAATATTATTTACGTTTTAAAACTGTAAACATTTGAACAACCTAGATAACTTCTGACATCCATGTAGTATACACCCTTAATTTGAATATAATTTTTTTTCATTAATTAAGCTATAAATACAGAAATAATATGAAAATCAATAATGAGAATGACATTGCAACCATTTACGAAATACAATATTTAAAATCGAATTAACAACATTTAGAAATTCAAACCAAGGACTGGTACACTGTAAAAAAAATGCTTAAAAATGAGTACATTGACGTACTCGTTTTTCTTTGAGTACAATTGCATCGTAAATGAGCGATGACGTACTCAAATTTATGTAATTGTACTTTCGCAAAAATTAGCAGAATGGTTTAATATTGCTAATATTAGCTTCTGTTCAAGCCATCTTAACAAAGCGAGCTGGCGAACTTAATATTTGTTCAGGTTTTCCACATTTTTGAAGGTCGATTACTTCAATGGAAACTGAGTTATTACAACTCAATTATATTACTTCCCATTCTTTTGGCACATCTCGTTTACGTCTCCCTTGTAGTAGAATGGATAAGGCACTGTACTGCGGTGTCTGAGGATCTGGGTTCTATTCCCGGTAAGTCTTGGTTGTTGATATTTATTGAAATTAATTTATGAAGGCAAGCGACGTAGGCAAGCTCATTGTACTCATATTTGAGTACATGTCTTTTTCAAAAATGAAACTTATGTATTCGGAGCTATGTGAAGCATCGAATGTACTCAAAAATGAGTACATTTTACTTATATTTGAGTTCTTATTTTTAACAGTGTAGATATCTTATAGCACCTTCGCAGCGTACCCTTAATTGGAATATAAATTACATTTTCATTATTTCAGATACAAATACAGAAACAATGTGAACAATCAATAATGAGAATTATTTAACAACCATTTACGAAATACAATATTTAAAATCGAATTAACAACATTTAAAAATTCAAACCAAGGAACGGGTACGTAAACTCTTAAAAGCTTTTGGTGAAGAGCCAAATCCATCACAAACTAAAAATATTGCCCAGTGGGCATGAAAAGAAACAAGACGAATGCTTTCTTGTGTGGAATGTTCTAATAATACTAGCTCCATTAAAGAAGCAAGCCGTGATAAAAACCCGTTCAACTAGAAGAATGCAAGGCATTGCATACCTCTAAGTCTTGATTGGCGAACTACTTATTCTTTAATTCGTTAAATACTTCTGAAATTTCTTAATGGGTTGGTGTAATGTTATAGGAATGTAACTGCTATTCCAGTGAGTTAGCTATTAAAGCATTTCACACATACTTCTTAATAGCTGAAAAGGAAATGTGAATAACAAGTTTTAATTAATTAATACAATAAATCTGTTAATAACTGGAATTCAAGTTGTGTTGTTGGTTTTTCAATTGAGAGTTTATGCATGTTATTTAGTTTTGTTGTTATCGAATTAAGTTTTTTAACTTTGATAATTAAATAAGTTATATAACCGTTTCGGTATTCTATGATGATGTTGTACGCAGTGCCGTCACACAAAATGTTTTTTTTTTTTGGGGGGGGGGGGGGGGGGGGAGGGGGGGGGGGGGTTGAAACAAGAAATTTCCCATCTTTACGATTCTAAATTCCCAACTTAACAGTGTCGAAAATTCACAGTTTCAACTTATCAGCATTTTTCATTGCTTTTTTTATATTTCAGGTAATAATCTTCCATAGCTTTCATTTGCTAATAATATCTATTTTCTTCAGCCAGAAACTTGAAATTCCCTACTTTTAGGGTTTCCAGATTATTGGGAGGGGGGGGGGGTCCTTTCCCAAACCCCTCTGGTACGACGGGCCTGGTTTTATGTATTAAAATTGTATAATAACATATCTTTATTAGTATCTTCTGGCTCAATCTTAAATAAACTTGACAAGCTAACAACAGTAGTTCAGAAAAAGGCTGTTCACTTTATTTTATGTTTATATGCTTAAAAGCGACTAAGTTGTTACATCTTATTTCTTCTACTTTTTCTTCTTTGGTACACCGTTTTGATACGATTTTAACTCAATGCCTCAAATCTTGCAACTCAATTTAAACCACTTTCAAAATATTATATTGACTCGAAACCTATCATAGGACATAGCATTATGACAATACAATATATAAAATATAGCCTTAGAAATATATAGCCTAAATATTTAGTAATTACTAAATAATTGGTAGAATACAAATTAAAAATGAACTTTATTTACTATTTAAGAAATAGTTTGCAACAAGATTTGATACCGCACTAACAGTAGAATATTTCTAACCACTGCATTAGAAGATGCGGAATAAACAAGCTTTGCTTAAACTATGCAGTTTTATGATGTCATTTTGTGTTGTACATTTAGATAACATATTTTATATACATTTCAATTTAACTATTAAGTAAAAATGTTTTTTTTTTAGTATTTATGTTCTTACTAAAAGTATAATTCGAATTCTGCTGAAATCTGATTTTGGTAAAACAAAATTATCATTTTAAATAGGATTCATATTTTAATTTGTGACTCTCAGAATGTCGATTTTTTAAGGAAAATAAATTAATTCTACCCAAACAGGACATAACCACAATTTTTTACTTTTTCAGTACATTTAATAAAATAGAAGCCCGTTTCTATTATCTTATATATTTTTTTACGTTCATCTAGTGATAATGTTTTTCTGTGTATACAAATTTAGATGATATTTAGATGACAGAGGGTGATCTCATAGTTGTTCCGTTGCACCTCATAGATGTTTATGGAAAAATTGAATTTCCATGAAAAAGGAAAATTATATATAAAAAAACCATCCAAAACTTCTATCATTAGGTGTTTTTCTCTTTTAATTACGGTTAGTCTAATTTATTTAAATGGTGGCCGCCGTTTTAATTAACTCCTTGCAAAGAACCTTTATTTTTTTTATAATTTAATAATATTTTAGGAGCATTATATAAAATAACGGAAAATGCACGGTAAAGAGAAAAAATAAGGGGGAACTTCGTCAAACCAATTTTCATCGGGAACTTTGGTGTAGA
Organism: Troglohyphantes excavatus; assembly: GCA_963932185.1. Lineage (NCBI taxonomy): Eukaryota > Metazoa > Arthropoda > Arachnida > Araneae > Linyphiidae > Troglohyphantes > Troglohyphantes excavatus. The sequence continues at coordinate 55,141,461 of OZ010672.1, read as the reverse complement.
AAGCATAGGTGTAGATACTTCCTGTAGATTAAACCAATGAAAGATACCGAATAGAAACCTTACCTGGCGTCATTTTGGGCATGGTTTATAATTTATATGAAACTACTACTAAATATAAGAAGTAATAAGTAATTACGAAATTGCGAATGGTCAAAATAATCACGAAATAACGATTGGAAAACTAACCAAATTAAGATTTCAATTCGAATTTGCTCATGCTTTTAAAATATACTACTCAACTATTTGTGCCTGCATGTAAACGATATTACGCAAGTATTGCGCAGGGTTGCCAATTTGAACAGAAATAATATTGGGAGACATTAATTCTGACGTCTTAGTGTACTGCCCCCTTATTCTGTACTTTAACTAAATTCATATGAAAGGTTTATTGACATTAATTCTGACGTCTCAGTGTACTGCCCCCTTATTCTGTACTTTAACTAAATTCACATGAAAGGTTTATTGACATTAATTCTGACGTCTTAGTGTAATGCCCCCTTATTCTGTACTTTAACTAAATTCACATGAAAGGTTTATTGACATTAATTCTGACGTCTTAGTGTACTGCCCCCTTATTCTGTACTTTAACTAAATTCACACGACAGGTTTATTGAGATAAAAAGTTACTTGTTTCAGAATGCAATTTTAATACATTCCACAACATTGTTGAAAGATTCGTATATATATCGGAATTCTTAAAGCTGGAATGATTTAAATTATTTACTAGCAATAGGGAAAGTAGTAAACTACGGATAATCTTTCCCAGAAATAAAGATATTCTAGAAGTAATTGGCAATCAGATGAGTATTAAAAGGTTGTTTACATACCAGATCCAAAAAGGATCATTGCTTTAATTTCTGCTTCACTGAAACTTATAATGAATTGTTTTTTAAAAAAAATCTTGTTATTAATAATTGATAGTTGAATGGTCGATACACCGTAATGTGCCATTATATCAGTCTAATTAAAATATGTTTTTCTTATTTTAATATGCACTAAGGACAGCGACGTGATTTCATTAATATTGTTTTGGATACTTTAACAAAGTATCTTTGCTTCAATAAATTGATAAAATTGTTAGATTTGTCATGAGTCACATAATAAATTTATTTGTTTATGGAGTAAAGATATAAATATAATGTAATGATAAGCAAACAAGTGACAATAGATTGTTTCTCCTTGATTTGTAAAAATCTCGGGTCTTGGTTTTAGTGATCAGATTTAGTTATAATTAATCTAATTAAACTGTTTTTTGTTTTTCATAGTTTATAGTTAAAAAAGAATACAAGGGAACTTTGGAACTCATATGTGAGTGTTACATATTTGAGCTGTTTAGTTTCAAAACAAGATAGATACACATTTTTCGCAAAACCTTTTTTACGAGTTCTCAATGCACTACATCACATTTCAAAAGCGGTTTTGACCAAAAGTGTCTGAATCCTGTCCAAAAATGAATTCAAAGTCATGGATTTAAATACAAAAGTACGTGGCTGTCAATCGGTTTTGGCGTCTCCTGTAAAATTTATGAAAATGGATTTATCTGGTTTTGAAATTAGACGACTCATTTGTCCTTTAAGAAACTCGAGTATTGAAATGTTATAGATATGAATTTATTGACCGAGCGTTAGCTAGCTCCTGTTGTAACTCGACCGTTCAACATTTCGTCTGTTTGTAAATTTGTTTGTTACGCAGTTACGACCGAACGCGTTGTTAGATTTTCTTCAAATTTGGCAAAGAATGTTCTTTGAAGTCATTAAAAAGTATTTAGTTTAAAATACGGGAAGGGTCATGTCGTCTAATGAATATACTAGAATCTAAAAACGACTAATTTTTAGAGTTAAGTTACTAACCTTGTAAAAGTTATTAACCCTATTAAGTTTAAATGATTAAGTCATTTACAAACCAATATCTTTTTTGGAAATACGGAATAATAGTGAGGAACCAGCGATAATACAAAGTTGTTTTTGATGCAAAGTAGTTTAATAGTTTAATTAATATGTCATGTCGTCTAATGAATATACTAGAATCTAAAAACGACTAATTTTTAGATTTAAGTTACTAACCTTATAAAAGTTATTAACCCTATTAAGTTTAAATGGTTAAGTCATTTACAAAGCAATATCTTTTTTGGAAATACGGAATAATAGTGAGCAACCAGCAATAATACAAAGTTGTTTTTGATTCAAAATATTTTGATAGTTTAATTAATATGTCATGTCGTCTAATGAATATACTAGAATCTAAAAACGACTAATTTTTAGAGTTAAGTTACTAACCTTATAAAAGTTATTAACCCTATTAAGTTTAAATGGTTAAGTCATTTACAAAGCAATTTTTTTTTGGAAATACGGAATAATAGTGAGCAACCAGCGATAATACAAAGTTGTTTTTGATGCAAAATAGTTTGATAGTTTAATTAATATGTCATGTCGTCTAATGAATATACTAGAATCTAAAAACGACTAATTTTTAGAGTTAAGTTACTAACCTTATAAAAGTTATTAACCCTATTAAGTTTAAATGGTTAAGTCATTTACAAAGCAATATCTTTTTTGGAAATACGTAATTATAGTGAGCAACCAGCGATAATACAAAGTTGTTTTTGATGCAAAATAGTTTGATAGTTTAATTAATATGTCATGTCGTCTAATGAATATACTAGAATCTAAAAACGACTAATTTTTAGAGTTAAGTTATTAACCTTATAAAAGTTATTAACCCTATTAAGTTTAAATGGTTAAGTCATTTACAAAGCAATATCTTTTTTGGAAATACGGAATAATAGTGAGCAACCAGCGATAATACAAAGTTGTTTTTGATGCAAAATAGTTTGATAGTTTAATTAATATGTAATGTCGTCTAATGAATATACTAGAATCTAAAAACGACTAATTTTTAGAGTTAAGTTACTAACCTTATAAAAGTTATTAACCCTATTAAGGTTAAATGGTTAAGTCATTTACAAAGCAATATCTTTTTTGGAAATACGGAATAATAGTGAGCAACTAGCGATAATACAAAGTTGTTTTTGATGCAAAATAGTTTAATAGTTTAATTAATATTATTGCAGGTCTAATACAATTTATAAATTTGAATTATTTTTATATAGTTATATTTTAGATTATATTTCAATGTAATAAATTTGGTTTAATAAATTAAAAAAAAAATTGAGTTTTTTTTTAAAATATGTGTGCTTTACTCAAAATATAGGGTATTTTTTAAAAAAAATTCTGGGTCTGCTAGTCAGTGGGTTAAAAAATAAAGTTTTAAGGACAAAAAGTTTATATAAATTATATTTTATTAGTTTCATTTGAGGGGGATGTCAATCTTCTTTTAAATAAAAGTTAAAGAAGAATTATAATTCATTTTATTTTTTTGATTGAATGAGAAAAATAGAAGAATCATTAGAATTACATAAAAGGGTTTTAAGGACAAAAAGTTTATATAATAAGGTTTTAAGGACAAAAAGTTTATACAAATTACATTTTATTAGTTTCATTTGAGGGGGATGTCAGTCTTCTTTGAAATACAACTTAAAGAATAATTATAATTATTTTTATTTTTCTGATTGAATGTGAAAAATAAAAGAATCCTTAGAATTGCATAAAAGGGTTTTAAGGACAAAAAGTTTATATAATAAGGTTTTAAGAACAAAAAGTTTATATAATAAGGTTTTAAGGACAAAAAGTTTATATAATAAGATTTTAAGGACAAAAAGTTTATACAAATTACATTTTATTAGTTTCATTTGAGGGGGATGTCAGTCTTCTTTGAAATACAACTTAAAGAAGAATTATAATTATTTTTATTTTTCTGATTGAATGTGAAAAATAGAAGAATCATTAGAATTGCATATAAGGGGAGGGGGTTAATTCAGTCAATCTTCTAATATTTTACTTTATTCAATTACAATTTTGCAAATAATTGATTTAAATTTCAGTTTCTAGACAATATGGAAAAGGTAATAATCAAAAATATTACAATTTGTAGTTTATATCCACTTCAACATTTTAAAAGCAATCAATCGACATTTTTTTATAGCCCACTAGACACTTTTAAAACTTATTAAATAGACACAATTTTTTTCACGCAATAAAACATTATTGAAATTATGCAATTATTTAATTAAAAGTATTTGGGAGTTTCAAATGATTATTAAAAAAATATTTCTATCAAAGGTATAGTAGACATTTTTCTAAAACCATATTTTCAAAGTTACCTGCTAAGAAGTAAAAAAAGATAAAAACGCAATTTTTCTTGTTCAATTTACTTCAAAAGAAAGTGTTTGTTTTGGGAATGCGAATGAGATAAAAAACATACTTTTTGCCTCCGCCATATGTGATTAGAATAAAAGGATAACATCGTAGAACACATGAAATTCTTGTATAAAAATATTATAAAAAATAATAATTGTCTGGATATTCATAAAAATCGACGAAGTAAACTCTCAGAAAGCTTTTTCAGACTAAAGCAAAAACGTAAAAAACCCATCACACTATTAATTCCATACTTATTATATAATATGATTAAGAACCCCCTAAGTTTTTAAAAATAACTATTTACCATCAATAAATTATCTTGTTATTCTAACATTGTTTGTATATTTTGCAAATTTGTTTGAGGATTAGCAATATTTTTTTAATTGTATCAATTCATAATTTTTTGATATTTTACATAAAAAACCCTTTTGATATTTTAAACTTTTATAATACAGTAAGCTGCAAAGTATTGGATTGAAAGTAGTAAAAAAGTTAAAATTAATCATATGTCGAAAAAAATATTTTGTAGCACTAAGCTATTGAAACTTTATTAAGTAAAAAAGATTAATGAAAAAATACTTAAGCCTATAAAAAGCATATTTCGCTTTTAGCGTTGTGGTTAAAGAAAACTAAACTAGCATTTATAAAGATCAAACAGATTAGACCGTATAGATGTAATACATGTAATGATATGATGATATTCAAACTTATATAAAAAATTCTGCTTTTAAGTTAGTTTTCAAATTAGATCCCGTTTTAATATTCAAATATTCGTAAGGGGCGTATAATCTGTTAGAAAATAAGAAATTTAAACAGATTTAAAAATAAAATTAAAACGCTGTATAATTTAAACTTTTTTCATAAATTGCAGTATAATTTTTAAAGTTAAGTATTCATAGAAATATATATATATATATTTAAACAAACTAAAGATATACATGGATATAAATATCAAAATTGTACTTGAAAGTATTATAAATATTTTTATAAACCTTACAAATTTTGTAGCCGTTAGACAATCTTTCATTCTGACGTATATTCTAAGATGCATGAGGATAGAATTCAGCTGAAAAGTTTACCTTAATCTTTCGCAAAGTTTTCTGAAATGCGGTAAGCAGCTAAGATCTGGTTTTTTTAAATAAGAAAAGAAAAAGACTTTTCCGACATAAATATTTTGAAAAGCTCAGAGATTAGGTACTCTTTGAGAATATGGATGATTTTCTTGTTCAGATATGACATCGTCTTAAAAATATGATGGTTTCGACATATTTCTTTAATGTAATATTTTTAAATAGTGTTTAATTTATTGGAGCCATTTAGTTTCAAAAGCAGATAGATCCATTTTCATAAATTTTACAAGAAACGCCAAAAACATTGAAATATTTATCACATTGAATTTTTTTGCAATGTAATTTCTAGAGTTGAACGCGAGCTATTTTTAGAAAATTAATGTCTTAAACATTTAAACGGACATTTGCGAAGAGGTTATTTTAATGTGTAAGTTTTTTTTAAATAAAAGCCTTAGTGAAAAGTATTCTGTTAAAAAAAACTTTGTTTGATACTTTACTTAAAAGCTTATATGTATTTCTGATCATCAAAACTTTTTTTTACATGAAAATATAGCTTGCCTGGGTAGTAACTTTTACAAAAATCTCATCTTAGACAATTAGCAAGCTCCAAACTGTTATTTGAACACCTTAAAGGCATACGCGACTTTTCAAATGAGTAAAAAAAAACCAACTTTGAGGTTTTTCGTATTCAGAATAAGAAAGGTAATTTATTTATTCTTCTATTTGGTTTGGAAAGAAAAGTTGGTATGAATTTTTTTACTAGCAACTTAGTTTTGTGGTTTATCTCAATCCCTAATGAATATAAACGCACATAGGTCTCGGGAGCTACAAATACTACCAATCGTATTGTATTGCTTAAGAGATTTCATTCAATATTGATATACTTTAATATTATTGGAAGAAGAAAAACATTTTGAGATTTGGAAATTTTAAACAAAATTTTGGGTTGATATTGATATTACTCGCATAAAAAAAACTAATTTTAATGATTTTTTATTTTTTAAAAAAGTAGAAGAGACTATAAATATATCTTTATAAAAAATAAAATATTTACTAAAATAATTACTATATTTTTATAAATCTGTTAGAGGGAAAAGCTTATCAATTAAGAAACAAAGGTTTTTAGTTAAAATTTTAACAACTTACGTTATTATCAAACACTGGAGAAATAAAATCGCTTTATAAGATGGATATAATATTTTAATAGTAAAGCCCTTCAATTATTTTATCAAAAGCAATTTTTTATAACACTATTATTTTCCCATTAACTAACACAGTTTATAATTAAATTAAGCTAAAAATACACTTCTTACAAATTTTGTTTCAATTTTTTTATATAACTTTTAAAAATTAATTATAATCATATTGCTAAATATTTATAAGAATTTAATTACAAATTTTGTTACACAAAGGGAAAGGTACTATCCTAATTTCCTTTAGTAGCTCGCACCTTTCAACATAATGGATAATTTAAGCTTTTAAAGTGCTTTATATCCAGTGCTTTTACTTTTTATAATTCGATCACTATTAGAATATAAAAGGTAATCACATTTATTTGAGAGAGCTTACCTTAATTTTAAAATATTGTTTGTCTTCAAAAAACAATTAAAAAAAGTTACAGACAAAATCTTCAGTTACAGAGTCTCTTAATTTAATAGTTTTTATACGGAATTTACCTAAAATCAACATCTATAAGAAGCAAAAATAGCCATTTTACCGAATCTAAAAAATAATTATTAAAAACTCAGAACTAAATAAAAAATAAAATAGTATGTCTTCAATAAATAAATGAACGTTTTTATAAAATAATTGCAGTTTTACAAATTTTTTTTGTGAAAGAAATTGTATTTATAGCTAAAAGTCTGTATCTGACTAGATGTGTGATTATCCATATCTTTAAATGAGCACAGAATTTTGTTCGATAAGCTAGAAGTTTAGAGTGACTACAACTTCAAATACGTACGATGAGATGTTCGTTTATTTTAACTACTCCACATAGATTGAAATATTCCAGAAATATCTTCATGGATTTAAATTAAATTCAGAAATAAAATATATTCTAAATAAATTATTAGCTCACTGATTTTGAAATATCTTTGCGGCACTGATACGACTGTTTTCAGGACCGGACATGGTCCTCTTCAGGATTATCTGCATAGATTTTCCTTGAGAAGGACCCCATTATCTTTGTGCGGAGAGGTGGGATATATTATATTCATTACGTCACGGACTGTGACCTCACGAAAGACCTGCACAATGCACATCCTAATTCCCACAATTGAGAATTTAACCATCTGGAGAAAGAATGGTTCACACCAGTCTCAATCAAGAGAATAAATTAAAGTAGTGAAGTGCCTAAATGACAAAGAAACAGATAATGCGGACTGATATAACTCTCAGGTGACAAATTTACTGTAGATAATTTATCTTGTCTTATAGAGAGATAAACTTAGTATTTTTTTAGTTTATATTTATTGTATTGTTTTACATTCTTATAATTTTTATTTGTTATATTTTTTATTTGCATATAGATAGATAAGTTTACTGTAGTGGCCGTAGCCCATTTACAAAGGTTGGCAACATAATTTAACAAAAGCGGATACAAAATTAGATAACACAAAATACAAGATAATACATTTTTTTAAAATTTAAAATACAATTTGAACAAATATAAAAAAAAAAGACAAAAAAAAATTATATTCATAGTATACTTGTACAATCGTTGAAATGTAATGTTCAGCGACTTTATAGTCTTGCGAAAGCCAAACAAAATAAAAACCAGCGTTTTGTAAAAAATTTCTTATTGAGATGGCAAAATTTATTTTATTGTTTGTGCAGTTAACAGATAAATTATACAGGTTTAAGTAGCAAATTTTAGCAAACCCATCATCTGACATTTTGAGAAGGTGTATCCAGTATATATATATATATATATATATATATATATATATATATATATATATATATATATATATATATATATATATATATATATATATATATATATATATATATATATATATATATATATATATATATATATATATATATATATATATATATATATATATATATATATATATATATATATATATATATATATATATATATATATAATTGGCCTGTTCTGAAAAATGTTAAGTCATTATATTAGTTTTTTTACTTAAGTAAAAATATACAAGCCATTTATTATGATTTATCCACTGAAACTTGTTTTAAAACTTTTACGTGGAAACTTGTTTTAAAACTTTTGCAGCGAAACTTTTGTAGTTCTTACCGAGTTTTCAATTACCCGTATTTCCATTAAAGCTGAAACTTTATATGATTTTCTCAATAGTTTCATACTTAACGACGCGACCTATGTCTGAAACGTTGAAGCAAGAAAAATCAAAAACAATATTTAATCAAAATCGTTACGTTAAAATATAAATTAAATTTTGAATAGGTATCATAAGGACATTTATTGAAAACTTTGCAAATACAAAAAAATATATTTCTAACTCGGCTTGGATTTATTCTATAACTTTTAAAAAAGATCTTTGTTAATGTTTTTGCAGAAGATATTAACCCAAAATACGTTTTTTCTACATATACATAATGGAAGAAAATTCCTTACGTTAATGTTTGCCTTGTAATATATATAATTTCATGTCGATATTTTGCACTTTATTTAACTGGAATTATATTTTGTCATATCAAATGAAGGATTTATTTGATACAAAAAATGAATACGCTCAAGATAGAGATTAAGCAATGTTTTTATTAAAAGAGCGAATGATTGAAAAGTAACTGTGAAGCGTATCATGTGGACGAAGAATGAACATGGCGCTGTGAATATTGCGGTGATAGAAACTGTGGTCATGCCGGGTCACCAATGTAACGCTGTGTGTTTAGCAGATATCCGGAATCGAATTTGGGTAGTTACCAATGCTAAGCCGAAAATGTAACCGTCTTGTTATTACACTTAGATCTTGTAATTATACTTAGATCTTATAATTATATGTAAATAATGTAATTCAACTATCATAATTTATGTTTTACCATTCATATGAAAAATATATTAGCTGATTATGTGCATTTAAAGATTTTAAATTTAACTTATTGTTTAAAATATACTAAAGTTGCTTGAAGCATTTACAAATGGATTTAGAAAAAAGTATGCATAACGTGTGTAGCATTTTTATCAATAACTTTTATGAATTCTTTTTTGTTGAGATGATTTTGCTTGAATTAGACTTAAATATTATTTAGATGTGTTGTGATACATTGTGTACCGTATTGGGGGTACATTTTTTATTATATACTCAATTAATAATTTTTATTTATTTCAGGAATACACATAAACAATAATAACCAGCATAAAAAATCTCATTTTCACGTTTGCAGTTTTAAAATATCGCAAAACAAGAATGTATAAACTTCTTACTAGTAATTTTACATTCTTAAATACATGAAATGAATAAGAGCATATATATGTCGCCTCAAGCCATACCTCTAATAAAAACACCCAACCCAAAACTACCTCACGCTCATATAGTCCATGATGAATCCCAGCAAATCTAAACAAGAACAAATCCCCAAGAGCCAACAATGAATAAAAAAACACTGCTAACAATGACCGCCGGCCACGTGAGAATTTCCGAAACCGAAAGAGATGACGAAATCGTCAACAATGGAATCGGCAATGAATCACCAACAATGAAATCGACTGGGTAACAAAGCCATTGATTACAAGTCCCTCTAGTCATTCATCAACTTTCGGAAGTTTTCCTGGGATATCGCTTTCAATTTACCTTGGAGTCATGACTATCGACATAAGTTCTCAAAACGTGTCTGTTTTAAAAATGTTCTTTATAAGCGATATATGTAGCTATGTATAGCTATCTCTAAGGCATCGATACATAGCTATCTCTAAGGCATCGATACATAGATATCTCTAAGGCATCGATATATAGCTATATCTCACTAAGGTTCAGGATTATTCATTTATTCTTTCACTTTGAATCGGTTTAATTTGTTTTTCCCTTTTCTCAAATTGTCTTCCGTAATTATAGTATAAGAATAGTAGTAGACGGTAAGATGCATTTAATTTTTGAATCACCAAAAATAACATCGGATACCGGGGTTAAATGCAAAGTGATGTAGTCCAAGAGCAGAGTTCCGAAATAAGAGCGTTTAAAGTTTGCTACTATTCTGTAAAAAACAGATGCTTAGAAATAAGTACATGAACATACTCGTTCTTTTAGTACAATTGCATCGTAAATGAGCGATGACGTTTCAAATTTAAGTAATCGTACCTTCGAAAAAATGAACAGTGTGATTTAATATTGTTAATCTCAGCTTCTGTTCAAGCCATCTTAACAAAGCGACCTGACAAATTTAAAATAGTTTTTAAGAAGATGGTTTTCCACATTATTTGATGTCGATTGCTTAAATGAGAATAGTAGTAATAAGTAAGATGCATTTAATTTTTGAATCACCAAAAATAACATCGGATACCGGGGTTAACTGCGAAGTGATGTAGTCCAAAAGCAGAGTTCCGAAATAAAAGGTTTAAAGTTTGCTACTTTACTATAAAAAAGAGATGCTTAATAATTAGTACATGAACGTATTCGATTTTTTAGTACAATTGCATCGTAAATGAGCGATGATGTATTCAAATTTAAGTAATCGTACTTTCGCAAAAATGAACAGTGTGATTTAATATTGCTAATCTCAGCTTCTGTTCAAGCCATCTTAACAAAGCGACCTGACAAATTTAAAATAGTTTTTAAGAAGATGGTTTACCACATTATTTGATGTCGATTGCTTAAATGAGAATAGTAGTAACAAGTAAGATGCATTTAATTTTTGAATCACCAAAAATAACATCGGATACCGGGGTTAACTGCAAAGTGATGTTACAAGAACAGAGTTCCGAAATAAGAGCGTTTAAAGTTTGCTACTATTCTGTAAAAAAGAGGTTCTTTAAAATGAGTACATGAACATACTCGGTTTTTTAGTACAATTGCATCGTAAATGAGCGATGACTTACTCAAATTTAATAAATCGTAACTTTGCAAAAAGGAGCAGTGGGATTTAATATTACCAATATCAGCTTCTGTTTAAGCCCTTTTAACAAAGCGACCGGACAAACTTAAAATATTTGTTCAGAAGATGGTTTTCCCCATTATTTGATGTCGATTGCTTAAATGGAAACTGAGTTAATACAATTCACTTATCTTACTTCCCATGTTTTTGACATACCTGTTTAACATTACTTCTGTTTATAACTTCCTCACGTCGCCCTGGTAGCTTAACAAATATAACCTGCAGATGTGGACCTGTATATGTGGGTTCGATTCCCCATAAGTCTTAGTTGTAATTATTGTCGATATTTATTGAAAATTATTTATGAAGGCATCCTATGTAGGCTAGCATCTGCTTTTTTTATTCATTTTTACTCATTGTACTCATTTTTAAGTTCATGTCTTTTTCAACATTGGAACTCACGTATTCGGAGACATGATAGGCATCGCATGTATTCAAAAATGAGTACATTTAACTTATTTTTAAATGACTATTTTTAACAGTATACTTGATGCAAACTTTTCTCTTTGCCTACTTTAAAGTAATTTTAGTTTAAATTGTACATCTTTTTCCAAACTGTAAAAAATTAAACACATAACCCCGTTTTTGGTAAAATCAACATTTTAAGGCGTAGTATAATTAAAAAACATATTTTCTTTTTAACGTATTCAGTTTTTTTTTATTTTCAAAGCGTTAATTTTCTTTCGCAAGTTCTGAGTCAAGTTGTAAAAACTTTATATTACACAACTTAATCTTCATCAAAAGAAGAAAAAAATATTCAATTTTTCCTGATGTAGATAATAAACTACAAAAATATTTCACTAGCGTGTAAAGATTATTTCTGCATTCCAAGTAATCTTTCTTTAAATTTTGCTAGTTTAAAACAACTTCCAATCCCAGCCTTATTTCAGAAACTGACATAAGACGTTAAGAAATTGTATGTATGAAAATTTTTCTTTGCAGTTTAGAAATCTCTCACCTTAGAATATAAGAGGAAAGTTATTTAAATATTAAAACTTTATCTTTGAATCGTGGAAATTTGTATTTCTTTATCAGTAAGAAATTGCGTAATAGTTTAAAATTGTACACGTAATGTTACTGTCAGAAAGGGTTTCTAAAAAAACATTTTTTTTGTGAAAGTTTTACACATGCATTTCGTATCAAAATGTTGCTTCAAAATGTTTATTTATTTAATTTCCTGAAGTTGACAGTTTAGAAGAGTTGAGTGAATTAATTAACGCCCTACTAAAACTAAACAATGATAGGCTAACTGCGCCATAAAAAAAGGTACTTAATAATGAGTACCTGTACTCGTTTTTCATTGATTACAATTGCATCGTAAATGAGCGATGACGTACTAACATTTAAGCAATGGTACTTTCTTAATATGAGCAGTGTGATTTAATATTTATTAAAATACAAATGCAACGTTAAAATACGCAATAAAAGTCCGTATAATCCGGACATGTTTCGGGAGATACATCACCCTGCATCAGCGGAAAATGCAAAGTCTGTGTGTAATGAAATATAAATAAACCCAAGAAATCTAAAATGTTGCCAAAGACCAAAAAACTAAAAAACTATAACAATCGGTTGGAGTTAACTATTGTGTGCTAACAAGCGGGAAAAACTGGGACCGCAAACGTTTCATTGACAACCGAATCAATATTGCTAACAATATGAAACGCCTCCAAGAAGTCAAGTTCAACTGGAGATTTAGGTTTGCAAATTAAATGTGAGTTAGAAAAATTAAATATATGACTATGTTCCCAAGAGTGCTTGGCAATGGAGGACTTCTTAATTTCTTGTTTAACAGTATGTGCTTGGTGCTCCTTGATACGAAATCTTAATGCTCTCTTTGTTTGACCAATATATGTATCTCCCGAATGTAATATATGACCTATGTATCTCCCGAAACATGTCTGGATTATACGAACTTTTATTGCGTATTTTAACGTTGTATTTGTATTTTAATATTCTTAACGCAATGTTCTATAAGACGAGTTTTTATCTTAATGATTTAATATTGCTAGTCTCTACCATCTCTTCAAGCCATCTTAACAAAGCGATCTGACAAACATAAAATAGTTGTCAGACGATGACTTTCCACATTATTTGATGTCGATTGCTTAAATGAAAACCGAGTTATTTCAATTCAATTATCATACTTCCTATTCTTATAGCACATCTTTTTAACATTTGTTATGTTTATAACTGCTTAACGTAGCTCTGGTAGTGCAAACGATAAGGCACTGGACTGCGGTGCCTGAGGATCTGGGTTCATTTCCTGGTAAGTCTTGGTTGTAATTATTGATATTTATTGAAAGTGATTTATGAAGACATCCTATGTAGGCAAGCAACTGCTCTTTTTTTATCATTTTGAGTACATGCCTTTTTCAAAAATGAAATTTACGTATTCGGAACTATGTTAAGCATCGAATGCACTCAAAAATGAGTATATTTTACTTATATTTGAGTACCTTTTTTTAACAGTGCACTGGTAACTATCGGACATACAACTAAACTATTTAGTTGCACGCAACTGGAAAACTGAAATTGTATCCCCTCACTGAACAATTTTTTATTGCACAAAATATCCTTTTGCACTACAGCTTTGTAAATAATCAAGATTGGAGATTTCGTATGGATTGTGCAGTGTTAAAAATGTACTCTCATATTTGATGAAACTTTTGTCATTTTTTGCGAAAAAGACGCCTGGTATATGTTTCGATTAAATATTTAATCAAACTGAGGTAATTCATTTTGTAGTTTTTTAAGGAAATTTATTTAATCTAAAATGAGTCAAATTACTTAGCCTTTGAAAAGTTACTTAAAGGAATCTTAATAAATAATTTTGGTTAAGAATAAAAAAAATTGCTATATTAAAATGTGCATCAAGTGATCATTTCAGGGGTCATACATAAATTTAAAATCAACAGTACTTAAAAGAAATCTTCGCCAACTTTGTGAATTAAAAGCGCTGTGATTGCGTTGGCATAAAATTTTAAATTCTTATATACCAACGAGGGGTACATGGGAGTGGTGCAAATTAAATATGACCTAAGATTGAGGGTGCGTCGGATGCCAGCTCAGGTGTTGTCCACGTCATTTGACCATGTTTCAAAAATACGAAGCATCGTTCCCGGGTCTTTCATACGATATAAATCCCGAACCGTTGTCAATAGCCCACTGTGCAGCTCTAGTGCGATGTTAATTCAACCAAACAAACAATGAATTAGCCGAGAAAACAATGAGCTAGTTTTAAATTTTCAAAAAGTACAGTAGCGCTTGCTTCCCTTGTCATCCCTAATCTGTTTTACTTTGCTATTACTTGAATATTGGCTATTGTAAGGTTTGTAAGGTTTTTGGACCACAACACCATATGGGGCTTTATTTAAAAACTGATTTTTTTTAAAGGTGAAAAAAGGTTGCGCACATTGAAGTGCTGTAAACATTGTTAAAAATCTTGATTCTTTCTTTATTAAATACAAATGTGCACATTTTTGTTTTATGAATTTTAAAAGTATTAAAATACTTTGGGGACACCCTGTATAACCTAAGACAAGCATGCTCTTATGAAAAAAAAATAAGTAATTACATAACCTCAATTCAAACTGAGTGTGAAAATATAACATTTACAATAATTCATTTAAATTTAGAATTGAGAAACTACGTATTGGTAGAACCCTAATTAAAATATTTTAGAAAAATTGTTCCATCTGGATTTTAAAATTAAAGTAAATCATTGGTATATGAATTTTAAACCTGGAATAAATAATTTTTTCAAGATATATTCTATTATTTTTAATTTTTCTTACAATATTAAGTTTGTCATGTGCCTACATAATTTCAGAACATCCTAAGAATACAAATAATAAAATTTGACGTCATCAAAAATTCTATATAAAATCACATTAAAGTAGTAACATATCTTTAAGTATAAAACATACTGTATCATATTATTAGAAGAATTCTAGGCGAGTCTGACCACGCATAAGAAAATCAAAACATTTTCTACCAGCGTCCTTCATTTCGTAGTCCAACTAATACTTTGTTGAATGTGGAGGTAGCCCCTCAAATAATATCAATACATATTGTCTAATATCTCTGCATATAAATGTAGGAAATTAACAAAATTTATATTTAGATTATTTGAGGGCGAGGAACATTTCTGCGCTATCAAAAGTAGGTGTTGCTATTGAAAATTTTAAAGTTGATGCGGATTCGAGTATGAAGATAGTCCCCTATGCAATTTCTTTGTATATCAATGTGAAGTACACTTTATTCTCTACAAAATGGTATATTAAGTTTAGCCCTACAATATATAGTGACCGAGAAACCAGGGGTGGTTCGTTTTTTTCCCCTGGCTGTACATCATTATAAACATAAAATTATTTATCAATGGATATTCCAAGAATAAAATTTTACTATTTGCATAGTAACCTAAAAAATTGACTTGGAAATAATTTAAAACGGAAAGGAAATAATTTTAAACGATTGAATACCGTATTTTCGTTTCATCCACATTTAGATTGCTTACAACTGAACTAGAAAATCAAAGTAAAGTAGACGCAGTTGACTGTAGTACAAAGCAAGGGTATTAGAAAAACGATTTAAAAGACCGAGCGACAGGGGGAAACAGTGATATAAATGCAAATAAGCTAAATGGAAAAAAATATTGAAGCATCGGAGATTCAAAGGAAACCTTTTATTCAACTATACCAATAAAATAAAGAATTTGTCGGCTTGTCTATAGCTGCAAGATATTTGTCATAAAATATAAGTAAAATTTCTGATCTTCTATTTATTTTCTCACAAAATGGTAAATTTCTGATCTTCTATTTATGTTCCCACAAAATGTTAAATTTGAAAATGGTAGTTGGGTGTTATATCAAGTTATCAATTGTGTTTATATAATTCATTGTAAACTGTCATTACACTTAGCTTTAAACTTGAAACGTAATATAAATTATGAAATAATTAATGATATCTTTTGAATTGAGTATTTTTATCTGAATGCATTAGTTAATTTTGTTATATTTATTTCAAGGTATTAATTATTTTAAATATTTTTTTATACATAATACTACATTTTGTAATATTTATTTGAACATATTAATTAATTTTTTAAATATTTATTTGAATGTATTGATTATTTTTTTTAAAATTATTTTAACGTATTAATTATGTTTAAAAAATATTTATTTAAACGTATTAATTAATTTGTTTTTATATTTATTTTAAACTACAAATTACATTTTAAATTTTAAAATCACCACATTTCACAATGAATTAGTTTTTTCAGATACTTGAATTGATGTGTCCTACTACTAATTCCTAGTGCTGCTAGTGATGCAATACTTTCAGAAGATGCATTATTTTTGTAGTGCATGTTGACAACGTGAGTTCGAAAATTGTCGATGTGAAAAATAAACTATAAAATACCAATTATTATAAATGACTATCGTAATACTATCGTGATGAAGTAAGTATGTAAAGTTTCAAATTAATGTTATATTTGGAAGAAGTATAATATTGAATGGCATGATTTGAAGATATAACAACCCAGTCCGTTACACAATAGTGTATATGTTACCGTGATAGTGCGGAAGCCGTGCATCTGCAGACTCACTAGTGACTCCGCAGATACACTGGTTCGATACGTGAAAGTGCGGAATCGTGTTTAAAATAAGAGTTTTCCGCACTGTCACTAGTGAGTCTGCAGAGTCGCGTATTCTGAATCGTAAAAGTGCGGAAATTTGTTATTTTAATTGCTAAGTACGCCAAAAATAGCGATAAATTGCAAAAATAGGTACGTAATAATTTTTTCACAACAATGTTGTACGAACGGTTTTTATGCGGTTATTTTGTTTTCACCGTCATTTTCTGTTTACTTTTCATTTTTCATATTATTTTCAGGGGTGGTTGACCAAGTACTCTATTCTTCGATGCACGTAATTTCTTTATTTTTAAAAAAAAAAAGTTATAAACTTAATGAGAATAGCGTTTGAGACGATCTTAATTTGCACTTTCACGAGTGCCTAACAGTGCATCTGCAGATTCGCTAGTAAATATGCAGATACACTAGTGCATGTGCGAAATCAAATAATTTTCCGCACTGTCACGTATTCGCCCATTGTATCTGCGGAGTCACTAGTGAGTCTGCAGATACACGCATTTTCGCACTATCACGGTAACATATACATTGAGTGGTCCAAAATATTATGACCACATGAAGTTTTTAACTAAATCAGCAATGACGTCACATCATTTCTGCCATATGGCGAGAGAGGTATAAAAAAAGTGGAAAGGTGCTCGCTTGCCAGGATAGTAGAAGGTTTTTTTTTTCAAAAAGGTACACTGTTAAAAATAGGTATTTAAAAATATGTACAATGTACTCATTTTTGATTACATTCGATGCTTATCATAGCTCCGAATACATAAGTTTCATTTTTGAAGAAGACGTACTCAAAAATGAGTAAAAATTAATAAAAAGTGCAGTAGCCGGCCTACTTAACCTGCCTTCATAAATCACTTTCAATAAATATCGACAATTACAACTTTGACTTATAGGGAATCGAACCCATATCAGCAGGTTTGCAGCACCGCTCTCCACAGTCTTATCCGTTAAGCTATCAAGGCGATGCGAAGAAGTTATGAACAGAAGTAATGTTAAAAAGGTGTGCCAAAAAAATGGGAAATAAGGTAATTGAATTGTAATAACTCAGTTTCCATTTAAGCAATGGACATCAAATAATGTGGAAAACCATCTTCTGAACAAATACTTTTTGTTTCTCAGGCCGCATTGTTAAGTAGGCTTGAACAGAAGCCAAAATTAGCAATAATAAACCACACTGCTCATTTCTGCGAAATTACTGTTGCTTAAATTTGAGTACGCCATCGTTCATTTACGATGCAATTGTACTTAAAAAACAAGTACGTCCGTGTACTCATTTTGATGCAATTTTATTTTACAGTGCATGGATAAAACCGCGATTTGATGAACTTTTAGCGCTGGATCATTGTGGGTTTTCGGATTCATAAAGTGAGCATCAGCAAAACTTTACATTTGTGGACTGTTTAAGAGCAGCTGTAGTGAATGTGTATGAACAATAGACTTTTAGTAAAAAACTGTTCATAACGCGCAACCCGTGGTCGTCATTGTCTACCAAATGCTCGAGCTGTAGAAGAGTGTCCAGTTTTATAAGGGACAACCGAAGGGTAAAAGTGCAGCGAATTACAGCATATTATAATCAAGGATTATCACGAAGGACCTCTGAACCACTGATCTCTACCTGTAACATCTGGATTGAGCAAGTCAGTTTGTTGACTTGAAGCCAATTGAAGGTTAAAAGACTGTACCCCACTTCTATTCCTACCTCTATATTTCGTACAATTCATGCTAAAAATGCGGCATTGTCGTGCTTTTGGCTATTTTATTTTACATTTTTCTTTGAAACCCACTTTGAATGCATATTCTTTGAAATCCATTTAAACTAATAATAAGTGGATAAGCAGCGAAAAGAAAAAAACTATATTTTTGGCGATATACAATTGATTCCATATGTAGAAAATAAAATATCTAAAGATATTAATTTTTTTTAACGGTTTGAGAAGAAAAGAACTGACAAAGTAGTAGCCGAGTTGTAGTGCTTTTGGTTATTTTATTAAATTTTTTTTTATTAAATCCACTTTGAATGCATATTCTTTTAAATCCATTCTAATCAATAATAAGTGGATAAGCATAAAAAAGAAAAACTATATTTTTGGCGATATACAATTAATTATGCTGATGCTTATGATATCTAAACATAATTAACATTTTTATAACAGTTTGAGAAGAAAAAAAAACCCCACAAAATCACTTTGAAAAATTAGTTGGGGTACAGTGTGGCTGCTTACTGTATGGCTTCAACCGCGCCCATAGAAGGAACTGGTTATGAGCGTTCCAGAAGTTTCAGTTAGAGTTCAGTGCACTAGTCACAGTACATTTCAGCAAAACGAGGCACGACGAAATACTGATGGGGTGGTTATGATATTTTGGACACTCTGTGTAATAGTAAATACTATTACACAGAACTATTGTCTTTTAAATAATATAAACTACAAGAATTTATACTTATGTAGGTTAATTCTGGGAAATGTCCTGGGTTTTTCTATAATTTAAAAAATAGTTAATTATATATCTTTTAAATAAAATATTCTTCAACATGTTACTTTTCAATAAAATGGTTAACATTTTTCATAAAAAAACGTTGAGTTTCCAGAAACCATTTCGCGGTTTGAACAATTGAATTACGTTTAAAACAATGTAATAATTTAATTCTTAAGTAATTGAACTAAATTGTTCTCGAATTATATAAAACAACTCATTAACTAAAATCTACTTTAATTTAGTGCTCAGATGTCACAGTTACTTTCTTAATTGCATAATTAATTAGTATTACGTAATCTTATCTTTTGTTATAGTTTGTAACAATGGAATACTTGTTACAGAATTAACCACTTCCAGTAAAAGCACAATATAGAAAATAAAGAAGTTTGTAGCAGCCCTAAGAGTTTAGATTATGGACGATAGATAAAAGGTATGCAGCGCATTAAGCTAAGTTAAAGTAAGCAATTATACACTTCAGTTTGTCATGTGAAGAATGAGAGAAAGTAATTAAAGAAGGATGTTACCGCCGTCATTAATTATTTTCATTCATTTTCGCAGAAACAGATTATTCAAAATGAGGTCTTAATAGAGGAAGGGCATATTTAATTATTTTTTAAAAAAAGATTTAATGCTTTAAAGGAATGAGTTGTTAGTAATTGTACTTATGTTGTAAAAGTGGATTTGCATAATGAAATTAACGATTAATTTTTTTTAATTCGTTTTTTTAGTCTTATATAATGGAAAACTGATTTATTTTAAACTACTTTAGCTTAAATAATTTTATTCAAAACGAAATATTTGTTCCAAATAATCGTAATGAATTTCGTTTAAAATTTCTGTGAAGCCGTTCTTATACTGTAAAAAAAAGTTCCTTAAAAATGAGAACATGAATATACTCGTTTTTCTTTGAGTACAATTGCATCGTAAATGAGCGATAACGTAATCAAATTTAAGTAATCGTACTTTCGCAAAAGTGAGCAGTACGATTTAATATTGCTAATTTCAGTTTCTATTCAAGCCGAAAGCGACCTGGCAAACTTAAAATAGTTCTTCAGAAGATAGTTTTTCACATTATTTGATGTCGATTTCTTAAATTAAAACTGAATTATTACAACTCAATTATCTTATTTTCCATTCTTTTGACACACCTTTTAAACAAGTCTTCTGTTCATAACTTCTTCACGCAGTCCTGGTGGTACAACGGATAAGGAACTGGATTGCGGTGCCTTAGGATATGGGTTCGATTCCCGGTTACTCTTGGTTGTAATTGTTGATATTTATTAAAAAGTGATTTATGAAGGCAGCCTATGTAGGCTAGCATCTGTTCTTTTTATGAATTGTGCTTATTTTTTAGTACATGTCTTTTTCAAAATTGAAACTAATGTATTCGGAGCCATAATATATTTTTTACAGTGTATATTGGATGCGCAGTGTATATTGGATGCTGATAAAACCCAGTTCGCAACTTGTTTTTGTCTAAGTTTTCAATGTAAATAGAAACTTCTTAAAAGTAAAAAGTACTAATTAATAATTATTAAGACTAAATATCTTCTTTCACTGTAAAAAAAATGTGCTTTAAAATGATTACATGGACGTACTCGTTTTTTTTAGTACAATTGCATCGTAAATGAGCGATGACGTACTCAAATTTAAGTAACCGTACTTTCGCAAAAATGATCAGTGTGATTAAATATTGTTAATATTAGCTTCTGTTCAAGCCATCTGAACAAAGCGACCTGATAAACTTAAAATATTTGTTTTGAAGATGATTTTCCACATTATTTGGTGTCGGTTGCTTAACTGGAAACTGAATTATTACAACTCAATTATCTTACTTCCCATTCTTTTGCCACGCCTTTTTAACAATACTTCTGTTTATAAGCTCTCTAAGCACAACGGAGATGGCCTTGGAGTTTGGTGAGGACGACATCAGGAAGATAGTTTGGGTTCGATTCCCGGTAAGTCCTGGTTGTATTTGTTGAAAGTTATTGAAAGTAATTTATGATGGCAGCCTATGTAGGCAACCAACTGTTCATTTTACTTATTTTTGAGTACATATCATTTTCAAAAATGAAGCTTATGTATTCTGACCTATGATAAGAATCAAATGTATTCAAAAATGAATAAATTTTACTTATTTTTAAGTACCTATTTTTAACAGTGTTGCATTACGCAACTGTGATAAGTTTCAAGTTATATAAAAGTGTACATTAACAAGGAAATAACACATTCAATGAATTTAAGCTTATAAAGATATATTTTCAAGTAATTGTCTTTTTCGTTTTTGCTAGTATATATCATTCATGTAATTTTTTTTATATTTCATTAATACTTTTATATATTAATTTCGGTACAACGCAGAAGAGCGTTCTGTGTCAATGGATTTTTGGGTATTTTTGTTTTTATTTATTAACGTAATTTTTATAATTTTTCAAATACATATTAGTTGACCTGTAAAAAAATTAAATCTACCATATTATTCAATTTTTTTTCCAGTTCTAAGTTTTTTGATTTTAAATCAGAATATTTTCTCATTACAAGCTATTACATTTGGCATTCGATGCGACAGAATAAATGAATAAATATTGAAATATTTGTATCATTGAAATGAATTTATAAAGATTAAATTATGTTTTTCTAGTTATTCCTAGATGAGTAAGGAAAATTGCGAGCAGCTCTTTTATTAAAAACTAAAATGCTAATATGGAAAATCAGTTCTTCCGACAGTTGTTAATATGGAGAATAAAATAATTTTACGCATCCTTTTTTTAATAAATTTTCTTTCAAAAGCAATGACTACTAACTCTCAAAAGAAAATTAGTAATTGATCTTCTTCATGCTAAATTTCTGCTTAATATATTCAAATGTGTAAATTATGTTTAGGCAAACACAGCAGACGGGTTGACTGAAGTTTACACGGTATTCTTGGTAGCTGATATAAATTAATAAAAACAAATATGATTCTCCTTTGACAATAGAATATTTCAAATATACTATTTTTATAATTGATTATTCATGAAAAGGAATTTGTTTAGGTACACTGTTAAAAATAAGCACTCAAAAATAAGTCAAATGTACTCATTTTTTAATATTATCGATGCTTATCATGGCTTTGAATACATAAGTTTCATATTTGAAAGAGACTTGTACTCAAAAATAAGTACAATGAATAAAAAGAGTAGATGCTAGTATTCATAGACTGCCTTCATAAATCACTTTCAATAAATATCAGCGATTACAACCAAGATTTATTGGGAATCGAACCCATATCATCACCACAGTTCAGTGCCTTATCCGACTACCAAGGCGACTTGAAGAGATTATAAACAAGAGAAATGTTAAAAAGATGTGCCAAAATAATGAGAAGTAAAATAATTGAGTTGTAATAACTCAGTTTCCATTTCAGCAATCGACATCAAATAATGTATTTAGAAAACCACCTTCTGAACAATTATTTTAAGATTGTCAGGTCGCTTTGTTAAGATGGCTTGAACAGAAGCTGAGATCAGCAGTATTCAATCACACTGTTCATATGTGAAAAAGTACGATTACTCAAAGTTGAATACGTCATCGCTCATTTACGATGCAATTGTATTCCAAGGAAAATGAACAGGTTTAGATACTCATTTACTTTTTTACAGTGTATTTAAGTGTATCTAAACATAGACTAATTACCTTTTTATAAGCCAATAAGAAAAAAAAAATCATACCGCGGTTTAAAAGTAGCTTTAAAAATTAGTAAAAATACGAAATATGTGTAGGTGGTGTACGTATACATTGAAAGAGGGGAGCCATAAAAACTATTTTTGCATACGTTAGGTATGTTATGAAATAGCAGAGACTAATAAGCTGTACATAGTGTGTCTTAAAAATGGAGTTAACGATATTAATTTTTTTAGCCGTTGGATATTGGAGAACAGTGTTTGTTATGAAAGTAATCAATCCAAGAAAATGTTATTTAAACTTGATAAAAAATTAAAAATTGTCTATTAAAAACTAATCTAATATGTAAATTTTAATTAATTTAAAATATAACAATTTGTACGTTATAAAACTGATTAATGGAAGTTTTATATGGTTTTCTTAAATATTCTTATATTATTTAATATAAAGAAATTGATCTTATTACAGAATAAATAACAACATAAGTTGATTTTCCAGTTTTGTAAGGAAACACGGAACGATTTTAACTTTAAAAAAAAATAATTAAAACTTAGTGTATATTTTATAAATTTATATCAGAGAACAATATTGAACATAAAAACTTCATAATTGTTTGTATTTTTTTTAAATTTAAACTTTTTCAATTTTAAAATCAATTTATGTTTTTTCAAAACTTTTTTTCTCAGATATTTAAACTATAATACATAAGAATGAGCAATAAAATGTTGTATACTACATGTATTTGATTTTTTATATAAATTGTTATTCATAAACAACACAACATTTTTCCTTAAAGTTAAATTTTTTTTTACTCAAGTTTCTTTTAAAAAACTACTTCTGATAGAGCTAATTTGCATGCCAATTTATATAATGCATATACTATAATTTTAATAAATAAAAAAATTCATAATTTTACAGTTTTTTGGTTCCCCTTAAAAATTTGGAGAAAAAAAATGAGCCATATGCCAAGTGGAATAAGTTAAAAAAATACAAAAAATAATTAACAACATTTTCATTACTAGGCTGCTAGACTAATCATTTGGCCAATTCGTGTGGGTCCTAGTTCAATAGGTTGCACAATAATGAGTCGAATAACATTCCACATTTCATTATAGCCAAACCGAGTTGATAACTTCGTTCTTATCTTGGAACTATGTTTTTAGACTTACACCAGTTGACACCCATCTCGTCCATATGTAGCATAATACTTCTTATCATCCATATGTAGCATAATACTTCTTATCATCCATATGTAGCATAATACTTCTTATCATCCATATGTAGCATAATACTTCTTATCATCCATATGTAGCATAATACTTCTTATCATCCATATGTAGCATAATACTTTTTATCATCCATATGTAGCATAATACTTCTTATCATCCATATGTAGCATAATACTTCTTATCATCCATATGTAGCATAATACTTCTTATCATCCATATGTAGCATAATACTTCTTATCATCCATATGTAGCATAATACTTCTTATCATCCATATGTAGCATAATACTTTTTATCATCCATATGTAGCATAATACTTCTTATCATCCATATGTAGCATAATACTTCTTATCATCCATATGTAGCATAATACTTCTTATCATCCATATGTAGCATAATACTTCTTATCATCCATATGTAGCATAATACTTCTTATCATCCATATGTAGCATAATACTTCTTATCATCCATATGTAGCATAATACTTTTTATCATCCATATGTAGCATAATACTTCTTATCATCCATATGTAGCATAATACTTCTTATCATCCATATGTAGCATAATACTTCTTATCATCCATATGTAGCATAATACTTCTTATCATCCATATGTAGCATAATACTTCTTATCATCCATATGTAGCATAATACTTTTTATCATCCATATGTAGCATAATACTTCTTATCATCCATATGTAGCATAATACTTCTTATCATCCATATGTAGCATAATACTTCTTATCATCCATATGTAGCATAATACTTCTTATCATCCATATGTAGCATAATACTTCTTATCATCCATATGTAGCATAATACTTCTTATCATCCATACGTAGCATAATACCAATTTCAACAAAAAGTGAACCCTCATCACTCTTCCCAGTACCATTTATACATTTTATTGACATGTCCCAGTCAAACATTACAATTCCTCAATGTCCCAGCTTCCTCCAATTATTTTTATTTAACTCATTGCATATTTATAGAAAAGTAATAGAACTTTTATGTAATATGACTTTGTTTTAAAGTCATTAATGAAATAAATTTATTTTTTTATTTTTAAGTCTAATTATATCCTTATGGCATGATTAAACATTAGACAAGCCATTTGCCAATAATTCTGGACATCAGTTCTGATGAACTCCCATTTATTATTTACGCTGGTATCTTACTGAATCATTAGGTCGTTATACTTCGTTTAATCGAAATCAAATTTGAATTTAATAGTTTTCTTTCAAAAAGGGTTTTGAAATCAAATTCATTCATTATAAAAGATTTCGTTTTATAAAGAGTTTTATTTGATTTTTTTTCATATTAAATCATTAAAACAGCATGCCGCGAATGTGAAGAAAGTCGAACATTTTTATGGTGCTTTTTCTATGGTAAATGAAAATGATGAATATGGTGCTTTTTGTATGGTAAAAAATGGTCGTTGAAATCACAAAACCACCTTGATAGAGCAGTTAAATTGCAATTAAAAAGGTTATAGACGGTCATTCGATATCAATTTATAAAATGGTTAAGGTTGTTTGGAGCACGACTTCAAGTTACCACAAAGGATAGTCTATATAGCATTAGGTGGCCCAGGCGGCAGAGCAACGGACTCATGGCCGCAGAGTCGGGGTTTGAATCTAGACGTTAAGAGTACAGCGATACTCGCGATTGGAATAATTCGGTAATAATTTCTTTCATCGGTATTTGTTAAAAAACACATCCGCAGTATATACTTGTATAGGGGACTGGTGCACGTTAATACCGTTGAGATTTAAACGACCTCACGCCTTTTCATATGCTACACTCAGAAATAACACTCTCATTTTTGAGAATTCTGCAATCGTCAAGGTTACTTTCGTCATTTTGCCAATTGCCAATCACGTAACTTTTGACGAAACAAGAATACTCAAATTTTTAACGAAAGTAATTTACTCGCATTCCTTTTTGGGGTTATCATCTGATGTTTGGTTCTTAAACTTATGTTGTCAGAATTCAAACAATTCTCTTGCTTGGCCGAGTGGATAAATCATTGGACTATAGCTAGAGATCCGCAGTTTAAGTCGCCTCACGCCTAAATTGATTTGAAATTGTCCCTATTTTCATAAAATAAATTTAGTTAAAAAACGACAAAATGAATTTCCTCAGTTTCACGAAATATTTAATTCGAGCACAAAGCAGGTGTCTGTTTCGTCAAAAATAACGAAAGTTCTGCTAAATATGAGCATGCATTTTTAACAGTGTAGGGCTTGGTAGGGCTCGCTAACATCAAAGTGAGACCAACATGTATGGCCTCAGACAGGTGGTTAATTACGTCATTCCATTCATAATTTTTTTCTAGTTCATTCATAAAAATATCATGTACTTCATGAAGTAACATATTTACTATTTTTTCCAAATCACAAGTCAATCGCGAACGTTTTTTCATTCATAAATTTTGAAAGGAAGTTACGTGTCTGGTGCCATCAGGTCTGAGATATTTGCATCACGATGATGACGTCATATTCGCTCTACTACAGTCCATTCATGCTCGAAGGTGTAGGGTGCCATCTTAGGTGTTTTCCTCGTTATCTGACCTTGGTTCAAAATTACTAGGCATTATTCCTGGGGTTTTCTTTCAGGAAAGGTCACGAACCATAGCAAATAGCTCAGAGCTTAGCTGTAGAGCTCAACCAACTACATTGAATTATCTCCTACCCTGAGAAATATCCCTTTACCTTTCAGTATTGATTATTTAAGTAATACTAAACTTGTACGATTAAAAAGAAATTATACTATCTTAACCACTCTTCTTTCAGGAAAGATCACGAACCGTAGCAAATAGCTTAGAGCTTAGCTTTAGTGCTCAACCAACTACTTAGACTTATTTCCTACCCTGAGAAATTTCCCTTTACCTTTCTGTATTGATTATTTAAGTAATACTAAACTTGTACGATTGAAAAGAAATTATACCATCTCAACCAATCTTCTTTCAGGAAAATCACGAACCGTAGCAAATAGCTTAGAGCTTAGATTTAGTGCTCAACCAACTACCTAGAATTATTTCCTACCCTGAGAAATTTCCCTTTACCTTTCAGTATTGATTATTTAAGTAATACTAAACTTATACGATTAAAAATATATAATGCCATCTCAATCACTCTTCTTTCTTTGCATCCGCATAAATCCCTGAATACTTTTATATATCCCTGAATACTTTTATATATTTATCTTCTTAAAATAAAGTCATATAGAATTAATATCATTTACATTTAATTTAAATTCTAGTAAAATTTAATAACTAGTTTCATTTGGAAGACCGACCTCTTGTTGAATGACTTTGAAGAAAATCTCTTCTCTTTTGGCTTTTCACTACTAGAGTTAGAACTTTTGAAATAAGACATTTTCCATTATGTTCTCCCAATCTTTTCATTCGCTATTATTCTTTCCCTCTGTTTTTACTTAGGCTCGCTTCACTATTGAGCCTACCTAAAATAATACCCAAATTATTTTTTTACGAATCTAACATAATTGGACGCGTTGCTTTTAGAATAATATCCTTTGGCTCAATTACTTTAAGAACCTCCATTTTTTAAAACTTAATTCAGTTTCTAGAACTTTAATATCGATTTTGCTCGCTTTGTAAATAAGCATATTATTAAAAACTTTGCTTTGATAGGAAGGCAGCTTGTTTACAAAACAGGCAGCTTTGTATTAGCTAAACTATATATTATAGAAAAATAATGTTATTAATGTCTAATTAGAATGTCAAAATAACACTGTTGGTATGAGGAAAAAGTATTTTCTTATTTACAAGGAGTCACAAATACGTTTTTTTTTAATTCAATTTATTTAAAAATTACAAAATATGTTATTAAAAAGCCTTACCCTTCTTTTTTACGAAATTTTAAATGTAAATGTTATCCAATGTTAAAAAAAATTCAGACTCAAAGTTTTATTAAGCTATAACTAATAGGAAATAAATTATTTTTGTTTGTAGAATATTGTTAATAAAATTGTTAATTCGTATCGACGATAAGAAGTATTAAGCTACATATGGACGATAAGAAGTATAATGCTATATATGGACGAATAGAAGTATTATCAACGCCTTATGTTAGCTATAAGGCTATACTTTCATTGCATTCTTAAAAGAGAAGAACGATTTTAGTCCTTAAAAACTAGGTAGAAAAGTTTAAGACGTGCACCGTTAAACAAGTGAGGTGCACTCTTTTGAATTCCAGACAACTCTTTGCACTCTTTTGGATTCCATTCTTTCTAAGTTGTGTCTTGTAGAACGACATTTGTTAGTGTCAGCCAAACGTGACACAGATGAAATCCGCACTAACGCTGTTCCATGGCTTATATTTTCGTTACAGTCCACTTAGTTGTATATGATTTACATTTTAAGAACAGAATCTTGAGTAAAATACATGAGTGAATAAAGTTATGTTTTTCATTTATTGCACATGGGATGGGTTATCATCGTTTTCACCCTGAACCTTTCATATACTATTACAATTGAGTAACTATATTCTATGTTAACTATATTCTATGCTTAATAGGTAACACATTAAATTGCTCATTGTTGCAGAAATATATATTAGTTTTTAAAATCAAATATTCGTACTTACCATCTGACGTAGTAGCCATATTGATTTTATTTGAAGTGGTTGGGTTGTTATACTTGTCTGAATTCATAAGGGATTGACGAATATTCTTTTCCGGATGAAGTAAAATTATATAAACCTTGTGAGAAAAAAGACAAACTAGCGTTACAGTTGCACTCAAACTGACGGTCACAGACATCATGAAAACGTTGACCTCAACGTGAGAGGAAGTTGTGAAGTAAATGGGTATAAACGCCAACCATATAATACAAGTAGTGTACATTGTGAATCCAATATACTTGGACTCATTGAACGCCTCTGGTATCTTCCTAGTTATCACAGCGTACACAGTACAAACTATAATTAAGAGCATAGGAAAAGCAAAGGCAACCATATAGGTGGCATTTACTGCAGCTTCGCAAACTAGGTGATTCTCATCTCTAGTGCGGTAGTAGTGAATAGCATGGGAAGGCCAGATTATCAACCAAGTTGCTAAAATAACCACTTGGATGGAATCTATGCAGCAACTAATAAGTAGTTGAGATTTTGGGCTGATGCATTTCATCCGCTTTGCACTCTGAGCACCAGCTTTGAAGATACGCGATATCGTTATAGTTTTTGTCAATAGTGCGCTGTAGACAATAGTAAAGCACATGCCTATTCCTATTTGCTGTGCTCCGCATCTGAAGTGCGTAGGCTTCTGAACGAGTATATACGTCATGCAGTAACACAACATAATCCCAGCGAGTAGAACGTAGCTCAGTTCCCGACCAGATGCCTTCACGACGGGTGTATTGTTATGTCTAATAAAAACGACCACTGTGAATACAGTGGCGATGATTCCTGAAGACGAAAACAAAACAGCTCCTATTGCCCAACCGCTGTGGACGCGCAAATATCGAAGAGGAATTTCAACGCAGCCATTACGGTTTTCGTTTGGAACCGAACCAAATGGACACTCAAAGCAGACAGTTTCTGACTGCAGGACTTGGTACTTGGTGCAGCGAAGGCAATGCCAGCAGCAGTTTTCGCCCTCTACGAACTTCTTGGCCTCGCCTTTTCGACAGGGCATGCTGCAGACAGATGGGGGCATTTTTGGTTCGCTTAATCTGAACTGCACTTCGGAGAAATTCAATTCCAGTTCACCATTTTCGTACCTTCCAACGCAAATCCATTTATAAATGCCAGGTGACACCTGCTTGAAGTGAATGATGTTGTAGCGGGCAGGGCCGTCTCCATTTTCAGAAAATCTAAATTCTTCACCACTTAAACCTGTTGATGAAATATACACATTATTAAATATAGTACAAAATGTGAATTAATAAGTTGTACATCCGATATAAATAAAAGCGTAAATATATATTTGTAAATATTGTATAATTTATTTTGATAGTAAAAATATTTTAGTTAAGAGAACATCCTTTTAATTACAGTACAAATTATTAAAATGTTTGTCAATGTTTTTATTTTTATTTCAAATACTATTAATTATTTTTAAAAAATGATTT
This sequence comes from Troglohyphantes excavatus, assembly GCA_963932185.1. Taxonomy (NCBI): domain Eukaryota; kingdom Metazoa; phylum Arthropoda; class Arachnida; order Araneae; family Linyphiidae; genus Troglohyphantes; species Troglohyphantes excavatus. The sequence goes on along the minus strand of OZ010672.1, from coordinate 55,110,925 downwards.
TCCTTGTTTTTATACAAAACATGGTTGGTTTTGTAAGCATTATAAGGTATTTTTTAAAAGTAAATAATTTATACTGCAAAAAGTAAATTTCATTAACTTTGATTCTTTCCTTAATTCTGTTCTACATTTCATAATTTTTTATTGTTTTCAGATATTCAGTTTAAATCTGAAAGCTTTCTATTCTCATTGAAAAAGAAACAAACAATATTACTTTCGCCGCCATGTAAGATAGCTTTCAGTGTATATGCAATCATAATTAGGTTTTATCTTATTCTTCTTGAAATATAATAGTTCTGAAGCGAAATACAAGGTTACCGAATTAAGGATTACGATTTCAAATTCCTATAATTGCAACATGAGTTTGTAATATATTCGAGAAATAACCCCTGAAATTTATATATTTAAAACGTAAGATAAGAAGATGGAAGTTGATTACATTAGTTTGTCTTAAGAGCTTTTTCGTTAATTTTTTTTTAGCATTGTGAGATATAAACTTAAATAATATTATTATGCGTTTAGAAAACATTTTATCAAGTTCAAGATTATCTTGATGGCTTTGATATGGAAGTATTAAACCGAGAAAGAGAGTTATTTGTAGTGTTATTAACGAAATGAAGTCAGAATTGTAATCGTGGTACTAGAAAGAAAATGGCGATCTGCTGGACTCGTATATCAGTTTCATCTTCTGAAATTCCAAATGCACTTCCTTAGTTTAGTACTTCCATGGTCCCAGCATTAAGCCACTGTTAACATTTTAAGAACCAGTGAACATTACAGTTTGTTTCTTTACCTTTAAAATATATATTTTTCAAATAGTTCAGCAAAGTAAACCCATCGATTGGACTCATCCTGGAACAAAGTCCCGGTGTACCTCCACACAAATCTTTGTGCATGTTCTTCAACGAGTAAGCAAACGCCAATACAGCGTCGCTGACAAACTGCAACTGTCGTTCAGCTTCATAACCAGTTTCAATGGACATTACTTCTTTCCCAGTACAGTTATTTGCAAACTGGTTATACGGTGTCACAGGACTGTTCTCCCACTTGCAATTGAAGTAATGTTCCCAAAATTCCGTGAACCAAGGATTCCTCAGGTTGTTTTGGACAGTGAGTTTGAGAAAGTAGTCATCAAAGCCTGGGACTGTGAAAGCACGTGGCTGGACAGAAAGCGTGCCTTCGACTTCTCGCTCATTGCCTTCAAAGACTAATGCTCTGGCACTCCAACCATCACTGCCAATCCACGAGAACTGACCTGTGGCGTTGTTTCTACGGACAGCTCGCATCACACCTGCTACTTCTTGATCTGATCCGAAAATTATGACACCTGGAAAAATTTAAAATTATATATAATGGAATTTATACTCTATTATAAAATATGTACCTATATCAGAAAGTTAAATAAAAACATTATTATTATCTCTATAGCTATGGATGAGAAATCGTATGGAACAGTTTAATTTACAGGAACATTGTTAGCTGCCAAATCCACACAACGGATGGGATGGGTTAAAATTCAAGACTAATTGGCCAGTTAATGCTTCAGTTATAGTATATATGAGATTTAGTAATGTTATATGAGATTTGATATAGGTATATGTTACTTGGTACAGTTTGGTATGTATATGAGAGACATATTCCTAATCGGAGAATTTGAACGGTTTTCGTTATAAAGATGGACAGCTCATTTATAATATAGGTTTATTCGCGAGACTTCACTATTTAAGATCTCATTTATATCCCTTAATTATTATTATTTTAATTTATATAACTTACTTAAGAGGCGAAATGTTTTCAAAATTTAAAAGATCCTTGGGTGACGTGGAGGGATTGGAATTTAATATTTCCAATGTGAGTAGAGGTCATGGATTCAAATCACAGCTTAATCGAGACGTTAAAAGGCATTAATTTTTAATAGGGTAAAAGTCAAATGGAATAGTTTGCCTGAGTATGTTGTTAATTCTTCGGGAGTGTGTAGTTTTAAAAAGCAATTGGATTGACATTGGGGAATTGTAAGGATGTGCTAGATTGACAGGACCAATCTTGCTGGATCTAGAGTAAGTAGTTGGTCGACACTATTTGTATTTGTATATAACGTACTTAAATACAAGAACACAAGAATCGGACGGATATTTTCTGAAAGTATACAAACTATCACCACAAGAACATTCAGTTGTAACTACGTCCTGAGAGTGAAAAACTCTTATTTTTATATTAACCCCTCTGTTTGGAAATCGAAATGAAAACCATCTTCTAAATCTCGACTTTCAGGCAATTCCCTTACTCTGTTATTAGATGAATACATCACTTATTAAATAAAATGTAAGCCTAGTTAAATCTATGATATCGTATCAGAAACTACAGGGTGGGGCAAAAGTTCTTGATACACTTTAAAATTTACTGTAAAATCACGTAATTGGCGTAAAAGAGTGCAGTTTATAATATAATAGTTCTAACTATGAAAATTGTTTTTTTAAACAAGTAAAATTTTTAGTTCTAAACTTACCCGTAGATGGCTGTGTATCGTAAAAAACATCTGAAAAAAGCATCAAAACACAAATATGTGGACTGAGTTGTAATGCCGTTTGGATGTGTCTCGATATGGAAAGAGCATTAAAATATAGTAGTGGAATCTGTAGACAATAAATTCTCCATAACTGCTTGTGACAAAATAAATCATCTGTAACTGATGTCTTGATTTTTTAATGCTTTAATTTGATGTCTTTAAGGCACAGCGCCATCTATGGTTCAATTTAAAACTGTAACACCCTGTTTACGAAGCGCCCTCCATAGCAACTGTAGCGCCCTCTCCTGGTTTGTGAGTAAAGTTGTCAGTCGGGAGCCAGACTTTGTCATGTAAGGTTGTGTCCAAATGTATGTCTGTGCTGTGTGTAACTTTCATTTTTAATAAAATTTGTTACACTAAAACACAAATGGCCTTTCCTTGTCTTGATCATCAAAGAACCCTATCCATAGCGCAAACCCCACGCTATACAAAACTAATTACTTTGATTGAAAAACTTTAAAGCCGTGAAAAGCATTTCAGGTCACACCGCACTATCCAGCGCTAAATTATTGATTTTATATTAAATTTTAAATGTTTGAGGGACATTTGGCCCACTCTGTATTTACCAATTTACAGACATATTGAAATTAAATAAACCTGTCTTTAAGCTTCTTGTTTAATTTTCGAAAACATGTAATAAAAAGGAATTTGAACATATAAAATTTCCCCACGAGATACAATAATAACCTAAATGCACTGTAATCCCATAAACATCATTTCCCACAGAAAAATAAGAAATACAAATTAAAATTAGATCTATAAAACTCAAAACGAAAAGTTCATCGCGTGTATTCTGAGTTTCCATCTGTTCGATTGAAATTACATCAAGAATTCTAATTTCAGGAATTAGTCTCTTTCCCGTGAAGTAAGCAAATAAACAAGGCTGAAGTTGAACTTAGTTAAACAAGTTTAATAAATTGAATAAAAATATAGATCATCACTGGCAATTGATTAACCAAACAGATGGTTTTTTGATACCTGAAGATAAAATATAACGTATCGAATGAAATTTAATCAATTTATATGGCTTGGTTATAGCTCAAGACATTCACTTTGCCAATTGCAGTTACCATTTTAAAATGTCTCTAGCATAATTTATTATTTAGAATATTGTTTATTATAGCGAAGCTGTCTAAGGAAGGATTAGTTATTGTCGTATACTTATTATTATCATCTGAAGATTAATTATTGTTCATAATAAATTCAGCTACAAAATCTATGTTTAAGAGGCTTGGTATATTACAATAGCTAAATGGGTAAGTGTCGGTAAAAATTTAAGCTAACAACTTCTTTAGAATAATTTTTTTATTTTAAAGTTTTACTCAAATTTAAATTGCTGGACAGTCATTCGATTTTTCTTCTTCAAATAAATGTAAATGTTTTTAAAAAAAATCAAGGAAAGTTTTAAAAAAATAAAAAATTATTTGCTGTTTAGTGACTGTACCATAAATAAATATATACAAAATTGTTTCGGTTAAAAGTTAGATTTGAAAGCAAAAACTTTGATATGACTAAAATTGTTCAAATAATTTTAAACTAAAGCACATTTTTATAAACTGGCAGGATATTGACCTACTTGTATTTTATGACATTAAAGGGTTTAAGTATTTTTGAATTGTAAATATATGTGTGTATTTTGTTGCTAGACCAAGTCAAAACACAGCTGAATTATGGATTAACATTTGAAATATTTGTAGCTAAAAATTCACTCAATTTCTTCAGTTTCCTGCTCCATCTGAGGTTAGAAGTTTGAATTGAATTGCAAATTTCGGCCGAAGTAATACTTTCTGCATGCTGACTCTCGGCCAGTGCGACTTAAAGTACCCATTCCATAATTCAAATACAGCATCTAAACTGCATACTAAACAGTTCAATACATTCTTGCCGAAAAGTACTTTACATTTTGCAGGTTCCTAAACTATGTGTTTTAGATTATTTTTATAAAGCGTGAGTAGTACTTAGTTTTCAGTAAAAGATTTAAGTAAATTGACTCAATATATTTTAAGTACAATTATACTATTAACGATTACATTTTAAATGTAAACAAATATATCTACTTTAACAGCGCACATATTCAAAACGTGATGTTTGGTACGGAATATAGATTAGTAGATAAATAGTACATATGCAAAATTTCAAACTGTTCTTGTACAAATAATACGTGTCCTATTATCATTGGTAGTGATTGTTTGGAGATCAGTATTCCATACAACTCCAACTCCTATACATTTGATCATTTTTCTAATGTTTTTGGTAATATACTTTGAAAATGTGTTGGTATACATAAGTTTTATCAAACTTGAAATGTATTGGTTTATACATAGAAATTTACAGTGTCAATTCACCTCGTGATAAATATTTGAAATTAGAAATTTTAAAAATGCATAATGAATGTATGGTAAATAATTAGTGATTATTTGATTGTTAATTAAGGCAACAACAACAATAATTAACAAAAAGAAATGTTATTAAATTAAGTAATTTTTTTTTTATTTATTACTTCAACTAAAATAATTTGTACCATGAATGCATTCTAATAATATCAAATTTAAAATAGACTATGTGTTGAAGTGTCCTCCTATAAATATTATGAAAAACATAAACGTGTATCGTAAATAGTTTAAAGCAAAATATATAATGACTGTAAGGTTTTATCTGTAAGAAATGCACGATGTTGAATACAGAATTTTACCTTTATAATATAAACAAAAAGTAGTTCAAGGTCGTGTCTTGTGATAATTTTTACAAAATAGATTACGCTGTCATAAGTCTTAACATGGATTTAACAGTTTTATAAGAACATAACAATTCGTTATGCAAGTTTATCAATGACTGAATAGTATTTGGAGTTTAAATTAGAAATTAACTAGTAGTTCTGGGAACAGTAGACTTCGTGACAAAAAAAATACACTGAACTTTACATGAAACGGAACCACTAAAACACGGCAACCCTCTAGAAAAATAATCAAATAATAAAACGTCTACCATCTTAAAACGGAATAAAAAATAAATAATCTTTAAAAAAAAAAAAAAAAAAAAAAAAAAAAAATTGACTTTGCAAAAAAAAAAAAAAAAAAAAAAAAAAACGATAAAAAAATAGGTAGGTTGTGTCTATCGAGATGGCCGCAGGGTTTAAAGCGTGCAACGTCAAACTCAACAGCGTATTCGGTTGCAAATTTATTGTGTCAAGTCTTTTAAAATTTTGCGTACATTTCTTTATAATAAACTAGGTTAAAGAATTAGATTAGAATCTAATTCACTGCGGTTGGTCATAGGGAATATTTCACTTTAATAAAATAATATTTTGACTTAAATTTGAATTGCCAAATAATTTATTTCCTCATAAAACTTTACTAGAATACCTAAACTAATTTAATTTACCCCTCCTACGGATTTAGAAAAGTTATTTCATATTCTAACGCATACAAGCGAATGGCGTTAATTTTGCTAAGAAAACGTGTTCATATTCATAGTTTGTTTTTTACAAAAACCATGTAAAGAACGGGTACTTCAACTATAAGAACAGAAATAGTTTAATTTCCTCTTCTAGCCAAATTTCATCTTCTTGGGTATACGTGAAGTAGGTTAATCAGGGATGAGTGAATTTTATTTTAACACGGTGCGAATAACGGATATTTAAGCTAGAAGTTGGCGAATAGCGTTTTTTCTTTTCCAAAATGAGGTTTAATGAACCACTCTGCCAAATTTTAAATTCCTGAGTATATGAGAAGTAGGATAATTTACCTAACATATTTTGTTAAATTTTTTTGTCTATTTGCCACTTCTTATTGGTACTCGATCTTATAGACTTTACAGGTTACAAGTCAAAATAACTTTTATTTTTACGAACAAGTGGAAAATATTGAATTGTTTAATATTAAGTTTATACTTATTTGAAATTGGTGTCAAAATTTAGGTTTGATTTTTGTAATTGGCACCAACTTCAAAAAGTTGTAATAAGTATAAATTTATTATTAAACAATTCATTGTTGGACAATCCTTATCCAATCCAAAGAAAGTATTTTGAAATTGGAGAAGTTTTTAAAAAAGTCCAGTTAATTGACATTTATGGATATACAAAAGCCGGATAACCATTTTTTCATTTTTTTTTGCCAACGTGGAATTTTTACTATCCAACAAAAACTGAATTTATGAAATCGGCCAAGAATTGTTTTCAAACGGTCCGATTAATTGATAATTACGGATAGTTAAATGTCGGATAACTGGATTGGTTGGCGTTGAAGTCGGTTAAAAAACTTATTTGTCGATTTTATTGACTCCAAACTACATTCATGCCATATTTGAAAAAAAAAAAAATAACAGTGCGTTTGGCCGTAAATGCGTACAAACAAAAAAATAAATAAATGACAAGTATAAAGTTCAAGTGAACATATTATACTTAATATTCATTTGTCATTATTTCATTAAGAACAGTTTTCAACAAAAAAATTATGTTATCAATAAACTAAAGGTTAATGCAATAAGAAATGATTTTTGGAATAATGTGTACACCTGTTTTTTCGTATTGTATTGTTCAAACTTGATTTCTGAAAGAATTTTAATTTCTGTTAAAAGAACATACTTTTACAAATTATACTATTTCAACAATCAGTAATTGTATTAACAGTACTCAACAATTTCTTCTTAAAAATTGATAAAATATTAAAATTTCTATAGCTGTAGATAAGGTAGCTGTAGATAAGCTAAGTAATTTTATAAATTTCTGTACGAAGTACACTGTTATTCTGTAGTTATTAAAAATGCATGCATTCCTTATGTGTATTTATATTATTGAGATTTAAACTTGCGGTTCTGAAAATGTACTATACTATTGATTAGAACAGAAGACAACACTTATATTAATATAAAATAGGAACGATAGTGTTTCAATACCATAATACAAACCTAGTCTCTTTTATTTCCTTTGAATAATATATGAACATTTTGCGCTTTCAAAGTAGAGTGGAATTATTTGTAAAAAGTGCAGTGAATTATAGGGTATTAAAAGTAAGGATTTATTATAATAGTGATAGAAATATTGTTTATTTTTAATATTATTCTAGATTTATAAGAGTTAATATTTTGGAGAAAAAGCAGAGGATATAATGGAATTTAAATTTATTTTACTGCACATGCGTTGTAAAACTTTTTAACATATATATATATATATATATATATATATATATATATATATATATATATATATATATATATATATATATATATATATATATATATATATATATATATATATATAATACTTCTGGAGTAGACTTTTGAAATCTTAAGTGTGTCTTTCCGGCCTTGAGTTCTCCCATTTTTTCGATTAATCGTGTAATCGATTAATCATCAAATCGGTTAGACTTCAAATAAAAAATTACAAAATCGAAATCGCGATGATTTTTTACTTCCGGAATTTTGATATTTATCGAATAATTGTCCAAACCTAGTCACATGTACATTTGCTGATATTTCTAAAATGTTTTGAGGGACTATCATTTATATTCCAAATTTTAGGAATTGGTACAATAAAATATAGTCTTGCAGCTAACCTAACTCATTAGTATACCGATTTCACAAAAAACTTGACCCTTATAGTTTTTCCCTTTTGTTTTCCATCATTTGCGGTACCGTCGATTGGGACAACTTTGCCAGTTTCTGAAAAATATGATGTTTGGGGTTCCATGCGAAGTTCTTGAATCATTCAATAGCGGCGATAACCTAGCCATAACCAATATAGGCCATTAAATGATTGTTTGATTTAGGAACTTGGCAGCAGGGCGCCAAACATAATATTTAAAAAAAAAACGGCAAAAATGTCCCACTTGGCAAAATTGTCCTGGTTGACTATCGCATTTTGAAATTTTATATTAAAGACTACCGCATATAAAATTATTTTATAATAAACTATATTTTAATATGACAAGTTCGTAATTTCGTAAGTTTTCTTGGTTTTATATATTTTTTTACATTATGTTTAAACATGTAGTTGTCAGAATTCGGATCAGTCAAAGCAATATACAACATCAAAATCTCTTCAGTGAGTGACAGTTACCAACATATATATATACTCGAGTCAATTCTGTCAAATGAGAAACCGAAAATGCAATTGAAATGCCCAAAGCGACATCAATTCTAAAAGAATTCAATTCAGAAAAGGGCGTGAAAAAATCTCTCCTAATGTAGAGAGAAATCCATCAGTTTTTTCCCCACTTTCAGTTAACTAAAAGTGTCCCATTTCTCGTTTTTTGATCATGAAAAGCAGACGGATTTGAGATATGTTTAACGATAAAAAATTCCAAATTACAATGGTGAGTATCATCTTTGCTGCAGAGTGGGCGGTTGTTGAAGCATATACTTTTGATCAGATGTTCACTTCTTTCGTTTATTGCTATTTTTGTTACGTTTTTACTAAAAATATATAAAGGCAGTGACAAATGTTTTTTTAGTTGAACTTTGATGTTGAATAGGTGGAATTTACTGCGTTTTAAAGGTTTTTGAAATGGGTTGTCACAAAAAAGGAATATTTTTCCATAAAGTATTTTAAGATTGGGAATAATTTTTTGACAATGTGTAATTGTTTTTAAGTAAGTTTTTTTTTTAAATATCTTCAAATTTTTACTTTTAGATAGTATGTCGATTTTCAGATAGTATGTCGATTTTTAGATAGTATGTCGATTTTTAGATAGTATGTCGATTTTTAGATAGTGTGTCGATTTTTAGATAGTATGTCGATTTTTAGATAGTATGTCGATTTTTAGATAGTATGTCGATTTTTAGATAGTATGTCGATTTTTAGATAGTAAGTCGATTTTTAGATAGTATGTCGATTTTTAGATAGTATGTCGATTTTTAGATAGTATGTCGATTTTTAGATAGTATGTCGATTTTTAGATAGTATGTCGATTTTCAGATAGTATGTCGATTTTTAGATAGTATGTCGATTTTTAGATAGTATGTCGATTTTCAGATAGTATGTCGATTTTTAGATAGTATGTCGATTTTTAGATAGTATGTCGATTTTTAGATAGTATGTCGATTTTTAGATAGTATGTCGATTTTTAGATAGTATGTCGATTTTTAGATAGTATGTCGATTTTTAAATGATGATATAAATATTTTAACATACAGAGTTTTTTTCTAATTATTATTTAAAAGAACAGGGAGGATATATTTTGTGCACTTTGGTATACAAGATGTGGTATATCTGTACCTTGTTTTTTAAAATGCCCAAAGTGACCCATTTGAGTTAAAGAAGATTAAAAGAAAATATTTATATACTACGATTTATATTCATAATTACACTGGACTAAAACTGAAATAAATAAACTTAATGGACACAGCTAAAAATGCTCAACATTAAACTGGTGTGTCTTAATTTCGAACCCAAGTAATTCGATCTCAACTGAAGACCCACCGTGTAGAAGGGGCTGGTGTACATTAAACCTGCTTCCTTAATCTCAAATTATTGATGAATAATATTATTCAATAATTACTGTGAATGGAAAATAGATTACTATAAAAGTAAAAAAAAATTACCAAAACGGATAAGCGTTTTAAAAAAATTGTCTGAAATCATTAGAAATTTATTGAAAACAATGTGAAACTTTTAGGAATATATACGTATAATCTTCAGAACATAAATACATTTCAGCTTAATTTTTTTCAATTATATGCTGACGAAAACTCAGCTAACAACACAAATAAAAATAAACAGTGGTACAATTGTTGGACCGAAGGCTTTTCGGACACCCAGATTTCAAGGCATAATACGAATATTGAGGAGAAAGCTGTACGTGCTTAAGTAAATAATCATCTTTTAAGTCCATAGTTCTCTAATTATTATTCATGATCATATATGTGTGTGTAGGGGAGGGGGGGGGGGGGGAGTTAAATGATATTTACGGCCTAGTTTCTTTTAATCCTATATACTCCTAAATTTGTTTTTCTACTCACAAAAAGTACATTATTTGTACATTCAATTGATGTACATTAATATGTTGCCAATACTGTAGTGAAAGTGTAGTGAATAACATTGAAAAGTGATTTTAACCGCCGATTATTACCGCCATTTCATTCAAAATAACAAAAATATTATAGTAAAATATATTTTTTATTACTGACTATTGTTTTAATTATTAAACAAATAAATTATCCTAAATAAATATTAACTAAAATATAAAAAAATACTAAAATATAAAATTGATTATTACTAATTAATTTTTTTTTTAGATATAGTTAAATAAGTTAAATTTTTTAAGAATATTTAATTAAAAATTAATACAATTATTTTATCAATTATAATTTTTTAAATAAATGTTAAGCACGAAATTGAGTTCGAGATACGACTATAGTGTCAGGAAATATAATAAAAAATTGAATTTTCATTCAATTTGAATTATGTAAAAGTCCTTTAGTAATAACAGTATATTACTGATAATTAATAGTCAATACAATTTCATTCAATGAATAAAATTAATATTAATAAAATTGTCTTAAATTATGCAATTTATTAAGTTTAAAATATAAAATATTTGTACTTGGATCTTGTAATTGCTTCAAAACAATGTGAGCTGCAACGGAAAAGAAATGAGTATGCTTCAAATTTTGTGATTTGGCATACCAGTATTTAAAAGTTAAGATGACGTAATTAAAAGTAAAAATCTTGCCTAAATATTATAGTTTGCAGTAAAAATATCAAATTAAGATAATAAATATGTTTTTCTAATTCTTCTTTATTTTGCATATATCAAATTTACAGATTTTATAACATCTATTTTCTACTAAAACGTATGAGTTAAAAGATTTAATCTCTTTTAACAATTTAATATCCGAAGGTGATTTTGGAAACCAAGGGATTTACTTAAAAATGCTGGAGTCCTGATAATATTTGAACCTAACTATGGCATTCAAAACTTATAACCACACTGTTAAAATAGGCATTTAAAAATAAGTAAAATGTACTCAATTTGAATACATTCAATGCTTATAATGGCTCCGAATAAATAAGTTTCAATTTCGAAAAAGACATGTATTTAAAAATGATTACAATGGGTAAAAATTAATTAAAAGAGCAGATGCTAGCCTACATAGGTTGCCTTCATAAATCACTTTCAATAAGTATCGTCAATTACAAACAAGATTTACTGGGAATCGAACCCAGACCTTAAAAATGAGAAACTTAGATCATTTAAAAATGAGTACAATGGGCTAAAATGAATAAAAAGAGCAGATGTTAGCTTACATAGCCTGCCTTCATAAATCACTTTCAATAAATAGCGAAAATTACAACAAAGACTTACCGGTAGTCGAACCCACATCTGCAGGTACCGCTGTCCAGAGCCTTATTCGATAAATAACCAGTTCGACGTGAAGAAGTTTTGAGCAGAAGTAATGTTAAAAAGGTGTGCAAAAGAATGGGAAGTAAGATAATTTAATTGTGATAATTCAGTTTCCATTTAAGCAATCGACATCAAACAATGTGTTAAACCATCTTCTGAACAAATATTATAAGTTTGTTAGGTCGCTCTGTTAAGATGTCTTGAACAGAAGTTGACGTTAGCAATATTAAATCGCACTGCTCATTTTTGCGAAAGTACGACAGTTACGATGCAATTGTACTCAAAGTAAAACGAGTACGGTCATGCACTCATTTTTAAGCAATTTTTTTACAGAGTAGTTAGAGCCCAATTAACTTTTAAGTATCTAGAACATTATAGTTTAAGGTAGATCATCAAATAATCTCTTAGCTGCCATTTGAGATTAGTCAATTAGTCTCGTATAAGCATATAGGCTTAGTGGTCACACCAATCTATCACCAGAACGACATCGATTGGCTGCGCTATAAATACTGTCATGTTATTCTATATGGTATAGATTGTGCAAATACTGTCCATGATCTGGAATCATGGTGTGATGTACATACATTAATTTTCAGAAATTAATAATATATGATATTTACTAACTGATATTTATACACATAAAGCAAAGTTGCATGTGTAAATTTGTCGTATTAGGAATACTCAGAACTGACTATTTCGTATACAGTCCAAAGTCAGGAATAAATTTAGTCTCTTATATATGAGCACATATCAACGTTAGTCTTCGTGGGTTAGTTTTGAAATAAAATTGCTTTAGTTAAAAAATTAAGAATTTGGTCAAATTCTATATTTTTGTATCTATAAATATAGTAAAGTTATTTTACATTTTTCTAATTTGCGGAGAAGATATTTAAATGAAAGAAAAATAATACTTTCATTTTAAAACATTTAATAGTAGCTAATAGCATGAGAATTAACATCAGTCAACGAAAATTAAATTAATATTTTTTTACTACTTCTTAACTAATTATTAACTAATTTGTTATGTATAATGGATGCGGAATCAATTTAGTAAACCAAAAATATCCTAATTACTACTTTTCTTAACATTTCAACATTTATGTATTAGGTGTTACTAAGTATGTTTTCATAATAGTCAAACAGTCATGATAGTCTCTATCAAAACCAGAGAAAACATCATTTTGAAATCTGACAGGCAATTTGTATTTTGAAATACGTTTATTAACCTATTTTATGTCTTTAGAACGGAAACCATAAGTAGGGCATTCGCAAGGGAGTTGGTAACCATTTCAGGCAGGAAGTTTGTTTAAAATTTATCATGTAAAATGCTCCTCGAAGCCACCAAAGAATACCTTGATGTGTTTAATATTCAGAGGACAAACATTTATAAAGAGTCTTATCATAGGATCTCGCTTTAAATATGTTTTGGTTGCATTGTAATGGAACGCCATTTCCACGTAAAAGATCATTATATTCACATACCTTACATGTATATTAGTATTAATGTTGGTACGTATAATAGCATTTTTATGTATAATAGTATTTTTTGTTGGTATATACCATACATTTCAGGACTTTTTTCATTGAGGATCATAAGTTGTGCTATTACCATTCGAGATGCGTTGGAAGCTGCTTTTTCATGAGCGCATTGTAAAGCGCAGTGATTTCATTGTAAACTTCATAAAATATAGTAGTCTGATGAAGTTTCGTAGATATTTTTTAGCGACAAAGATATAGTTGAATCTGTATTACATAAAAGAAAATTATCTAATATTATCTAATCGTTATACTCGTATAAATATGTAAAGGTTTACAATTAATTTCTGAAATATTTAAAATTCAAATAATTTACCAACCTATTTTTAAAAATATGTATTGGTTTATATACACTTGCTTAAAAAATTAACAAAGCATATACTTATTTTTTGTTACACAGAACAAGAGAGATATCCTTATTGAAAAAGATATACATAGTGAATGTATTTAGCACTTTTACAAAATGTACTGACTGTACAATGCTTCTAAAATTATTTTTATATGATTCCTATAGCAATGGCATTGTTATGTGAGCTCAATAATTTAAGCTAGTATACTAAGTGCTATTGTATGAATTTCAATTCTTTTAATTGTATCATTATTCAACAATTTCAGAACAATGAATTTATAGTCACTAGCTACTTTCTATCAGGTTTCGAAATAAGGTATGTATTATAGAGAATTTCATATAAACTTACTCATATAAACATTTTTGATATGGAATATTTTGAGAAACGGAACTGCTACTGAAGAATCAAACGAATATTCTGCAAGTTTAAATTTTAGTTTATAAAATTGAAAGGATCTACAAATTACATATCATTTGAATTTCGTTTGTATATAAAGATTGAAATTCAGTTCACTCAAGATTTAATGGATCGGGGGTTGGGAGTTCACGTATGTTTTCCTTGCATCAAAGAAGAGTTATTTTTTTATCAGAAGAATTTCCGGACCCACTTTCGTGACCAGCCATCTGGATTTCGTCTACGCATATAAAATATACTAGAAATGGTGAGTCTGATGTTAATGTTTATAAAACGAGTTCATCTTAATTTTAGATAAGCCATTAGATTTATAGTCCAAATATATATTTAAATAATAAAAAATAATAATATATATATATGTATATATATATCAGACATACATATCATATTTTTATCATACAAACAAAAAAAGTATAAAAAAATCTAGACTTTTTCCCTCTTTTTAATCTTATACCCTCGCTAATTTGAGAAGTTTAACGGCTCTTGTGGATATAGGTGCCTAATACAAGTTCTTTAGAGATAATTATTATTAACACAATGTTAATAATTATCAAACTTGTTCACAACTTTAAATGTCTGGGATGTTAACAAAGTTTAAAAATTCGAATGTTCATCAACAGGAGAACCGTCTCTATGTTAACATTGTTTTTTATGACCCACTTCTCTGTATTCTGAAGCTTTTTGCGAGGCCTTGATAAAAAAATTATTTTCAAATTGGAAATTTTAATACTTTGGGTCATCCCCTGACGTGTGAGAGGTAATACTCATTCACCTGTATAATTACCTGTAACGGGTCAACCAAAAGATAATTTGAACTTTCAGTATACATGTACATATAAAGACTAGTATTATCTTACCTTTTGCATTTGGCTTTGCCATGATCCTTTTGACTATATTGTCGTACTGTAATTCCTCCGCTACTCCATGACTATATTGTCGTACTGTAATTCCTCCGCTACTCCAGAGTCTTTCGTCAGCTTCTCTTTCACTGCTATGCACACACCGTGGGATAGCAGAAGTTCTTCTAAGACTGTAAAGGCCTGCAATAATGGAACATTGCAGGTCATTACTTGAGGGAGGTATGCAGTCTCAAATATTGCATGAATTTTTTTAAATTATAAATAGAGGCGATCTTTTATAATGCTTTTTAATTAACCTGTCATGTATGTACACTTTAAATAAGTATTTATGGTAAAAAATAATTAAATGTACATATTTTAGTGAAATATTTTTTAAAAAAAGGAAAATGTTCTTGTAAATATTTTACAAAGGAAAAATGTCTTGTAAATATTTTGCAAATGAAAAATTTATTGTAAATATTTTACAATAGAAAATATTCTTGTAAATATTTTACAAAGGAATATATTCTTGTAAATATTTTACAATGGAAAATATTCTTGTAAATATTTTACACAGGAAAATAATCATTTAAATATTTTACAATGGAAAAAGTTCTTGTAAATACTTTTTAATGGAAAATATTCTTGTAAATATTTTACAAAGTAAAATATTCTTGTAAATATTTCACAATGGGAAACGTTCTTGTAAATATGTTTTAATGGAAAGTATTCTTGTAAATATTTTTACAAAAGAAAAATTTCTTGTAACTATTTTACAAAGAAAAATAATCTTGTAAATCTTTTCAAAATTTAAAAGTATATTATTATATATCTAATAAAACATCTAAAAAGGCCATTTCTCTTGATACGTAACATGCGCTTTTTGTTATGTCCCTTTTTCCAAATTAAAACATACAATTTATGAGTATACTTACCTTACCTTCAATTTACTGTTGGTCTTCGTATCTTAATTTTTTAGAAAAATGCATATTTTTGATTACACGTATTAATTTCATGGATTCTCAGAAATAAAACTATTATGGACGATTTAATCAGATAAGTTATACATTTTGAAATTAAAGTTCAAACATATTGTCTGTGGTGACTAAAATAGAGAAAAAAAATATTTTCATTAGTTTTTTCACTTAATCTTCTGTGCGGCTAGAAAAAGAACAAAATTGTAAAGTTGTTTTCTTTTAAATTTTTTTTCTTTATATTTCAAATGCATGTATATATTATATATATATTTTTAATGTTTTATTATTTTCATATATATAGCTTCTAAGACACACCCATACTCTTTAATATGATAAAATATTTCAAAATCAAATATTGGTATGGATTTAAAGTTTATGTGTAAACTAGAAAAACTAGAAATCCTTGGACAACTTAAGTCGTTGAGCTCCGTCAGAGGGTTAAATACTTAAATATTTTCGATTCTGGGGTCCATAATAACATTATATTTTATATTAAACTTATTATACGTTATTTTTAATTATTGTTTTAATATTTACAAATAATTTTAATGAAAGCAAATAATCACTAACATATTAATGAAAATTAGAAAAATAAAAACCATTTTACATTTTTTCAAGGTTTATTTGAATAACTCTTTTTATTTACTATTTTTCAATTAAATACTTTTGTTATTAATTGTTATTACGTATAATTGTTAGTGATAAAAAACTGCTTTTACTTACCTTAAAAATCAATCAATCATTTCAAATATAAAGAAATATGTTTCGCCGTATATATTTAAAAAACGAATCAACTTGTTTTAGGTACTATAACGATTTTTAAAAATCATAATAAGATAAGGTTAACTTAGTTTTTGTTAAACAATAAATATATTATATTTTTAAAACACGGAATATATAAATGAAACAGTATAAACCTTTTATGAATAATCTTTTTTCAATAATTAACAATACTTTTAATTAACAATTATTTATAAATTATTTTTTAATTTTTAACAATATAATCGTGCCTGGTAGATTATTGGCAAAATCGGGAATACTAATCTCGACGTAATTGTAGCTTTAGACTCCATAATATATTACTTTTTTTAATAAAAATTCAAAATACTGCTTATTAGCAAATAATTACTGCTTATTAGCAAAACTTATGGAGAGTTTTTATATTCATTAAAATGTTTTTCAGATAAAACTTTGATGTGATAAAATCAGATCAGATAAAGTTTGATATGATATGTACTGTGAAATGATACCTATATTTCTAAAAATATTCGTTCTCAAAAAATAAAATCAATGAATAATTTTTATATTTGAAAGTTAGCCATGAATTTATTTGTAAATGGTATACCCGAAATTGTACGTCATCAGATTTTTTATTAGCCCATCTTATTTTAAATTGGCTAGGTTGGAAATATTTTTTACTCTTGTTATGCAAATATTCATAGCATGAATAAAAATATCTCAAAAGCTTCAACAGCAGAACAGGTTAAGTTATTCAGGTTTTTTATCAGTTGTGAAAAAAATGCCGTTACTCGGTTCGCCAAATATTTGCACAAATATGAATATGCAACATAAAAATGTTTATTAAAAACATTACTGCTTGAACTTAAAAGAATGAAAATAAGATAAAAAATAATGTCAGCGTAAGGTAGATTTTAATTAAATTATATTGTTAATAGGGTATAGGACACAAAATTATCAAATATATCCAAACAATATTTTATTACTGAATTTTTTAAATTTTTTTTTAATCTTGTCTAACCACAAAAAATCATATTTCTAAATTAAGTACAACTAATTATTATTTTGCGAATCATTGTTAAGCGTTGGATGAATCATTATTAATTTATACCTTAATTAGATTTTAATTTTTCTCATTGTCATGTTATTTGATTGATATTTGATTGAAGTTAATTGATTGAAGTTTAAATTGATACAGTTCAAATATAGTTCAAGTATCTGCTCCACATTTGCTGCAGTGTATTTTCAAACATACCGTATATACTCGCGTATAGGCCGAGAAATTTTAGTCAAAATCTTCATCAAAAAGTAGGGGGGTCGGCTTATACGCGGGTCAGTAAAATTAAAAAATTATTTGCCTAAAATGGGAAAAGAAGAGAAGTTGAAATTAAGCGGATTCTTGAAGAATATACAGATTTCCCCGATTCGAGATCGAGAATGTGCGTCACATGTGCTGACTGAAGACCGTACTGCGCATCGCGACGTAATTTTAACGCAAAATTGCACTCAGATAAATATTCAGTTTAACTAAATAAAAAGTATATATTTTAATAAGTATTTAATTTGTTTGTAGAATCTATGAAGCTAGTATACGTTACTTTAATAGGATTTTAGATGGAAGACAAAGAAGTTGACATCGTGCGTAGCGAGCGAATGACACTTCTTAAAAGTCGATGTCTTTCCTACTCAATTGCAATAATTAAACAACATTTATTTCCCCAATACATATTTTATTCCTTGATAATATTATGTAAAGAAATTAATAGTTGTCTTATTAGAATTTTGGATGAAATTGACTTTAAAGCGGTAAAATCGGGACGTTGCTAATCCGCGAATTCAAACTCTACTTTCAAGTAATTTATTTCGTAATAAAAACTAAATATTTTAATAAGAAATATACATTCATCCACAATATACTAGTATTTCTTTCCGAGGTGGATAAAAAAAATGCTTATTCGTATTTAAACGCGACAGTAGTCGCGATGTTGACCGAAAATAGTTGACGTTTTCTAAGTTTTTAAATCTTTACAAAACGATGTTAAGAATTAGAAATTGCAATTTAAGTTTATGATTTAAAATATTTCATTATGATATTAAAATAAATGTAATTAAAGAAATCCGATGGACGTTTGAAAGACACAAGAACATCGCGTGTGGTATATTCTTTTTAAGCACGATGGATCGTCGCGAACATCGAAGAAGGCCGTTTCTCAAGCCACTTTTTTTTTATTATTATTTCTCGGCTTAAATATTTATTTTAAGAATTAAAATTTACTCTATTTTCAATGATTTGCCGATTTTAATCGGAATTTTTCATGTACGGAAATACTACTCGGCTTATACGCGAGTTTTCAATTTTGGACAAAAAATCGCCCTAAAATTAGGGGGTCGGCTTATACGCGAGTATATACGGTATTATTTTTTTTTGGCTTTAGGGTTTAGCAACATATAAATTATATATATTTTAGGAATTTTTGTTTGATGAGTGAGATTAGTGATGTTTAAATTATTAAATTAATTTTTTTAAATTTGTTTTTGCATATAACTAAATTATGTAAAAACAGTTTTTTAAATGTATATTTTTGTTTAAAAAAGCCAATTTTTAGTTTTTCCCAAAGTATTTCCTTGACTTATATCAAAAATAAAAAAAAATTACTTTTAAATGTTTTATCATGTGATTATGTTAATATGCTGTGCAAACATATATTATTAATGGGGCATATATGAAAAAAAAATCAATTTTTTTTCAAAATTAAAAAGTCCAATAATTTACAAGTCAGCCCCATAACCCCCCCCCCCCCTTAAGGGGTACTAGACAGAAATCCCTTTTTCAGGTACTTTATTTAAGTAAAAATAATCCTCGATTAAAACGAACTAATAATTCAAAATCTACCCTCAAACTAAAACATATTGTATTTTTAGTTTCTAATTTCAGAATTCTTAGTTGTCGAGTAATAAATTTTTTTGTGCTTTCACGTTAAATAATATGGCGATTAAACCATCTCAGATTTATGCTAATAAAATACATAGTCTGCAACACTCGCATATTCTTATCTGTTACCTCAATCGTCGGAATCCGTCAAGCCGTTTAGACAATATGAAGGGATAAAGAATTTTACTCGACATTTGGCATATTATCCAACATCAGCTAATTTGTGGTATTGGATAAGACATAAATCAATGCAATTGGAAAAATGTATTAATGTGGCATATAATATTACAAATATTTTTCTAATCCATTGATGATCAATGACAGTCTTTATACAGATACTATGTCCAATATATTTCCACTCGTTGCAAGCCATAAAGTTAGAAACTGATACTTTGTTAAGAGCATGGTAAAGGTTACAGTCGTTAAATTTAATCGACAAATGATATTGCATTAAACTATTAATTTGAAACAGTAGTAGACATGGGGACGTAGTAAATGAGATAGTTATCGAAATTCTACTGCATATTGGATTATACTTTTAAGTGAATTAATTTAAAGTGATATTTTGTGGTAATTCAGGTATTAATATTAATAAAAAGGTCGATATCGTTCATTACAAATAAAATATTTGTTTCACTATTGTTTAATTTTCTAATTTATTGTTCTAATGTAATTTTATAAACTAATAGTTAAATGCATTTTATTAAACCTTTAGGTTTTTGTAAAGAGCAACACATTTACATTACATAAACGAGTCACGAATTATGTCGCGTGGTTTGTAATAATAATTGCTGATTACAACTATAATAAGGCTTTAATTAAATTTAAATGATATGAGGTATTTTTATTCAAGTATCGTAGTTTTGTATCAACAAAGATTTTACTTCAAAGTTTAAATGTTTGGGAAGAAAGGTGAATTCTGAAAAAGAACAAAAGTCATGTATTTTAACTGTAATACAAGTATTTTTTATATTATATTTTATGAGGTACTCTTAATATTGAAATATATTTTGATGGAACTCATTTGATAAGTTTCAAACTACATTTTTTTTGGAAACTGGAACCATCTGGTTCTTTACCCACGTCTTTAATTATAAAACTATGAAATATGTACTTTCAAAAAATGACATCCCGCTATCTAAGTAACCGTTGAATTAACAACAGCAAAAAACATAAACAAATAAGTTGTTTAAAATTCCACTTGACTCTCCAGACGGTTTATACAACTTAATTTAAGTGATAGGCTCCACCGAAAGCGCTTGTTACTCACTAATTTAGATTTTCAGTCAGATTTCAAAATACACAACACCAATTGAAACAATAAAATAATTTTTTTTTTAAAAAATTCAAAGGTATACATTCCTTTTTACTCGTGAAAATATATTTTATACAGATAAAAGTGAAAAAAGTTATTTTATAGAAACAAGAAGTAAATATTTCCTGATTAATCATCTGTAAATATTTCCTGATTAATCATACGTGATTGTAGACTATACCACGGTAAGATCAATTTAATCTAAAAGAACAAATTCTAATATTCATGAAAAAAATAGTCAATATAGCATATCTACAGCACTTTAACGAAAGAGAACCATACATTGGAAAAGTTTCTGAGTTATTTGCTTTAAGACCTAATTGAAGTACGTTATATTGAGTGTTCCTCTTGGGGTTTTCCAGACGGTTTACACAACTTAATTTAAGTGATAGGCTCCTCGAAAGCGCTTGTTACTCACTAATTTAGATTTTTTCGACGTCCAGAGGGAATCAACTGAAAGCATTGCAAGTGACCGTGTAATACAGTGCGCTTATTTCTCAAGAAGCACTGAGTTTTTATTTAGATCACTACTATTTCTCTTATCTGACCATCTTTATATTTAACATTAGTCAATGAATTGATAAGGATCCATATTGATATGGTTTAGGAAATATTGTTAAATTGGCTATTTGGAATTGAGGGTTAAAGTACAATTATATAAAAAAGTGATTACAAAAAAATTATATGCTTTAATATAAATAATTTGGGGATTTTATTTAATTTTATATTTTAGGAGTTTTGCGCTTATGGTAAATCTAGATCCTGTTATCAGATATTTAAAATTATCGTCATTTGTTGTAATTACTCTGTTAGATTGAATTTATTAATGTGTGCTTATTTCTCAAGAAGCACTGAGTTTTTATTTAGTACACTACTATTTCTCTTAGGTGATCATATTTCGATTTAACGTTAGCCAATGAATAGATAAGGACCCATATTGATATGGTTTGGGAAATATTGTTAATTTGGCTATTTAAATGCTATTCTTGTACAGAGGGTTAAAGTACAATTAAATAAAAAAGTGATTACAAAAAAATTATATGCTTTAATATAAATACTTTGGGTTTTTTATTTAATTTTATATTTTAGGAGTTTTGCGCTTATAGTAAATCTAGATCATGTTATCAGATATTTAAAATTATAATCATTTGTTGTAATTACTCTGTTCGATTGAATTTAATAAAGTGTGCTTATTTCTCAAGAAGCACTGAGTTTTATTTAGATCACTACTATTTCTATTAGTGATCATATTTCGATTTAACGTTAGCCAATGAATAGATAAGGATCCATATTGATATGGTTTGAGAAATATTGTTAATTTGGCTATTTTAATGCGATTCTTGCATTGAGGGTTAAAGTACAATTAAATTAAAAAAGTGATTAAAAAAAATTATATGCTTTAATATAAAGAATTTGTCGTTTTTATTTAATTTTATATTTTATGAGTTTTGCGCTTATAGTTAATCTAGATCAGGTTAACAGATGTTTAAAATTATCGTCATTTGTCGCAATAACTTTTTTGAAAACTATATTTCAATGAACTTGTAAACCATTTCCGTACAGGTACATCATGGTATCTGTGTTGTTCCCCGTTGATAAATTGAATGTAATAATTTGATTAATAAGAGTTTGATTAAAAATGTAATGTAATAATTTAAAAATAATTTAAAAAAAATTTAAATTAATAGTAAAAGTAGTGTTAAAAGAGTATTTTTTTTAAACTTCATATATTCAGATGAATATTCAGTGCACAGCACTTCCTTTATTATATAATTATTTAATAGTTTCTACATCAGCTAAAGAAAATTTATTGGGTGGATGTTCGGAAAGAAAATTTAAGGGTATTTTATCGCAATGCGAAAGTGTATAGAATAAAAGACTAACTAAGAGGCATAGTAGTAGCTGAGACTATTGATGTAGTACGGATTACATAAAACTGGACACATGTTGATTATTTGGCTGCATTATTAGAAATTGAAGGTTTTAATTGGTTTTGACAAAATATATTTATTAAGAAAGAAGGTAGAATGTTGATTTACTTAAGAGAACATTTAATCAATCTTTTCACATAGGCTCCATCAGAGAAATGTTGACCTAGCTATGGGTTAATTTACAATTTTTTTTAAGGTGGATGGGGTATTTTGCTATGGGAAGAAGGAAAAAGAGTCCTCAAAGCTTTATGGAAGGACGAATGGCTTTACAATAAGAGGCGTGTAATTGTAAACAGAGTGTTCGTTAACAACCCTTTCTCAAAGCGTAGGGCCATTCAGATGTTAAAATACCGAAAAGCGCAACCGAAGACGATCTGCATAAACCATTAGCGAAAACCTGTCCCAACAGGTGTAATTACCTGTTAATCCGCCAACAGCATACTTAAGACGTTTTAAAAATTCTTCCCCCATACCATGGATCAAAAGTGTCCTACTTCCACCATTTATCTCTATGTCCTATGGGATACAAGTTCTCATCCCACACGTAAATATTAGTTCGGAATTAACTTTTGGATGCAAACTTCAATGTATTGAATAAGTAAGGGTTAATTTGACAAATTATAAAGTTAAGAATCAACTAATCCGTTGAAAGTCGCAATTAGAGAAACTGTAAAGATATGTATGTACTAAAATTCTATATGAAATTAAATTTAAATTTTTTAATTTTAATTACCTTATTATTGTTTTGCCACTTCAAACATGAACAATTATTTAAACTTATATCGATAACGACAATATGAAAGGAACGGGGCAATTGTTTTTTAACCGTCTGAGCGTTTAAGAAAATGTCAAAATTGTGACGTAGTTTTCTCATCAAAATAGTTTACTTTATATTTCTAATGCATGTATATTAATATATATATATATATATTTAATTTTAATATTTATAATTTTCAAAGCACACCGCAACGCTTTTGATTGAAAAAATATTCCAACGTCAAATATTTTTATGAATTTAAGGGGACTGTTACCCCCAAAATTGTAAAATTCTCGATTTTCAGTTATTTGATAATATAAATCTTCCAATCTTTTAAATATTCTTGAAAATTCGAGAACTCTATATATGTTTTTTAAGGAGTTATTTGATATTTTATGCTGGATAACATGTATGGGTTTCAAAGGAACATAAACTTCAACTATTTCTTTCCAGTGTTTGGTTTCAAGGTTTCGAAATGCTAAGGCTATTTTTATTACTAATAGGAAAATTTATAATTTTTTAAGCATACAAAGTGTGTGAATATTATAAATTGACATGAAAATTAGTTGTATAAGTAAAAATTTTTTTATAAAATATATTAAATTAAAAAAAATTGAGTTTTAATTAAAATTCTTGAATTATTATGAATAACTATTTATATAAAAATCAAATACATATAATATACAAAATTTTACTGCCAATTCTTATGTGTTATAGTTCAAAGGATCATAGAAAAAAAATTTGGTGAAAATATAAATAATTAAAAAAACCTTAGCGTTTTAGAAATCTTAAAAATGAAAAAAAAGTTCAAATTTTGAAAAAATACAAAGAATTATAGAATTATTGTGTGAAATATTATTCTATTATTTAATTTTAAATAATACATATTAAAAAAGTAAAAAATATAAAAAAGTCTTGTTGGTACCATGTCCCTTTAAAGTTTATGTGTATTGCTAGAAAAACTGGAAATTCATGAACAACTTTTGCTAGAAAGTTAAGTGAATTCCTAGAACGTGCCTATTTACGTTTATAAATACGAACTTCTTAATTATCCTTTTTTAAAAGTCGAAACCATACATAGAACGGGTACTGTAAAAAGTATACCCAGCATTCCCTTGCGATAATTATTACATGAAACTAGCCCCCCCTCCACCCATTTTGTGAAAGATATTAAAGAATCTTGTGTGGTCAAAAAATCAAAAAAGTGTAATGGTCTGTTTATAGATGCAGCGTTATCAACGCCTTGTTTAAATAAAACCCTTTAAAATGATTTTTTTTAAACGCATTAAAAAAAAACATCTTTGTGATATTTATGAGATGAAAGTTCGTTTCGTCAATGGTCCTTGAAATTATCTTTCTTTTGATACCTGGTGTCCTCAGATCCGTTGCGGCTGTGGGGCGTAAAAGGGATCTTTACTACATAAATAATATATATGATTATATAAAAGTCCTTTCCAGGAAATTTTTTATAAAATGGAACTTTCACTCAGAGGTGCTTTCAATCGCGATGGAAGCGCCATTAAATCCGATTCATATAATTAATGACTTCTTACTCCATTGTTCAGAATAAAACGTGATTGAATTTCAAAATAATTCTCACGTTTAGTTCCTAGTCTCTAGTCTTTCCAGGATCAGATAATTGAAATGTTCATTAATTACATTTAACTTGAGTTGATCTCTAACGATAAAACTTAGGCCAAGATAGTAAAGTTTTAAACACATCAATTATTCACAATTGATGAATCTCTTAATTTAACCCTTTGTGCGTTTTAGGATATATTCTCTTCAATATTCGGCTCTACTTCTAGGATTTTAGGATTCTAGGATTTTAGGATTCTAGGATTTTAGGATTCTAGGATTTTAGGATTCTAGGATTCTAGGATACTAGGATTTTAGGATTTAGGATTCTAGGATTCTAGGATTTTAGGATTCTAGGATTTTAGGATTCTAGGGTTTTAGGATTCCAGGATTTGAGGATTCTAGGATTTGAG
The DNA here is from genome assembly GCA_963932185.1 of Troglohyphantes excavatus. Taxonomy (NCBI): domain Eukaryota; kingdom Metazoa; phylum Arthropoda; class Arachnida; order Araneae; family Linyphiidae; genus Troglohyphantes; species Troglohyphantes excavatus. Next base: position 55,085,241 of record OZ010672.1, on the reverse strand, counting down.
GATTCTAGGATTTGAGGATTCTAGGATTTGAGGATTCTAGGATTTGAGGATTCTAGGATTTGAGGATTCTAGGATTTGAGGATTCTAGGATTTGAGGATTCTAGGATTTGAGGATTCTAGTATTTTAGGATTCTAGGATTTAAGGATTCTAGGGTTTTAGGATTCCAGGATTTGAGGATTCTAGGATTTGAGGATTCTAGGATTTGAGGATTCTAGGATTTGAGGATTCTAGGATTTGAGGATTCTAGGATTTGAGGATTCTAGGATTTGAGGATTCTAGGATTTGAGGATTCTAGGATTTGAGGATTCTAGGATTTGAGGATTCTAGGATTTGAGGATTCTAGGATTTGAGGATTCTAGGATTTGAGGATTCTAGGATTTTAGGATTCTAACTTCTAGGACTAAAATTAATGCAATTGCGATGTATATTATTTTTTTTTAAATTGCCGTCAAACCCTCTGAGAGGTTAGAAAAAGTGCAAAATTATAAATTTATTTTCTGAACAAAATAGTTTACGTTATATTTCCAATGTATGTTTATTATTATATATAGTTTTTAATTTTCATTATCTTTATAGATATGGCTTCCAAAACACATCCCTACTATTTAAAATTGAAAAATATTTCAAAATCAAATATTGGTATGGAATTAAAGCTTATATCTATTTTTCTAGAAAAACTCAGTGGGTTCAAGTTTTATTGTTATTTATGTACTTCAGTTGAGTACTTGAACTTAAGAGTAATACTCATAATGCATTTTTGAAACGTGGAATGTGGTAAATTTAAATGCAGAAAAAATGAATTATTAATACTTAATGATTAATTTACTAAAAGAAAATATCTGAAAAGTACACGTTAGAATTTTTTTAATAGGCTTCACACTTTCTTCGGAGCTTACGCTCCTCAATGTAAGGCGAATAGAATTGGACTTGAGGCGATTTAGAAAAAAAACAACTGGAATGACATCACTTACTATTAGGGACCGTCACTTATTACGCCTAACAGGCTCGGAAGAACTAACAAAGGATCTATTCGACCACATGATTTCGCTAATAGGGAGAAAAGGGCAACCAAAGGTTCCAGTGGTTGATGGTTTATTTTCTTTAATGTTATCGTACTGCTCGGAAAAGTAAGAAAAAATTGTTTTACCTTGAGTGAAAAAAATTATGAAAATTAGACTAGCTTTTTACTGTGCAATATGTAAATATATTTACCTGTTAAGATGATCGCTTCTTATTATACTCTAGTCGAATGTGTGCTGGTCCTTTGTAGGGTTTAATGAAAAAAAAAGCGGATGAAATCGCTACTCAATAAGTGACGGCCCTTAACAAGAATACGCAATACCAGTCCTTATTTTTCCAATTTCGTCCCACCTCCAATTCAATTCGCCTTAGAGTGTACCTCTCCGACACTCTTTCGGCAATGTTAATGGGATTTTGTGCCTCAAAGCACTCGAGTCAAGTTTAGAAAGGTGCGAGATTCAATTTAATTACATAAAAGCCATTGTAGTAGAATAAGGGAATATGCAAGCATCATATAGTGTGTCAAATCAAAACTTCCCCCACAGAAATATGCAAATCAGGTATAGTTTAAAGACGCCGCCTTTCTGAAACCTTGCAGTAGACGATTTAAAATTTTGGTAGAACATTTTTGCCAGATGATTTCGGTTATTTGTAGATATATAAGGTGATCTATGAGGGTGGGGGTCTTGGAATAGGACAACCTATTCTATGATTGACGGACCTTCATGTAATTTTTGTACTATAGAAACAATTAAGAAATAGAATAGTTGTCGAAAGACTTTTCATGTAGTCAATGGGTTATCATACCTTTAATAATCATCTCTATATGGCTTTATTGGCTAAGTGCAATCGTCGAGCAACCGTCTAATTGAATAGATATTTTGATTATGATAATTTTAATATAAAATTTACTGATTGAAAAATTACAGTCTTTTTTGTATGTTTGGTGTAGTAATATAAGTTTTCTATTGTATAATGGTTATTTAATTCTGTCTTTTAAATATTTTACAGAGTGTTTTTCTTTGTTATAATTATAAATATTATTTCACATAAAGACATAAATATATTTTTTTTTGTAATTTTTCATATTCCCGTTTAATAGAAACCACATTTGCTTTAATGTATAATTTATGAGTATTTATCTATTTTGTACTGTTTTCTTATATTATGCGTCATTTTCTATACATTTTAACATGCTATACTTTTTATATTAACATTTACTAAATATTTTTTTTATTTTTATTAATATTTTGTGTTGTTTTAGATTAAATAAATGTTATAAATGCGATAAAATAACATGACACATTTTCCCAAGTGCAATTCATTGAAATCTTTACAGGATAAACAGTTCGCCTTTGAATATATTTCTAGCGAAATTTAAAATTTTTCTCTCTACATAAAGCTTTAAGATGAATCCTTTTAAAGTTTTATATGTAATAATTTGCATGTTTTATTGGCAATAAAAGAAATATAAATTACTCGCATTTATAATACTGAATATTAAAATTTAGAGAATATCAGCATTCGAAAAATGTGAAGATGAGAAATTATTTTCGAATAATTGGGAAATTTGTAGAGAATTACTATTAGAAACATTACAAGTCTCCCAGGAACATTCTATAAAAATTCCAATTTTGCTGTACTTAATTTTCAAAACCTCTTTTATACATAAGACAGATTAATTTTGAATAGAAACAATTTAATTTCATTTAATGAAATTATGTTTAAAGTTTATAAGAACTATGAATATTCAATATAGGTATTAGAATATTGTTCTTATGCAATAATTTAATATTGTGTAAAGTAAACTATAATTTATAAATATTCTCAAATATATTTAAAACTAACATTTATAAAATAATTAACTTACCTGCTTTTTTTATAAGATTTTTTGGAGCTGAGTAATATTTGGCTATATGTATAAATCACAATTTCGATTAATCATTTATATATATATATATTTCTCTACTTACCTTCAATAGTCGATTGTATACAGATATTACATTTGATTTCAAAACAAGAGAGCATCATTAAAAATAAAATGGATTTTTTTAGTTTCTACAGATACAAATCGAAGGAATTTATCTTAAGGATATAAATTCTTACTTGGTAATTGTTTATTTTACTATAAATTAAACATTAAAATTAAACATTAAACGGAATCAAAGTTTAAGGGAGACTCGAAAAATTCTTAATTTTTTCCCTCATAAAACGATGCTATACTTACTTAAAAAGGTGTTTACAAAATTTAAAAACAGTAAAAGAAACAGAACATAAGATTTTTAGAAGTTTATATACCATTTATCATCTTTCTACATACTTTTCGTCTGCAACAATCGTCATTTACTCAAAATATTTTTTAACGTTTTGGTCTCGTTTAAAATGCTAAGGTTTTGTAAAAAATCAACTTAAAACTAAACTGTTAATAGTTTTTGAAGCTCTAATATTTGTTTTATAAACGTATGAATAGAATTTGAAAATTAAATGATATATTATTTTTTACGAATTATTAAACATAACAATTTGAATATTTTTTAGGTTGGGAACTTAAAATAAGTTATTGAAAACAATTAAAACCTAAATCTGCAAAGTCTATTTATGTAGTATATACTTTGACATTATTTAATCAACTTAAATTTTTGAAAACTATAAAAATTGAAAAAAGGAGTAATGTTTTTCAAAAAAGTCTATTTGAGTATAAAAAAAAAGCAAAAAATAACAAAAATAATTTTTTAAAATTAATTTTTATTTTTGATTATTGTTCAGAAAAAGATGTTCTAATAATATAAAAAATATGGTATTTCTGAATTCATTAATGAGCAAATTTGGATTTGGGGCTCGGGTCTCCCTTAAAAAATTAGTTAAAGTTATAAAAATAATACAGTTGACATATGAGCCATCTATTTTTATAACCAGATAGATCTACTTTTATAAATTTTACAGGAGACACCAAACGATCGCCAGTCACGTACTTTTGGATCTAAACCCATGACTTTCAATGTAGTTTTAGACTGGACTCAGACACTCTTAGTCAATACCGCTTTGCAAAGTGATGTAGTGCATTGAGAAATTGTCGATGTTTTCGAAACATTTGGAGCTATCTGCTTTTCAAACTAGACGGATCATATGTGAACCACTTAAAGATTTTATGAACTTTTTTAATTATGCAATAATGACATATTTGTTGGAATCCTTTGAGATGTAACTTTTATAACATTGAATTTAATTGAATAAAATTTTGTTATTAAAGAATTCAGACCCTATTAATTTTTTCTCTGGTTACGTCCTTGGTCCCTGTAGAGGCTTTTAAATTCAAATGTGATTTATATTCATTATTTTAAAATATTAAATATACAAGACTTCATATATACTAGTACAGATGGGCAACATGAAAACAGTATATTCAATTAATTTAGTTTAAGTAAATTTGGTGCACATAGATTTCAAACACTATACTTATAAGTACATAGTAATTTGTACTTGTAAATTAAAATAAAAGCATTTAGTAATTAAATTTTTGTTTGATATTTTATAATGATGTACATATTGTTTCAATAGCTTTAATAATGAGAATATTCTACGTTAAATAATTTGTATAGTTAACCTTATTTTGTAGTGAAATAAGATAAGGAAAAAAATAAAACTGTTAATAAACTTTAAAGTAAAAGTAAATATTTATAATAATTTATGACTTATATTCAAAGAATATACCAGTAAACAGCTAAAAAACGGAAATATCACTGTAACAATAAACACATTTAATCCACTTTTTAAGTATTAACGGAAATATTCAAAGTTAAATAATTTATATAGTTAATCCTATTTTGTAGTGAAACAAATAAGGAAAATGATTGAAACTATTATATTAACTTTGAAGTAAAAGTAAAATTAAATATCTATAATAATTTATGACTTATAATCAAAAAATAAATTGGTTAAAAATTGAAAGACGGAAATCTCATTGTAAGAATAAAAACATTTAATCCACTTTTTAAGTATAGTCAACCGAGACAACTTTGCCAGGCGGGATTTTTTTAAAAGTTTTTTTAAAAAGTTGATGTTTGGCACCCTGCTAAGTTTCTGAATCAACCATTCATCGTTGTTGCGCCTATATTGGTAGAATCAGGAACTTGGCAGGGCGCCAAATATAATATTTTTAAAATACCGACAAAGTTGTCCATGTTGTCTTTTCAAAATATCTAATTTAGAAACTTTAAAATATTGAGTATTATAAGATGTTCAACTTATTCTAGAGGAAACTAGTTATTCCGTGTTTGAAAAATTCAATATAAATTGATAAAAAAAAGATATTGTAATAATATATGAAACATGAATTATGGAAACAAATAATTTGTTAAATAATAATTTTATATCTCAGATTTTAATTTTTAAGTAATTTTTCATAAAGAACTAAAAAAGTACGTGTATATACTTGATTTTTTTTTATTCTTCAAATATTTGTTTTCTTTATTAACACAATTCAACAGAATTATCTAAATTAAATCTTTTTGAGTGTAATGAATTTAATGAATATACGAATTAACTAAAAAGGTATACTGTTAAAAATATGTACTCAAAAATAAATAAAATGTTTCAAATTTGAAAAAGATATGCACTCAAATATGAGTACAATAAGAAAAAACGAGTAGATGCTTGCATACGCAGGCCGCCTTCATAAATCATTTCCAATAAACATCGACAATTATAATTAAGTCTTACCGGGAATCGAACCCAAATCCTCAGCACAGCAGTCTAGTGTCTTCTTCGTTAAACTTCAAGAGCTTAACAAGCTTGAAACAGAAGAAATGTTAAAAAAAGGTGTGCCAAAAGAATGGGGAAGTAAGATAATTGAGTTGTAATAACTCAATTTCTTTTCAAGGAATCGACATTAAATAATATGGAAAATCATATTCTGAAAAACTATTTTAAGCTTGTCAGATTTTATTAAGATGGCCTGAACGGAAGCTAAGATTAGCAAGATTAAATCATATTGCTCATTTTTGAGAAAGTACAGTTGCTTAAATTTTAGTACATAATTTACGATGCAATAATACTTAAAAAAAACGAGTAAGTTCAGGTATTAATTTTTAAGTACCTTTTTTTCACAGTGTATAATGTAATTTATTATTAATAAATATTAAATTACATTATTGTTTATTATTAATTAGTGTTAGTAGTGTTTCATTTATTAAATTACTACATAACATTTTTGATTTAAAAATTTATATAATTAAACGCTAAAATCATTCCAATTTCGGGTTATGCCAATTGAATTCATTTAAATCTGGCCATTTTTTTTTCTGGCCAATGTAATTTATTATTAATAAATATTAAATTACATTATTGTTTATTATTAATTAGTGTTAGTAGTGTTTTTTATATTAAATTATTATATAAAATTTTTGATTTAAACATTTATATAATTAAACGCTAAAATCATTCCAATTTCGGGTTATGCCAATTGAATTTATTTAAATCTGGCCATTTTGAATTATTCAGCGAAAGTTCGGTGTAATGCAACAAGCTAAAAAAAAATCTTTGACGCTTCACGGGTTGCCTTAATTTACATGTTGCGATGCATTAAATTTGGCGACAAATAATATCATTCCCGTAATAGCGTATGAATGGAATAATTATTCCACTCGCTGAAGCACAGTGCTCATTCCGGCGAATTTTCCCTTATCCTTTGGAAAGGGTTAGGATTAGCTGAGAAAGAAGCAGTTTTCTAAGGTAAATCTTGAATAAAAAAATCTTTCTAAGCAAAAGATGCCGTAAAGTACGCATAACAAATCGAGAGGTAAATATTTCTAGCGTGTATAGAAGTATTTTAATCTGAAACTTCTAGAATAGGGTTTTGTTGCAAAATGTAAGTTTTTATTTTAAATTGAATAAAGGAGTCAAATTGTGTATTGTTGTCCGTATATAGTATTTTCTGGAAATGAAGTAGTGATGATTAAAGTTTCTTGAAATAAAACTATTGTTTTATATGCTATATGTGTTAGCATACATTTTAGTTTAAAACCTGTGTATACTTATTTCTTTCATTTACACTTTGTTTCATAAACAATAATATTGTGGCAATCTTAATTTTTCCTGATGTAAACTATGTGGAGTATTAAGCTAAATTTGAATATATAAAATTACCATAACTGGTGGATTCTACATATTTTTATATTAAAGTAATGTAATATTTTAGTAGGAAATATAGATTATATACAGCTTACACTGTAAAAAAGGTACTTAGAAATGAGTACATGAACATACTCGTTTTTCTTTGAGACAATTTCATCGTAAATGATCGATGAAGTATTCATATTTAAGTAATCGTACTTTCTCAAAAATGATCAGTGTGATTTAATATTGCTAATCTCAGCTTTTGTTCAAGTCATATCGACCTGATAACCTTAAAATAGTTGTTCAGAAGATGGTTTTACACATTATTTGATGTTGATTGCTTAAATAGAAACTGAGTTAATACAACTTAATTATCTTACTTCCCATTCTTTTGGCACACCTTTTTAACATTTATTTTGTTCTCCTTGGTAGTACAAAGGATCAGGCAATGGGCTGCGGTGCCTTACCCGTTCTGGATCTTGGTTGTAATTGTTGATATTTATTGAAAATGATTTATGAAGACAACCTATGTAGGCAAGCAACTGTTCTTTTTACTCCTTTTTAAATACATGTCTTTTTCTAAAATGTAACTTATTAATTCGGACGTATGATAAGCATCGAATGTACTCAGAAATGTATATATTTTAATTATTTTTTAGTACCTATTTTTAACAGTGTATATTTTATGTGAAAAATATAACATATAATATTTTTATTTAAATAATGCCTGGGATAATTTATTAATAAATTTAAAAATATTTTAATAAGGTCACGATGTTAGTAATAAGTAATATAGACTAAATATAATGTAACTACTAATTAGGAAACTTTATTGAAATAACAATCTTCTCGCCGATTTTCAGGTATTTTTCTATATTATACATGTAGAAGGAACCTTCATACTCGTTAAAACATCCTAATTGGCTTATACGGTGACACATTTAGTGATTATTACATAAGTTTAAATATTGATTGTTGTATGGTGGTCACTTCAGATAACCGATACTCGTACTTGGGCTTGAGTGATCATTTTAGCCTGACTAGTAGTGTATCATGCAGAAGGTTCTCGGTTCGATTCCGAGATACAGTCAAAATTGCATAGCGTTACATTGGCGACTTCCGGACATTAGATCAACGCCATCTTCGAATAAAAGTTTGTGACAGCGCCGCAACTTCAACCAATACCCACGTTATATAACACCTCACAGCATCAACCACTGCCTACGAGATAACACTTCACGGGCATCCCAATCATTTGTTCTTCCGTCCGACTTTCTGAGAGGGGTTACAGTGGGGTTAACTTCATATACCCGATATTTCCACTTGGGTTCGAGTGAGCACTTTAGCCTGACTGGTAGAGTATAGGCGTTTCATGCAGAAGGTCTTCGGTGCGATTACGAGTGAAATTCAGAAAGTGCATGGGATTACAGTTGTAATGGAAAATATGTAATTTCAAAAAGCTAATTGAATAATTTAATCTAATTAAAATTTTATTTTATTTTATAAGTTATCATAAAGTAAATTATTTTATATCTGCATTAAAGTTTTAACTGCATTATGTAGAACATGCTTAGATATACCGTATTTTACTAAAATAAAATTTACACATGCGTATCTTTAATTGCCCAAATAAGATATTAATAGTTATTATCGATATTATACTGTTATTATAACCAGATTATAGCATCTTTAGTAATTTTTGGTATTAAGTGTTATATATTATTTAAAAACTATAATTATTATTAATGAAAATCAAGAAAAAATTTGAGTTACGTATGACTTATGTATTTTGTTGTTGGTGATAAAAAAATATAAGAAGTCTTATGCTTAAAATTTTTTGTGCGAAATAAATTACTCTTTTTTGCATAATTTGTGCCTTCTATTGTTTTCCTTGATGGCTTTTCTATGGTTACTTCTTTTTCTTATAAAACTTCAGTTTACTTTTTGTCGCTTTTGGTAGGAGTGGTTTTCTTTGGGATTTACATAACGTAAAAACGTTTTCATTTAGTTTCTTTACGTCCCTTTATTAGTTTCTGCAAAAAGTTCCCTTTTAGACGCAGTCTGATATTTTAAATGATTTATAAAAAAAAGTGTTTTGGAGCTTAAATTACGCTTCAATTATTCGCAACAATTTAAAGAACGCTTATATTTATTTACACGTTTATACTTCACAATGAAATCAATTTGAAATCCTGTAACTTTTTCAAACAAATCAGCTTTAATCTTTCCAGTTAAAAAAAAGGATTAACTTTTAAAAAACCCATTGTATGTCGAAATCAATTATTACAGTTGAGAAAATATGTCAGCAAGAATATAATATATATTTTTTGTAAATTAAATGGCAAAATATTTAAAAAAAATAAATTCAAGTATGGAATACTATTTTAAAACTTTGACTTTAATAGCATATTTAAGGGCTCAGTGTGAAGATATAATTTAAATACAATATCTGCAATTTTTATTATAATATTGTAATGAAATTTTTTTTACTGTCGATTTAGTAACAATATACATATTATACACTTTATAAAAGTACTTAAAAATGTGTACCTTAACCTACTCGTTTTTCTTTTAGTACAATTGCATCGTAAATGAGGATTACGTATTCAAATTTAATTAATCGTACTTTCTCAAAAATGAGTAGGGTGATTTAATATTGCTAATCTCAGCTTCTTTTCAAACCATGTTAACAAAGCGACCTGGCAAACGTAATATAGGTGTTCAGAAGATGGTTTACTACATTATTTGGTGTCGCTTGCTTACATGGAAACTGAGTTATTGCAACTCAATTATCTGGCTTCCCATACTTTTGCCGCCCCTTTTTAACATTTCTTTTGTTCATAACTTCTTCACGTCGCCCTGGTAGTACAACGGATAAAGCACTGGACTGCGGTGCCTTAGGATATGGGTTCGATTCCCTGTAAGTCTTGGTTGTAATCGGTGATATGCATTGAAAGTTATTTATGAAGGCAGCCTACGTAGGCAAGCAACTGCTCTTTTTATTCATTTTTACACATTGAATTAATTTTTGAGTAATTGTCTTTTCCAAAAATGAAAAAATGAAACTTATGTATTCTTAGCAATGATAAGCGTCGAATTGACTTAAAAGTGAGTAAATTGTACTTAATTTTGAGTACCTATTTTTAACAGTGTATATTGTCAAGGAATTAATATTTCTTCAATTTTTATATTTCAAAGTATTAAATTCTCTATAAAGTTAACTTACATCAAATGTTTATACAAGAAAGCTAATGTCGAAAGTTAGAGTTAAATTTTAAGTTCTTAAATATGAATATAATGAATTCCCTGCTTGTAAAAGTTATAACTATATTACTATGAATATAATTCTCAAAATACTAGTCAATAACATAGTTAAACAACATGAAACTATTTTGAAACATAAACACAGAAATAAATTTAAATGTTCTGATAACATCTTGAAAGAAAAGAATCCCATAGTATCTCATTAAATATTTACATTTCTCAAATAATGAATGCTATGTTATTTTAAAATTAATTGGGGGGGGGGAGGGGGCTTAACCAATTTTAATAATACCTAACTACTGCAAAACTTTGGAAAATTTTCATTACGGACAACCTTCTTTGAAATATTTCTGCTAATAATGACATACATGGAATGGAGAATAAAAGTTGTAAAGCAATCTCATAAAATTCCAAGTTTCATGAATGTATTTAGAGATTAATACTTTTGATAAAACTACAAAGGAAACGGTATTAATATTAAATTTTATTCTTGACTTCCTTTTACCAATGTTGTGTTCTTAGGATCGTAAAAGTATTCATACATTTAGGAATTGATTTTGAGATAAATTTGTTACAATTGTGATATTTTATAAATTCAACTTGGAAATGGATTCAATGATTTGAAGGAAATTTGAGACTTGGGTCCCAGCAAAAAAAAGTCAGCATAAAACCTTCATCAAAATTTTGAAATTGAAGGTTTTATGCAGGAAAATTGCAGTTTATTTGAAGATCTATAAAATTAAAGGCTTTTGTTTCAATATCCTTCATAAAAACTGTAAAAACCTTCATAAAAACCTACAAAAAAACTTCAATTTTTAATCATGAAGGGAAAATGCAGATATTTTAAAGGTTTTATGCCGGATAATTAATAACTTAAAAAAAACTGCATTTTTTTGTTTCAATATCCTTTATAAAACCTTCAAAAAACCTTCAATTTGACAATTTTAAGGAAGGTTTCATGCTGACTTTTTTTTGCTGGGGTATAAAACCCCAAAATAATCATGGCCTTATGGCTAAAAAAACATTTTGACGGTTTCTATGTGTGTATAACTTGTTCTTTCAAGTACCATTTATTGGGAATTTTTACCTTTTAATAAAATTGATATATACACGATTAGAATAAGAAGGAGTTATACATCATTTTGCATTCTCAATTTTATAAAAATATTTTTTACTGTTTAGTAGATTTATAGATTTGGTTCCTACTGATAAAAAATTACTTTTAAATGCAATGATCTGCGACATTTTAAATTAATTTTTAGGCATATATCTACATAGTCATATCTCTTATTAAAGTAATATTTGATGATAGTCCATCAGAAGTTTCTACAACTATTGCGAACTATAGTTATAGAAATAGTTATTAATAAATTTTATGTGTATTGTATAATGTATTAACATTTAACCATCTAAGCGCATGTGGAGGTCAATAGTTTGATCCATGTGTCTCTGTATTTTCCATTAATGCACATACATTTTATATTCATAAAAAAAAATTGAAATATTTTTTTAATTTAAAGCGTTCAGGCGTTTTTTAGAAATATATAGGTATAAAATAATTAAACTGAGAATAATTATAAAATACATGAACTGGACACATAAACTATACTTCCAGTGAAACTATACTTCCAGTTTATAATTTTGATATTTTCCTCATAGCTTAAAAGATTGAAATCTAATTTTTCTATATTTAACGTTGTCTGTTTTGGTTGTTTATTCCATTGCATATGGGAATATTTAATTGGTTGCCATTAGAATGAGGAATTAATTTGAAGCGATGTGGTGAAGTTATTGAAGCTATTCAATTCAATAATTACAAATTACATGTACTGGAAACATAAAGTGAACTTTCTTTCAGTGAAAAACACTTTACAATTTCTGTATTTTTTTTAACGCTAAAAGAGTTAAATCTAAGTTTTCTATTTATCATAGTCTATTTTGGTTGTTTATGGCACTGTATATGAGAATATTTCATTGGTTGCTATTAGAGTGATGAATTAATTCGCAGCGATGGGGTGAAGTTATTGAAGTTATTATTTATAAAATACATGTACTGGAAACATAAAGTAAACTATCTTGCAGTAAAAAACACTTTACAATTTTCATATTTTACTCATCGTTAAAATTGAAAAATAATTTAAATTTGAAATCTAATTTCTCTATATTTAACATAGTCTATTTTGGTTGTTTATGCCATTGCATATGAGAATATTTCATTGGTTGACATTAGAATGAGGAACTAATTTGAAGCGATGTGGCGAAGTTATTGAAGATATTCAATTCAATAATTATAAAATACATGTACTGGAAACATAAAGTAAATCATCCAGCAGTATAAAAAAAACTTTACAATTTTTGTATTTTTTTCAACGCTAAAAGAGTTAAATCTATGTTTTGTATTTAACATAGTCTATTTTGGTTATTTATGGCACTGTATATGAGAATATTTTATTGGTTGCCATTAGAGAGTTGAATTAATTCGAAGCGATAGGGTGATGTTATTGAATATATTCAATTCAATAATTATAAAATGCATGTACTGGAAAGAAAGTAAACTATCTTACAGTGTGAAAAACACTTTAAATTTTTCATATTTTTCTCATCGTTAAAAGATTGAAGTATAATTTCTCTATATTTAACATAGTCCATTTTGGTTGTTTATGCCATTGCATATGAGAATATTTCATTGACTGTCATTGGAGTGATGAATTAATTGGAAGCAATGTTGTGAGACATTATTGAATATATTTCAATCCAATAATTATAAAATGCATGTACTGGAAAGAAAGTATAAACTATCTTACAGTGAAAAACACTTTAAAATTTTCGTATTTTCCTCATCGTTAAAAATTGAAATCTAATTTCTCTATATTTAACATAGTCCATTTTGGTTGTTTATGCCATTGCATATGAGAATATTTCATTGGTTGGCATGAGAGTGATGCATTAATTTGAAGCGATGAGGTAACAGACTTCTCCAATTTTAACAGCATAACAGGCGAGGAGGGGGGGGGGATGAAGATATTCAATTACTGGACAGACTAGAGGCATACCTGAAGAGAAACCTGATAACATTGCATAGAGCATATTAATGGAACTAACTACATGTATTAAGTATACATGGAAAATTATTCCTAGACACATTAGACTGTTGGCGACCAGTCTAAGCTTTGCTGGACGTGAAGATTTTGAAGGGAAATAAATTGAAGCTGTTTGGTTTAAAATTACCTATGAACATATTTGATATACGAATAATATGCTTTAACGTGATGTAACATACTGTCTTAGGGAGACCGTGGTATTCGTAGAAATTATATGTGTTTATGATGTCTTATTTAAAAATGGTGTTAATATGCGTGCAAATCCTTTCAGGAAATATGGTTTTAGAGTAGGCTGCTTAAAGAAATCGAAGAAAATTATAAAAGAAAAATAAGCTTTTAAAAAATAGCTAAATGGAAAACGTGTTTTAGATAAAAAGGAATAATATATAAAAAGAAAGTTTATTTATTTCGAAATGTATTGCAAAATGATTTGGGTGATATCTGTAAGCTATTGTGAATCGATACTGAAAAAATGACCTGCTCTTTTGTCTTTGAGAAAAATGACGAAATAAACTATAAAAAGTTCGTACAGTGTAAGAAAAAAAGGTAATTAAAAATGAGTACCTGAACATTAGTACAAAATTAGAGCTTTTAGTACAATTGCACCGTAAATGAGCGATGATGTACTCAAATTTAAGTAATATAGGCAGTGTGATTTAGTATTGCTAATCTCAGCTTCTGTTTAAGTCATCTTAACAAAGTGACTTGACAGATTTAAAATAGTTATTAAGAAGATGCTTTTCCACATTATATGATATTGATTGCTTAAATGGATTTTTTTTATCAGCTTAATCATCTTACTTCCCATTATTTTGGCACCCCTTTTTAATATTTCTTCTGTTTATAACTTTTTCACGTTACCTTGGTAGTAAAACGGATAGGACATTGGGCAGCGGTGCCTGAAGAAATGGGTTCGATTCCCAGTAAGTGTTGTTTGTAATTGTGGATATTTATTGAAAGTTATTTATAAAGGCAGCCTATGTAAGCAAGCAACTCCTCTTTTTTATTCATCTTTACTCATTGTACTCATTTTTGAGTACATGTCTTTTTAATAAATGAAACTTACGTATTCGAAGCTATGGTGAGCATCGAATGTACTTGAAAATGAGTACATTTTACTTATTTTTAAATACATATTTTAACAGTGTATATTCGAATATTTATATGTTTTAACGGTTTCTTCAGCAACGCGGTGCTAATTAGCTTATTAAGAAAAAAAATTAAATTCTTGGCAATTAAGGCTGTTCTATGCAGTAAAATAGTTTTATGCATTTATTTCAATGAATAAAAAATTTCATATTTGAAGAGTATTTTATTTTTTCCAAAAGTTTGCTTATTATTTTATTATACATATGTTTTTAAATATTGTAGACATTGTATATTATATGTTAGAGTTACTTATTATTGAGTACGTTAAAGCATTTTTTGCATTTGAGCAGGGTTCGAAATTAAAGAGTGTACAGTGTATCTAATATTTTTTAAGTGCACTTATATTTTTTATTTGTGTGCAGGTAGTGTACCTAACTTACCTGAAAAACTCTGATTTTACCCATCACTTCGAAGTACTTAATTATTTAAGAATACGGTTTCTCAATGTGCGCGGGGTTCTGGATAGCAAATTCGGAATTCGCCTGCACATCATTTAACCAATAACAACTTAAGAATCCTGTTTGCACCTTGCGAGCGCAGTAGATCACAAAATTGTAGTCAGATTTTACCAGTAATCCCTCGTTGGTACGGATCCAACTTCAACTATGAGTTGCGTTCAGCGCCTTTGCAATAGAAGTTAATTCTTACACGTGCTTTTCTCATAACGTGTTGGTTTAACATATCTTCATTGTATATTTACATAGGTGTTTTAATTAAAAGATAAGAGATGCCTAAACGAAAAATGAAAGTTTTCAATGTGAACTTATTTATTCAAAAATAACTTGTAAATTTTACTTTGTGCTTCGTGAATTTTGTCTGCATCTAATTAAAATTCAGTGCACCTAAGTTTAAAACTTGGGTGTAATGGTGTACATTCACATGTTGAGAGTCTTAATTAATTGAATAAAAATTTGCTTAAGAATAATCAGTACAAAAAACTATACTAAAAAATTGTTAAAATAATTTCGAAAACAATACCATTGATAGAAATATTAATTATAAATTTACTTGATTTGAAGACAGACGTATAACAAAAAATTAATAACAGCAACTTCTATATACATAGATTGAATTAAATTCATTTATCAAAGATCTATATTTATACTAATGTACCCAATGTTCATAACTAGAAGTATAAAAACACGGACTATTTTCATTGCACTATTAATGAATAAATAGAACAAGTTTCCTCCTTCGTATATTTTAATATGAATGCACAACTTAAATTGAAATAATTTAATTAGTTAAAAAATTCAGATATTCAATTTGTCTTCTTTATATTGAAAGTTGAATTATATTAAAAGAAATCAATTACCATTTTAGTTATGTTAAGCAAACACTGAAAATTGTTATGAAAAATGACATTTGAGATTCTCGCTTTGAAAATGAATACAAAACTTTTTTATTTTAATTTAAAATTCAGAATATTAATTTCAATAAATGAATTTTACTTAAATACATATTTGCATTTAAAATATGTGTTTTATTATCATTCTAAAATGTTTGACAGTTTAAATATAGCCTTAATTTTAAGTATAAAAACCGCTCCTTTTCTGAAAGAGTTTGCTTTCATTTTGATCAAAGTTTTAATAAAACCTGATTTGCAGATAAATATTATTTCTCATAAAATGTAAAAGTCATTAATAATTTTATCAATATTTTTTATTTATTCACTATATCTTACAATATTTTATAAAAATTGATAATTTAATGATAATTGGGTGAACTGTTAGGTAAGTGGTGCAAGTCACAAAAATCCGAAAATGAACTAACACCATTTTTCATTATTAGACAGATTGATTTTTCATTTTGCCATATTGTGTGGGGTCGTAGTTCAATTAGTTGTCTAATAATATATTAAATGTCAATTCGAAATACATTATAGCCAAGGAGAATTCAAAACTCTTAAACGCTCTTATGTACGAACTATGATATTTTTGTATAAATAAATTGGATGGACTGTCTGTTAAGTGGTGCAAATCACAAAAATCCGAAAATGAACTAACACCATTTTTCATTATTAGACAGATTGATTTTTCATTTTGCCATACTGTGTGGGGTCGTAGTTCAATTAGTTGTCTAATAATGTATTAAATGTTATCCGAAGTACATTATAACCAAGGAGAATTCCAATATTTAAACGCTCTTTTGTACGAACTATGATATTTTTGTATAAATAAATTAGGTGGACTATCTGTTAAGTGGTGTAAGTCACAAAAATCCGAAAATGAACTAACACCATGTTTTCATTATTAGACAGATTGATTTTTCATTTTGCTACATTGTGTGATGTCGTAGTTCAATTAGTTGTCTGTCTAATAATGTATTAAATGTCAATTCGAAAGACATTATAGCCAAGGAGAATTCCAAACTCTTAAACGCTCTTATGTAAGATCTATGATATTTTTGTATAATTAAATTGGGTGGACTGTCTGTTAAGTGGTGCAAGTCACAAAAATCCGAAAATGAACTAACACCATTTTTCATTATTAGATAGATTGACTTTTCATTTTGAAATATTCTGTGGGGTCGTAGTTCAATTAGTTGTCTAATAATGTATTAAATGTTAATTCGAAAGACATTATAACCAAAGAGAATTTCAAACTTTAAACGCTCTTATGTATGAACTATGATATTTTTGTATAAATAAATTGGGTGGTCTGTATGGTAAGTGGTGCAAGTCACAAAAATCCGAAAATGAACTAACACAATTTTCCATTATTAGGAAGATATATTTTTCTTTTCGCCGTATATTGTATCGTAGTTTAATTGGTCGCCTAATAATGAATTGAATATCAATCTTATTAACATTATAGCCAAGGAAAATTCCAAACTTTATGATATTTTTGTATAACTCTGATATTTTTTTATAAATATAATATTAATTTCCAATATTATATATAAAAAACATAAAATATGATATTACAATCTATATCGTTATAAAAGGATTAATGTACAAATAGGAAAGTTTCAATATGACTAGGTGAAAATAAAAATGTCTTATTTTCCGTAGATATAGTTATAAATTACATTGGGGACCAAAGAACTTGCCAAATAATGTGCCCCTATGATAATTCACATTTTGAATGTTATGTTAGGGATATTTTATTGGCTAATTGGCGAAAATAAAACGATGATGGGCAGATTTATATGGTTATCTCTTTTATTATAAGTTAGTTGATGAGTAATAGATAACGGGATTGGGTATAGTTTGTGTATAGTTATATATAGTTAGAGATATAGTTCTGGCAACTACTTTCAGAAGTTAATTGCCTTGGCTTACAATGCTCACGAATGCTTATAATTCCCGAAGCTCTGAGAGTTGGAAAGAGTGTGAGTATGGATTATCATCTTATCATTTGTATATTAATTTTTATAGTGATATTAATAAAACAATAATGCTATATTGATATTTGTATTAAACTCAACACATATTAAAATGCCGTAACATTCATTTTAATTATAAATACATTATTATTTATTTATTATTTGCTGCACATTAAACTAATATACGGCTTCACATATTAACTATTTTACTAACAGGATTCAATTTAAATATAATTATTTATTTACTTCGTTTATCATAAGGTTCATCACAATAAAACTTAAGACATATAAGTTTAATGATATGTGGGTATAAATGTACTTACCTGTATGCCGTAAGTCGATTCTTCATATAATATAGATATGTAAGTCCAATTCAAACGCATGACTATTTGCACCATAGCATCAGCCTGGTTTGTATCTGACGGAACAGTTCTCAGAAAGTATTCGAACCGCTTTTTATTGCTGAGTTCTGGACTAGTTGAGAAGAAACTCACCTGAAAAATGTGATTTCAAAATGACTTTACTTTCAAAATTGCTAACTTCCAAGAGATAGTAACGTATTGGAAAACCTGAAAGTTAATTTTGTACGGGATAAGTAGTTAAAACGTTATAAACGTTATGCAATTTATAAAAACAACAATTGAAGGGTTTGCTGTAAAAAGGAGGTAGCTCCAATTATTCAAGTTTGCAGAAAAACGTAAAAAACGTTTGAAAATTCAAAACTCCAAGTTGTGTGAAGATATTCTTTTTGATCAATCTTCTCAATTGTTCCTACATATTATGACAGTATATTCACTCAAAAATATATCTTCCAGATGACGTGGCACATGTTGGATTGTTGGAGTTACCTCTTTCTTGCAATCAAATAGATGCTCTGTCTACCTCTATGAAAAATATTCCACAAAAAAAATTACTACAATATTATTTTATTTAAAGAAAACTTTAATTGAAATATAGAGATATAACTTAACTTTAAAAACAGAAAATTACAATTTTAATCATCACACTCCCCCTCTGTAACGTCCGGCTCATCTGCTGCGTTGTCATTTATTGAGTAACGCGAGAACTAACGATTGGAGCTACATCTTTCTGGCACCAAACGAACACGTTTTTTTAACCACAAGTTAGTACATGTAACTCCAAATTCCCCTAGGTTGGAGACACATCCTTTTTGCAGCAAACCTTTCAATTTTACAATTTGTTCAGATTATTTGAAATTTTGGTTCCGCTTTAGAAATATTGTTTCTATTTAGTCCATATTTTAAGGACCTTTTTATTCTTATTTATGTGGTAATAATATTGTTCTTGAAGAAATACAAATAGATTTATGTTCTTTAACAATATTCAATATTTTAATGGTATTTCTTGTCATCATTTCGTTTTTCATCATTTCGTCATTTTGTCATTTGTCATCATTTCGTTCATTTTGTTCTTCTGTCATTTCGAACGGCTGAGAAGGAATCTATCGATAAGGATATTCAGTATTTCCTGCATGTACATATCTTTTTAACTACAAAAATCCATTAAAATAATACTCCATTAAAATAATGAATAAATAACAATTTAGTAACACGTAAAGTAACTATATTTCATTTCATTACATTTGTATTATTTTCGTTCATTTTTACAATTAAACAATACAAACATAGTAAGTTTATAAACACATATATTATTATTTTTTAACAGTTTAAAAAAAGTAACAAGAGAAAGTGCGTTTAGTAATTAATTTTTTGACATATATTTATAATTCACTAAATTTACTTCTGATCACTGCATTATGCAAAATTGAGCTTCAACGCAGACAATTGATCTGCAATGAAATTGCTTTAGTAAACTATATTTAAAACTTGTTTTGATGAGTAGTAATCTAAAGGTGTCATTAAATATAAACAATTAAGTTTTTGTTACTTATATTTCTAAAGTTTTAACAAAAATCCCTCAAATTATGTGTTTAATTACAACTATTTACTTTTTAAATAGCCAATTTTATCCATTAATTAATTAATTTTTCAAATGAAAGTGGAAAAAGGTTGAAACTACATTCTATTCAAATAAATCATAAAAAATCCATAAAAAAATATTAGTTTATGACATTATCGCTTTATACAACAAAAAAGATTATATAGTTACGGATTGCATATAACAAATATAATAAAAAGGACTGATAGTTATATTGATTTTATCTATTGGTTGTGAATGCCATATGTACTTTGGAATCAAGCAAATATCCGTTAATATTTCTCATAATTATCAATATGAACTGAAAAAGAATGTGACCTTCAAAAATTTCAATAGAAACTCATTCACTTTTATGGTTTTCTGATAAAGTAAATAATTGATTATTGGGTGGATGACATCTTAGGTATTGTGTAAGAAAAAAATAATGTAGACATAGTTGCGTAATGGTCATTCTGTACGTAATGTACCATTACAGGTTTGAAAGAACTAATCACGTTAAAATAGATTAAATAATGATAGTATAAATACAGTGTGACGACTTCGTGATTGCATATTTTTTTATATAAAATATTTTGTCGAAGTTTCCAAAAAATTACGTTCTTAATTTAATTTAATTTCGAAATAATAATAAAACTTAATGTACTTGAAATTCTTTTTAAATACACTAAACTATAGATATTTTAAAAATTGTCTACCTAACTTTTTCAAATGTATAAATATTAGTGTTTCATAGATAACATCATATCTCTTAAAACAATATTACTAAGATTAGTTTTTTATGTTATATATATATATATATATATATATATATATATATATATATATATATATATATATATATATATATATATATATATATATATATATATATATATATATATATATATATATATATATATATATATATATATATATATGGGTAATTCCACGTAAAAGTGTCCTAAGGGTGAATTTTAAAATATTTTTTTACAAAGTTGAAATTTTTATATTTAATAGAAAAATAATTGAATTTATTATATTTTGTATTAGTAGAAATTTTGGGCAGATTTTGTGACAATGGTGCAAATTCGAAATGGTTGATATGTAATGAAATTTAACTTGCTTACATTTGCATTATTTGTACTCCTTGATTCCTAAGATAAGTTACATTTTCTGAATATTTTGAGCATGGGTTTGAGAAATACAACTAATGTACAATCAAATTCCTTACTTTATAAAAATTGATCTTGATTTAATTATAGATTTAGAACCAAATGAAATAAGGATTTTTCAACTGTATTTTAAATCACAAAAAAGAACAAAAGTTCTTCTAATTTTTTTTAAATTGAGCCACAATTAAAAAAAAATCAGTGATTTCCTCCTGTATACTAATCTCTATCAGACTGCAGTTTTGATTTTTAAAAGAATGTTTTCTTTTAGTGAATATTAAATAAATTAAAACTGTAATGTAAGTCACAGCGTAGAGTAAGTCACAACTATATGCTGTGTTTGTAGAACTACAACGATTACAAAATGCAGAGTAACAATATTTAAAAATAATATCACAAGTGATCTTATTTTTAAATATTGCTATTTACTATACTTTTTTTATTTAAACTGTAAATGGGGAAAAAGTAGAAAAATGAAAGAAAGAGATTAGAGAAAGAAAAAAACTAATGGAATATTTCAAGCAGTTAAAGATAATTAATCTAGATAGCAAAGGGAAAAGTGTAAGAAAATGGAAATTACAATGAAATTTGATCAAAGGGATTTTTAAAGCATAGAAGAGGGAATAGATAAAAAAAAAATTCCGTAGCTGCTTAAAATGAACCAAGCACTTCTAATCCAAATTCAGTAGATTCTCCTAAGAAAGCCTATCAAAGTTGTAGCTCATTTGGTAAAGATATTGCAAGAGTCAAGAAAAGTCCACATAAATGACAGGACATTGTAAAGATATAGTGTATATATCTATCTATCTATCTATATATATATATATATATATATATATATATATATATATATATATATATATATATATATATATATATATATATATATATATATATATATATATATATATATATATATATATATATATATATATATATATATATATATATATATATATATATATATATATATTTATATATATATATTATATCTTGTGTTTCAAATCATTATTATATATATACATATATACATATATACATACACTGTATTTGGAGTGTTAAATTAAATTATGTATATGAGTCACTATATTTCAAATTCATTTATCCAAATTTAAATTACTGGACTTTAATGTACTATATTGAACTATAATAGTAAAAGTATTCGGAAATTCGAAATAACATATATCCCTCTGAGCGGACAGAAAAAGGGTAACATTTTAAAGTTTTTTTCTTTTCAAAATAGTTTACTTTATATTGCTAATCCATGTATATTATATATACATTTTTACATTTTATTATATTAATATTTATAGCTTCCAAGAAAACCCACATTGAGTAGTTATCGAATAATTTTTTTGAATTTAAAATTTGTTTATTGCTAGAAAAACTGGAAATCCATGGACGACTTAAGTCGTTCAGCTTCGTCAGTGGACTAGATTTCGTGGATAAACCTTCAAAAAAACCAACACAATTTTCTTTTCTTTTTCTAAACAAGAAAGTCTGAACGGAATATCTTATTCTTGAAGAAAACCTTGTCAACTCGTAAATCGAAAGCAAAGGAGAAAATTTACAGAAGTAGAGCCTTAAAGCTCATAAAGGCTCGACTCTTTTGATTTCATATCAAACTGGGACTTGGAAAGCAATTTCTCAGGGACATGGAGGGAAATGGGGGATTTGCCTAGCTAACAACACAATTTTCTAGTCTTCAAGACCTAACATAAAAGTAAACGTGAACTACAAGACAAGTGCCTTGAATGTTTGAATTTTATCAAATTTCCAAATATAAGAAGATGTGCAATTTCAAATTCAAATCGTAATTTCGTTAGTTTTCCAATCGCCAGTTACTGATTTGTTATTGCGTTAATTTGACTATTCGATATTTTGTATATTTAGTAATAGTTTCGTTATAAATCTTCGCCAAAATGACGTCGGGTAAGTTTTTCATTCTGTGTTTCTCATTGGTTTAATCTTCAGGAAGTTCCGCCAACTTTTTAATGTGACATCGATATCTTGGTTTTGGAAATGGAAACCCTATGCCTTCAACGCCAAAGTTGTGGATAAAAACTGATTTGGCGTATATATATATATATATATATATATATATATATATATATATATATATATATATATATATATATATATATATATATATATATATATATATATATATATATATATATATATATATATATATATATATATATATATATATATATATATATATATATATATATATATATATATATATATATATATATATATATATATATATATATATATATATATATATATATATATATATATATATATATATATATATATATATATATATATATATATATATATATATATATATATATATATATATATATATATATATATATATATATATATATATATATATATATATATATATATATATATATATATATATATATATATATATATATATATATATATATATATATATATATATATATATATATATATATATATATATATATATATATATATATATATATATATATATATATATATATATATATGAAACAGTCGCTGTACGGAATAAAAAACAAGTTACATTAAGGTGAAACTGTAGGGCAATTTATACTTTTTTTATTTAATTTGTTACAAATGTAAAAGTTATTATACATATAAAGTACACTAATATTAGCAATATTCTGTAAAAATGTTTTTGTTGTATTGGTAATTTTTGAAAAAATTGAAAGTTTTGTAAAGCCTACTCCTTTTTTAAATTTTTAGTTACATCTTGAAATTTTTATTTAGTAAGCGTATATTGTTGACAAAAAATAGAATTGTTTTTTAAAAATAGTTGAAACTTTTTAGGATAAAAAAAACTTATGTGTGACATTAGCAAAATTTTGCAAAGAATTGTGTTTTTTCTACTTAAACATATTTTTTAAAAAACAACAAGATTAGCTATTTCGAAAACTCGAAACTATATTGTTTAGCAGAATATTTTAAGTCTATTACAAAAAGAATTATAATTTAAGACTATTTTTAAAAAGCCGTAGGGTTTTTCCTTTGTGAAGAATTTGAAAAAATATATATTGAGGTATATGCATTTAAAGATAAAATATGTTAAATACCAAATGATAAATGTTAAATATTTAAATTAATTTTTTTTGCATATGCATACTACACTACTTAATCATTTGTATTAATTTAATTATAAAATTTGGCAGTATATTTTACTTTTATAGCATTTTTAGTATTAAGGAAAATTCGCAAAATATTGTAAAGTGTTATAATTATATTACTAACAGTGAATAAGTAGTGTATTATGCTTATGTAAAAAGTTTAATTTAAAAGTTAAATTTTTTTTTTTTTTTTTTTTTTTACATATTTTATCTTTGAATTCATATATCTTAAAATCATTTTTTTCTGATTGTTTCAAAAAGGTAAAAGCCTAAGCTTTTTTAAAAATAGACTTAAAATATTTTTTTGTAATACACAATTATAATAATCTGATAAATAAAATAGATTTTTTTTTTTTAAATAACTAGTTCATCTGTTTTAAGAAATAAAAATAGTAAACAACTGCAACCAATACGTTTGGAAAATTGTTTTGATAGTTTCAAGAGAATACATTTTTTTATTAAAAATAAATGATAAAGAACATTTAAAAATTAAATGGAGATTTATATTTATCTATTGTTCAGCATATCAGTCGGGAATCTGTTTATTTAACCATCCATCGAATACGGTCGTGTATATCCGTTCGTGTATATCTAGCTTTCCCAGTATTGTAAGTAATATAAAAGTACATAAACAATTTCTACTTTGAAGTATTTTCAAATTTCAAGCATTAAGAGGACTTTTGATATCCTTCTCTAGTGAAATAATTAAAGAAATTATTTAATAAAAGGAAAATATAAAGGAATTGCTAATTCGGCAGAGGTTAAACACAAAATAATTTTTTTTATTGGAAAATGGTTTTCCGAATGCTAACATATTAATAGAGCAATGGAGTGATTTTGTTACTTAAATTATATTTTTTAGTTCTATAAGAATACAAGTAGGATACAATTCTGTTTGTTAAATATTTTTTACATCTCAATATAAAAGACCAGACGGATGAGACGATGCCATAATTTATAATGGTAAGAATATCGTCGCCTCAGAGCAACAGTAAGACTTATATAAAAACAAACGAAAAGGAGTTTTCGGTCTTGCTAATACTACCAAATGTGCCTTTATTTAGTGGAACACTCGGACATTTTTATGTCTTTAAAATCCCTGAACTACAGCCTTAGATATTCAGCATTGAAAAAACAGCAAATTTTAAAATCAATGTTATAGGAACTCTGTTTGCGAAGTATATAATATTTTCCCCCCTAAAATTTCGAATTTTAAGTTCATTTAAATAATTTAAAAGTGAGCTGGCCTATTTAATAAACATACAATAAATTTAAAACAACCCATTTCTAACCATACATGTATGTATGTATCTATGAATGTATGTGTTTGTGTATGTATGTATGATATATATGTATGTATGTATGTATGTATGATATATATGTATGTATGATATATATGTATGTATGTATGTATGTATGATATATATGTATGTATGTATGTATGTATGAATGTATGTGTTTGTGTATGTATGTATGATATATATGTATGTATGTATGTATGAATGTATGTGTTTGTGTATGTATGTATGTATGTATGAATGTATGAATGTATGTGTTTGTGTATGTATGTATGTATGTATGTATGTATGAATGTATGTGTTTGTGTATGTATGTATGATATATATGTATGTATGTATGTATGAATGTATGTATGATATATATGTATGTATGTATGTATGAATGTATGTGTTTGTGTATGTATGTATGATATATATGTATGTATGTACGTATGTATATATGTGTATATATATATATATATATATATATATATATATATATATATATATATATATATATATATATATATATATATATATATATATATATATATATATATATTGCATTTTTGTGAATATTTGAACGTATCCAATAGCTCCTTTTTCGGTATTTGATATTTTCCAAAGAAATGCTCCTTCCAGTACAATGGGCAATTTCT
The DNA here is from genome assembly GCA_963932185.1 of Troglohyphantes excavatus. Taxonomy (NCBI): domain Eukaryota; kingdom Metazoa; phylum Arthropoda; class Arachnida; order Araneae; family Linyphiidae; genus Troglohyphantes; species Troglohyphantes excavatus. The sequence continues at coordinate 55,059,061 of OZ010672.1, read as the reverse complement.
TTACGGCTTTGTAGCACCCCCTAAAGTCTTTGTAGCGTGTAATATGCCTTAAAATATTCTGTTGCTATGCTATTAGTATTGTAAATGATGCATAGATTTCTAACGTCAATATAATGAAACTTTTGGTTTTAAATTAGTTAATAAGCACCTAATTTTGTGCTTTGTAGACAATTTATAATTAATTCAAATACTGGCATTTCTTTCATGGTATTGCAATAATTAAAAATATATTATAGTTTTTATTAATGTTACTTGACTTTCATATTTTCGTTTTCTTTTATTAATTTGTGATCACAGAATAATATGGTTGGGGTGAAGTTCATTTAGTGTTTGTAAGTTTTCGAACGCAAATTTAATTTTTTTACAGTAAAGTATTTATTAAAAATAGGGTAGATTCCTTTGATTACATAATTAAACGAAATATTTTCTTATTAAATGAATCCTTATGTTGTTTACAATTATGTTAATTTGAAAGGAAATGCAATAAAAGCTTCATAAGTAAAACAATGTTTAATTCAAAATTTACATACTGAAAAATTAATGGGAATTTATATGAATGTAAATGTTTTTTACAGTTAAACAAAACGCAATTTAGACTGAAATAATATACAAAGGGATCTAAAGTAACAAAAAACGTAAAAATTCAATAATTTTAAAAGTATTAAAAACCGCATTATCACAGTGCGATTTTTAAAGGAATGCAATGAAATATATGGGACTTTTTTAATAAAAAATATTACCAGAATAGTTACATTTGTTACATACAGGTGGCGCTATATTTGTCCCAGATCTACTACTGTCGATATTTAAAAGAAGCCATTTGCCATCATGTAACATGAATTACAACTGAAACCCTCTTTGATGCTGTGTAAACTGTCGTGCTACGTCGGACAGCTATTCTTATGAATAATGGCTGTTTTATTGAACATTTGTAATCCTAGCTGCGTTTCATGGTTTAAAAATACGAGGCATTGTTCCTGGGTCTTTCCTTCGAGATAGACCCCGAACCGTCGTCAATAGCCAAATGTGCAGCTCTAGTGCAATCTGGGAATACAAAGATTCCTGGTTCGATACCAGGCGATGGACTTGACAAAGAAAAGTAAAAAAAAAGTAGTGATCTTGTGAACGGAGGGTTGCCAGCTTCGCTACAAAATACTAGAAAAGTCGTCCAGAACATCCCCAAAAATTAATATATACGGGTGTATACGGGACTGGTGTACGATAAATGTGATCGGGGTCCAAAGTCCCGACGTCTATTGAAGGCGTTGGGTGCCAGTTCAGGTGTTTCCTCGTCATCTGACAATGGTTCTAAAATAACGAGGTGCATATATGAATGTGTGTGTGAATGTGAATGTGTTCCCGGGTCTTTCCTTCGAGATATACCTCGAATCTTCGCCAATAGTACACTGTGCAGCTCAAGTGCGACGTTAATTAACCAAACCAAACAAACCTTCGAGATAGATCCGGAACCGTCGCCAATAGCCTTCTGTGTAGCTCTAGTTCGACGTTATTTAACCAAAACCAAACCAAATTGTGCTGCGCCATTATACCAACACTAATTAAAGCGCCACCTTTCGACGGGAAATATAACTATTTTGACAATGTTTTATTTTCATCTTTAAAAAATTCCATGTGTTTCTGTGCATATTTTGTAAATATCACATCTATAGTTTTCAAATTTTTTACGTTTTCTGTTACTTTTGGATCGCTCTGTATTGTATATTTATTTTGACTTTTAATATCAAATGTGAATATAAAACGTTAAGATTTTTATAGATAGCGGCGTATGTATCTAACCGTGTATTGCCAATTTCACTTGCAATACACGTAAGTTTTAATTTCATAAAAATACTTTTTGTTGAAAATATTTACAAATCTGAAATTACAAAGTCATATTGAAGTCATATGAAAACACAATTCATTAGTTGGAAACTCTTTTCTAGAAAAACAACGATATTTTTCTCCCCTCAGAGGTAAATTATACCATTTAGCCAATAAACTGCAGTTAACATGGCCACTGAAATTGAAAATTCAGAGACTTTAATAGTAAATGAATTTAAAACATTGCTACTCTATTTTCAGCTAGGATTTATCCTAATACTTATAAAATTATATATTTCGAAACACTAATCTTGAAATGATTTATTTTTTCAATCGAATTATACCTAATTAAAATAAATGGTATTAATTCCATGAAGAAAACTTAATAATGAACTACAAATAATAAAAATTAAGTAAGTACTCAATAATAAATAATTACTTATGTAAGTACGACTTATGATCTGAAGGCATTGTTTTTGTAATTGCAAAAAATGTTGAGACTTTAAATAGTTCTTTAACTGAAAGGAATATTATTAGATTAAAATGAAAAAAAAGTCATACTTTTGAAAGTTTATTTTTAGCTTATTTAGATAAGTATTTGTTTTGAAAAATACATTTGGCAAAAGGTAATTAGAATTATAGGTAATTGGTAATTATCATTACAAATTGATTTTTAACAAATTCAAGTTCAGTAGCAATTAAGTTAAATGTCTCAAGTATTGAACATAGAAATTAACTTATATTTTATTAAATGATTTAAAAAATTGGTCTAAAACCCCACATAATTAAAATTTGAACAATTATTTAAGGTACTGCTGAATACCAATAAGGTCACAATTTTTAATTTTAATACGATTTTTATAAGTATTATTAAAACAAATACTCATATTTAATGAAACTTTAGTCATTATTGACGAAATAGACGCCTGCTATATCTTCCGATTAAATATTTTGTCAAATTTATGAAATTCACTTTGTGGTTTTTTTCATGAAATTTATTTCTTCAAAAATAATAATGATATCAATTAAATACAAAAAACACGATTCGAACCGCGGACCTCTCAGTTCAGAGCCCAATGTTCTATTCACTCGACCAAGAAGATTTAATGGAGTTTTGACAATATGCGTATAAGGACCAACTTATACCACCGACAAGGGCCATCTAAGTAAATTACTTTCGTTCAAAATTTGAGGATTTTTGTTTCGTCAAAAGTCACTTAATTCAATGACGAAATGATTGTCAAATATCGATTGTCAAATTAACCTTGATGATCGCAGATTCTCAAAATTGAGAGTGTTATTTCTAAGAGTGTTTAAGGTACTCTAACGGTGTATTTTACAAATATTCTCTAATAGCAAAATAAATTATAAAACGCCAAAATAGTGCATACATTTATTTTTTTAAAATTGTATATTGCGTTTCTTGTAATGAAAAACTACATAAACATGGGTTGTAAAATGTTTCGCAAAATGCAATTGATGATTTAAATAGTTATGTTGTAAATATTATGTATCACGTAATAATAAAATATATTAACCTATATAGTGAATTAATTAATTTATCCAAAGAAGTATAAATACACTAACGAAGACTTAATCTGTAACTCGGAAATCTGCTTTAGTGCGTAGATCAATGTTTCAAATGGATTATAGATAGATGGGCGAATTCGAGATTGCAAGTGTTTTGATTGCTATTACGAAAACCTACCACTTTGCCTTAGGTTTCCTTAAACGAAACTGACGGATATTGATAACAAAGCTCTTTGATTGGTTCTAATCGTATGAATTTCTCTAGTTAGACCAGTCAGTTGGAAAGGAAGGTATCAATATCAATATATTTGTGTGTAAAAAAATACCGAAAAAATATTTTATTTCAAAAGACATAACAGAATCAAATGACATATTTCGCACAAGGTAAGGAAAGCTTATTTTTTAATTTTGACCTATAATGTCCATTATATTCAGGGTGCTCACTAAAATCTATTCTCACCCCTTTAAAATTTTTACGCCAACATCTATAGTCATTAAAATGGTGTCAAGGTATAGTAAAGTGAATATGTGTTATACCATTAACGTAGTGTCAAGGTATAGTAAAATGAATATGTGTTATACCATTAACGTGCTGTCAAGGTATAGCAAAGTGAATATGTGTTATACCATTAACGTGGTGTCAAGGTATAGTAAAATGAATATGTGTTATACCATTAACGTGCTGTCAAGGTATAGCAAAGTGAATATGTGTTATACCATTAACGTGGTGTCAAGGTATAGTAAAATGAATATGTGTTATACCATTAACGTGCTGTCAAGGTATAGTAAAGTGAATATGTGTTATACCATTAACGTAGTGTCAAGGTATAGTAAAATGAATATGTGTTATACCATTAACGTGCTGTCAAGGTATAGCAAAGTGAATATGTGTTATACCATTAACGTGGTGTCAAGGTATAGTAAAGTGAATATGTGTTATACCATTAACGTGGTGTCAAGGTATAGTGTTATACCATGATACCATTTAATTGGCCCTAGAGGAATTTACGAAGATAGAGTGCCTATATACAAAATTATAAGAAATGCAACATGAAAATAATAAATTAAAAATTTATAGAGAAGCATGCATTTAGTACGAAAATACACTCTGTGAACATGGACGCTTTGAACAGAAGCGTATAACGATCGTTAGTTTGCTCGAGATTTTCAATGTTACCTTACAAAACGCACTACTGAACATTAAATAGAGTAAAAAGAGAGTTAAAGAGGTGTAAGTCAAACCAACAAACGAGAGTTGTACCCACTATATTCACAGTACTCGTGTTCTCAAGGTGTTTTTGGTATAACATTTATTCTTATCTACAACTTTGTAATTTATTATTTTCATGTATGTGGTATTATTTCAGAGATGCGTATGCTAACTCTTAAAAATTTCCGATTGGGGGCGCTGTAAGTGGTCTCATCGTGTAGTGGTCACAATGTCACTTTACTATACCTGAACATCACATTCTGTTGGCGTTCAAAAGTAATAGGGATGAGACAGACTTTAGTTTGTACCCTGTATGTTTAGGGCATTAAAGGAGAACTGGAATTATGGCCATGTTCTATTTGCTGCCATTTAGTGAGCGGGGGGGGGGGGAAATCTAATACGATAAATATAAATAATGATACTTTTAAACTATTATATTACTAATACATGAAATTAAGTATTATTAAATAATTAGATGTTTCTTACTTTGTTAATAAAAAAATTTTGCGGGAAAACGTAAAGGAAATAAGTAACATAAACACGTTACCAAAAATACATGCTTAATATAAATTTATTCAAAAATATACTATATATTTTATACATTAAAAAATATTTTTTTTTAAATTTAAAATAAATGTAATGTATTTTTCCATAGTCTCAAAAATCTCAGCAATCTAGCTTAATATTTGCTGAAAGTAGTAATAAAAAACCGGAAAAAGAATCCCAAAGTTACCCATGTTTGCGGTACATTACAATATTTCCTTTTAGTTTTCCAAAAATTCAATTTAAAATATAATAGTTTTAAAACTATTTTGAAACGAAATATTGTTTCGAGTTTAATATCCAAAGATAACATATTTGTTATATACAACGACGATATATTTGTTATATATAACTAATATGTATATTTTATATCCAACGAAAATATATTTGTTATATCAAACAACGATATGAGCCGTGTAGTTTCAAAACTAGATAAATCCACATTTTTCGCAAAATCTGTTTATTTTTTTTTTATTTTTCATAAGTTCTCAATGTGTCTGAATCCAGTCTAAAAATACATTCAAAGTCATGGGTTTAGATCCAAAAGTATGTGGTTGCCAACCGTTTCTGGCGTCTCCTGTAAAATTTATGAAAATGAATCTATCTTGTTTTGAAACTAGATGGCTCATATATTTATTAAATCCAACGACGATATGTTGGTTATATCTAACGACAATGTATTTATTATATCCAATGGCGATATTTTGTTTTTAAATACATTAACTTTCATTAACAGGATAGTAATGAACATGAATGAAATCATACAAAACAAAACAAGAAATTCCTTCCAAAGATTCCATTTACACTAGAATTTAGAAAGCATTCTCGACATACAATTAACGTAAAAATTCAATTAACCAGTGTTATCAATATCCTACCAGTTTCGGATAATCAAGTTTATACTATTGTGTTAACAAAGAATTGTATAGAATCAGTTAAATAATTTATTTTCACGCAGCAAAATGCAAATCATCAATCTGTTCCAAATAAGCGATTTTGACTATTTCTCAGAACGCTTCCTTAAATTCTGATAATGTGATCTTTGACGAAAGCAATTATTCTCGGAGATTGAAGCCCCTTCATTAGCGACGAATAGCAAACACATTTTGAAAACGTGTGAAGTGTGCTAATACTAAAAGAACAAACATTTATTTAACAATGGTGTGCATTTGAAATCAATGCTAGTGACGCAGAGCAGTTTGCGAATTCTGATTGCGTGTGTTCCACAGAAGCGTTTAGACAATTAAACATTTCCCCCTCAAAAGCCTTGCACTAATTGAGACCTCAAGGAATTGAGTCAATCAATACCAGTAGCTGCCAAGATTTATCCGAGTGCTTAGATTCCTAGTCTTAATTTGTTCGTAAAACAAATTTGAGAGTGAGAGTTTTGTAAAAATTTAAAAATTGCTCTGGTCCTTACGTTTAATGTTTAAAATTATAAATCGTACGGCTTTTAGATTAAAATCATTCATGATCCATGACAAATTTTTAATTTAATACAAAATCAATAGGGTACGAGAGTACAGTTTGAACTAAATGATTTTCACAATGAAAAGTTTTGTTGGGGCAAATAAAAAAGTTAGTTCACAACTTCACTCACAGATGGCGTTACTTGTTCCTATGTTTGATGTATAGATGCGTTTCTTGTGATTTTTTATTAAATGTTGTTACGTATAAATGACGACTCTCAACAACTCAACAAAACTACTGCTTGCGTAGGTTAGATGCGAAGGAAGTACAGATTGAAATATGATAGTAGATTGCACAAAACAAATGCTCTGTAAATGCTTGTGACAAAATAAATTATGTGTAACTAATTGTCTTAAGATTGTCTTATATTTTTACTGTACGCCATCTATAGGAGAAATTTGTAACCAAATTTGTTTATTTGCTTAAGCAAAATTTGTCATTGCGAGAAGCATGTTATTTCAAACCACACTCACTGCCAATTACTTTATTTCATATTAAATTTTAAATGTCTCAAGGAGTTGTGGGACTCATTGTTAAACTCAAATAATTGTTGCTATCTGAGTGATTTTTAAACGTTCAATACATCTTAAAATCCAAATCAAGTGTAAGTAAGACTTAAGCATTTAAGTTTCCGTACCAGTATTCGCCAATACATGCCATTTTATCACTAAAATGCCATGTTATCACTAAAATAAATGTTAAAATTAACATGTAGAAAATTGAAATTTATTTAAAGTATATATATGAACCGGCTTTGCTTGATACATTTCTTAATCAATATAAAAGTAAGCTCTTAATTTATGAACTATAAAATGTAAAATACATAGAATTCAATATATATTGCAAAAGCTTTATAATAAACATGTAAAATATGCATTTGAGGTTGGTTACCTGAGGTATCTTAAAAAGTCTGAGCAAATTTGCGACTTGTATAGAGGTTACAGAAGAGGCAGCTCCAAGCACACCAGATATCTTTTTGTGCCTTATAGTTGGAGCTGAACCATCAGGACAACGGTAGGATCCTTCATCAATGTTGCTCATGGAGCCTAAAAAAGGAATAAAGTTATAAAATACTTATTTTATTTGTTTAATTTATGTATTGGTAGACAGAAGGCCAATGTTCGTATTGCTGAATCAATAAATTTCTCAAAAATAATTGTTATGAAATTCTTTTGTTAATGATAATAGAAAGATACTTTGTAGTATTTTACTTTTATTATTATGAAGGAAAATAGTGAGAAATTTTTGTTGTTTACGAAATGAGTCATTGTTCTTTTTTATACAGGATAAATAGTACTAATTTATTTCCTCAATATACAATACATTGCTTTAATAATGAATAATTATATCCTAATAACTTAAACTTGAAAGTTGAAACTCAAGATTATCAGTCCTAATGACCAACAGTCCAGCTTCCAGCCTTAAATTAGCACTCAGTAGGCCTTGCTATTTGTTATGGAAGCCTCAGCAAAAATAGATAACTAGTTATCATAGAGATAAATTATCCGCTGCCTTAGTGAACACACATATATAAACATATATACATAAACAACACATACACAAAAAGAAAACTTCCAAATAAAATCTTATTTTTTCGTATGTTACTTTTCTTTCATTAATTAAAATATCTAAAATCAAGACATATTGATATGGTTAGAACTTTTGTTTAGTATTAAAACTATTCAAATCAAAATAATTACTCATATTTTTGATCCAAGTAACTAATTAGTCCTTACATTTTTCGTATGTGATTATAAGTTTTAACAAGTTTTGAAGTACGTAGAAATGAAGTTAAGTCAAGTTTTAAAGTACGGAAAATAAAGTTTATTAAATTAATCTGCAGTAAATATATTATCTTTATTTAATTATTTTTATTTTAGAGATTTAAATAAAAATACTTCGTTGTACTAATTAGGATTAGTAATTATAATGAAATATAAGTTTGACTATTATACCTTTTTATTATTATTATAGAGTTTAGTTAATCAAAACTTTTTTAATTACTATACTTGCTCGTTGTAGTAACAATAAAAGCCAAATATTTTAAATTTGAACATAAAAATGCCCCTAGATTAATCGGAATTTCTTAAACTATATTAGAAGTAGTTAATTTGCTCAAATAACCAAAGAATTAACTATTTGGTTTCATACGTCAGTTTATGTTTAAGCTACATTTGATTAGGTATAATTGCATTCTAAATATCATTCTAAGTCCTACATTTAAAAGTAAATAACTTAATCCTCTTTTTCGACTAAATCATACAAAATTTAAGTTGAACATTGTAGGTTTTAATTCAAATAAGCTCAAAAGCAATGCAATATTTAAAATTGTGTTTTTTACATTTTCTATTATTTTTATTATTGGATTTGTGTTGTTTTGTAGTTATCCTAAAATGCCAAACAAATATTCAACTATTTATTGTAATATTTATTTTATATAAATGAAGTATTAAGCTTTTTTACAATATCTAGATTTTAAATAATATGTTAACTAATATGTTTATAAATAATATGTTAATTAAAATGTTAATAAATAATATGTTAACTAATATGTTAATAAATAATATGTTAACTAATATGCTAACTAATAATATGTTAACTAATATGTTAATAAATAATATGTTAACTAATATGCTAACTAATAATATGTTAACTAATATGCTAACTAATAATATGTTAATAACTAATATGTTAATAACTAATATGTTAATAACTAATATGTTAATAACTAATATGTTAATAACTAATATGTTAATAACTAATATGTTAATAACTAATATGTTAATAACTAATATGTTAATAACTAATATGTTAATAACTAATATGTTAATAACTAATATGTTAATAACTAATATGTTAATAACTAATATGTTAATAACTAATATGTTAATAACTAATATGTTAATAACTAATATGTTAATAACTAATATGTTAATAACTAATATGTTAATAACTAATATGTTAATAACTAATATGTTAATAACTAATATGTTAATAACTAATATGTTAATAACTAATATGTTAATAACTAATATGTTAATAACTATGTTAATAACTAATATGTTAATAACTAATATGTTAATAACTAATATGTTAATAACTAATATGTTAATAACTAATATGTTAATAACTAATACGTTAATAACTAATATGTTAATAACTAACGTGTTAACTAATAATATGTTAATAATTAATATGTTAATAACTAATATGTTAATAAATAATATGTTAACAAATATGACAATAAACAATATGTTAATAACTAATATGTTAATAACCAATATGTTAATAAAAAACATGTTAATAACTAATATGTTAACTAATATGTCAACTAATATGTTAAATAATATGTTAATAAATATGTTAATAAATATGTTAAATAATATGTTAAATAATATGTTAATAAATAAGTTAAATAATATGTTAAATAATACGTTAATAAATAAGTTAAATAATATGTTAAATAATATGTTAAATAATATGTTAACTAATATGTTAATAATTAATTTGTTAATAATTAATATGCTAACTTATATGTTAATAAGTAATTTGTTAATAATTAATATGTTAACTTATATGTTAATAAGTAATTTGTTAATAATTAATATGTTAACTAATATATTAATAAATATGTTAACTAATATGTTAATAACAAATTTTTTTAATAATTAATATGTTAACTAATATGTTAATAAACAATATGTTAAGTAAAATGTTAGAATCAATGAAGATAATAACTGAACAATTTCGTGTCGTAAAACAATTTGTAAGAAAACGAACCATGATCTATTAAATGCGTCTTCAAAGTTTAAGTAGCATAAAGTACATTCAAAGTATTACTTTTCCGAAATACATACGTATAAATATTCATTCTTCATCCATGACAAATATGAAAAAAAAACATTCTTGATAAGCAACCTAACTTAAATTTAAAAGTTAAATCCCTTTTCAAAACTTGTACGCCTACTTTATCCTCAGCCGGTCTGCAAATATCAAGTCTTGCAATTGTATCTATTTCATTAAATTAAGTGAAATTTATTGTAGAAATGCAACGCAATGCACAATTGCCTTCTAAATTTCCCAAGAGAAATTTATATGTTTCATTAAAATAGTAAGATTATTAATGCTTATTTGTATTTTGTTCTTAGATTCCTATCTTTAGCTAAAAAAGGTCTGATAATCGAATTTTTAAATCGCAACTTTTAATGTTTACAAATTAGTATGAATACTAGCAAATTAAATGGCGCCAACATGGAATTTTTATTGTAGTTAGAACATTTAAAATTAATCTAATTTCATTTTAATAGAAACGAGACATAGAAACGAGACAGATTTTTGTAAAATAAAGTAACTTGAAAACTTTTGACAGTAGTTTGAAATACTTTGTTTCAAACTTTGAATTGATGTCTTTCAAACTATTAATTGAGGATTTTTATAAAGAAAATAATGAAATCGTATGGATATAATATAAATTATTTTTGCTTATATTATAAATTATTATTAAAAATATGTCTAATAATGCGTTTTCATATTTCGTGTATTAATTTAATAACCTTCTTCCAATTATTGAAAAATCTATTTTGTTCAAATTATGTCGTCAAATAGTGTTTAATAAACGTAATTTTTTCTTAAAATGTTTAATCTGAAAACTGAATTGACCATAAACAATTTCAACTCAAGTGAATTCACATACATAATATCACTACCATTGTTTTAAAATAAATGGTTGAATTTCTTTATCTACTATTTATATGAAATAACTAATAATAGTAAAATGAAAAAAAATGTCTAATGATTAAAAAATATTTTATTTATAACCCATAATACAACATATTCATATTGTTTGATTGAAAAAACGTCACACTAGAGCTTCATAACGGGCTATTTGTGACGATTAAGGATCTATTCAGAAGGAAATATTAAGGACCTCGTAATATAAACTATGGTTATATGACGAGAACAAAAAACACATGAGTTACTCCTCACAACTTTTACATCATGACCAAACTTTGAATGTATGAGCCAGGAAAGATTTAACGTTCACCAGCCGCCTCTATACAGTAAATATTTAATCGGTATTTCTATTAATATAACATGAGACCTTGTAATCACTAGTTCAAAGACTTGCCCACGAGACTATCACGACCCCAATTATATTCAGGATTGCTTTAGTTGTATAAAATAAGTAACTTTAAGCTAATTTTTTATATTACTACAAAACCTTAAATTCAATACAATAAATGAATATTCATACAACAATAACCATAAATTAGTTTTGTATCTATATTCCATTTTTGTTATTTATTTAAAACTAGATTATGTAACAAAAATAAGGTAAAATAATTTGTTTAATGTTTTTGGGACTCTAAATTCCTTTAATACAGATAATTTCAGATTTTGGTTTGCAAATTCTTTGTTGAAAATTAATAAAGGAAAATAAAGTAAGAAATTACGCTATTTTTTCTAAGAAAATAAAAAGTTGAAAATGAAAGAAATAAAAAGAAATCTTAACAATAGTAAATACACGGAAATTCTTGAAAATTTCGGATACTTCAAATTCGTGTTGTTTAATATTTAATTTAAAACACAAATCTCTTTATATTATGCAACAGAATCTTTTTATAAAAAGTGAATTAAATCTATAAGCGTTCGATTTTCACAAAGAATAGCATTAAACACATTTTTTTAGCTTAGGAAATTCAAAAGTGCAGATATATAATCTTGTGTATCTTATATTAGTATAATATGAAATTGTATGTGATCAGTTTTAATTATTTTTTTAAGACTTAGTCATGTAATATTGTTTGTATATTGTAAGAATTATTTTAAACACTTTAAACTGTTAACTTATTGTTTGCCTAGTTTTTTAAAAACAGACAATTATAAATTAAGATATTTTTAGTCAAAGATAATACTCAAGTATTTTTTAATGAAATTGTATTTAAATTCGTAGATTTTTTTTGAAAAAAATATGCTATTAATTACTGAAGTTTTTGAACATGATTTTTTTCTAATTTTAATGGAGCTCGCATTATTTTTAAGATACGAAAACGAAAATTTTTACAATACCTTTATTTTGTAATACATATTTTTAAATATAATTGTCTATTTCTGTATTATTTTTTTAAAATTATTATTATTAAAATTAAATGAAATATTTAAACAACTAACTACCTAGACAGTATTAAATGGGTGTATGACTGAAATGCAATCTTTTTCAGCGATTTTTCATACTTTTAATTAAACTGTCTAGGAATTCTTGAGGCACCACAGCTTATAAACGATAAATAAAGTTTTGGAGCTCCTGGAGAGTGTTAGATGAGGACTTCAATGATATAAGTCTATGTTCTAGTTTGTACCACACATATTTTATCCGATTTAAATACGGAGAATACGCAGGCCTGTCCATCCACTGGATCCTTTCACACCTCAAGCAGATACTATTGTTAAGATATGGAGATGAGAAATACCATTAATTAAAATAAAATTATCACCAACTGCACCTCTAACAAATTTTACATAAGGATAAAAAAACCTATTTTTTATTATTATGCCTTCGTATATCAGAGTGGATAAAGATGTACATGTTAATGAGGTCAGTGAAAATTCTGTTTGTCTATACCATGATTTCACAGCCTTTTTGTCGATGTTTTTGACAGGTGTTTTCAGGCCCATTGGGTTTCGTTCCCTCCACACATTTAGAAATACTTTTCACTCGAAACCTAAACTCATCAGTAAAGTGAACTCAGCTCCTTTTAATGAACCTCTAAACACAATGATCTCTGCTCTCCTTCAACCGTCCTCTGCACTTTTTCGATGATCTCTGCACTCCTCCCCTTCATCTCTGCACTCCTCCCCTTTACATATGCACTCATCCCCTTCATATCTGCACTCCTTCCTTTACACATGCACTCCTCCTCTTCATCTCTGCACTCCTCCCCTTTACATATGCACTCCTCCCCTTTACATATGCACTCCTCCCCTTTACATATGCACTCATCCCCTTCATCTATGCACTCCTCCCCTTCTTCTCTGCACTCCTTCCCTTTACCTATGCACTCATCCCCTTCTTCTCTGCACTCCTCCTGTGACACATTTTCGACCTTAAGTTAGTTCTCTGGATGCACCAGCAGTATCTAAACCATTTCCATATCCTTGACAGAGCACTTTTGGCTGAATTTAGGGTTTTACTTATTGATTTTAGGGCACCTGTGTATGTCCAGTTTCCATCCACCTAATGTCATGTCAATCCTGACAATCATTCAAATGCTTTTGCAAAGATTTGTTTCGCCATCCACACACTATTTATTGTATGTAATTACTTTTATAATACATTCAATACGCATTTCAAGCATCATCATGCATTCCTTTCTACACGGAAGAAGTGCAAAATTTGTATATTTTCATGTAGTGAAGTTGAATTTAATTGGACTAAGTGATGACCTTAATCTTATTTTGATAAATTTGTATTGAATTTCATCCAATTTTACAATCATGTTTCTTCAATTTTTATCGCTAGTGTAAATGAGATTATGAATACATTAAGGAAAATTAAAAGTATTTTAATGCATTTTATTTTTATAATAAAAATAGTTATTTTTAAGGACACAATTTAATATTAAACAGTTTATTTTAAATATTTTTAGTGGAAATTGACCAAGATTCCTAACATCACTAGACACTTACTTAAAAAAATAATAACTAAAAACACTAAAATATCAATATCCATAAAAAAAAACACTAAAATATACAGCAGCTAATAGTAATTCAGTACAGAAATAATATAAAATAATTGAGATTATACAGGCCAAAATATAGTTTGCTGTATTTAATTTTTTAACTGATTTTGACTATATTTGGTGTGCTTGTTTCAAATAAGAAAACAGTTTATCCCTATCAGCTCTACTTTTTGAGATATGACAGTAGTGTTATTCATGTTTATATGTAAAATTAATCTTAGTTACGGCATTGTTTAGCTACTACGAATTTCAAAATGTAGAGCCGATAGAGAAAACATGTTTTCATATTTGGAATCAGTACACCAAATATAGTCAAAATCAATGAAAACATTCCAGGCAAATAAAAAAACATATTATGAACAGCTAATATATATTTTTTAAAGTGCAAGTTTAATAAACAAATTTATTGGTTCCCTCTTCATTTCGATAGACCACTTAAATAATAAATAGTTATCCAATTGAAATCTAAAAATTCAAATTGCATTTAACAATACTACTTAGTGCAATTAATTCACTTAATTCTAAGAGATTGTGCGAAAATTTGCAATAATTAAAGTGCTAGCTATAAGTGCCTAAACTTACTTTAAGATCTTAAATAGAAGATAAATCTCACAGCCGAAAGATTTAAAGTTCTGCAAGTAAAGTCTAATTCAAGCTCAACTCGCATTAAAGCACCCTTTAAGTAGATTAGTAAACTGAGTCTGACGAATCTGATGCTAATCTGGGAGTTTATCGAAAGTAGATTTAAGATATCTTAAAGAGAGAAGGAGCATTTGCACCATATCCTAATGACGTCTAGTGCCACTTATGCTACTTCCGTGGGATTGTGGCAATTCAATTTTCTCTGAAAGTAATATTAGTTTGACGTATGCGACTGAATTAAATTTAATGAGTTAAGGTTTTTTTAAAAAAATCTTCTTCTTAACTAAATTTCAATAGGGTTACTACTTAAGATATTTTCTTAGTAATTTTTGCCGTTAACTGAAGTATTTAGTATTAAATCCTTATAAATTTATATTGGTGTCTTTTATAGTGCTTTTAAATTATAAGAAATTGAACTAAATTCCTCATATTATTTATAGTATTTATTTAAGGAAAATGTAGCTTTTTTTTAATATTTACATAATCGATATCCTTTTTTAGCAGTTTTATATAGTGGTAAATCCATTAATTTTTTGTTTTACTTTTCATATCACTATTATAAAGAAGCGGATGATTCGTATTACTCAATTATACAAGGCTATTCCATTATCTTTTAAATCCTTGCGATTGGTTAATATCTGTTAAAGATATTTCTTAAATATAATTTTAATATCAAAACCTCACTAGTTAGTGATATGCAAACCTCGCATTCAGCAGAGATGAATAAATTCATATTTTCTTAATACCGTAAAATTAATTTTATAACCTCGAAGCATGTACATAATGGTGACCCGGACGTGATCGCCATTGTGATCAATTATATTTGGTGACAACACACTCAGTTTTACTTTCTTCAATTGACTAGTTTTTCAGAATAAGTCGAACAAAATAAATATTTTACTTTTCGAAATGAGGTGAAAAATGTATTATATGCCTTGCATATC
This sequence comes from Troglohyphantes excavatus, assembly GCA_963932185.1. Classification (NCBI taxonomy): domain Eukaryota; kingdom Metazoa; phylum Arthropoda; class Arachnida; order Araneae; family Linyphiidae; genus Troglohyphantes; species Troglohyphantes excavatus. The sequence continues at coordinate 55,043,162 of OZ010672.1, read as the reverse complement.
CCTAGTATGAAAAAAAATATTAAATGCACAAAAGTGGGCCGTTTTTGAATTCAAATTAGCTACTAATAACCAGTAGTGTGTCTTGAGATTTAATTAGATAGGAACATAGAACTGTATTAGCAAATCAGACAATTGTTTTAGAGAATAGTTTTTAGTTATAAAAAGAGACAATCATTATGTAAAGAGGAAAATATATCAATATGTTCTTTAACATGAAGATTCTTTTGATTTAAAAAAAACGTCGTTCTTTTGTTAGCTTTTTATATCATTGACTTTAAAACAAGTTACTATTTTGTCACCGAGGAATACTAAAGATTTTTTCAAAATAACAGGAACCGGTGGAACAGTTTTGTGAGAACGCAAAAGATAAAAGTGTAATTGAAGTGCAAATAGTTAAATATGCAACATATTTTACGATTTAGTACAACTCCACATACTTAATAAAAATACTTCTTTTGAACAGACTATTATACCCTAGAGATAAGAGGACTAAAACATTATAATCTTTACATTCTGTAAAATTTGTTTCTTCATTTATAACTTCAAGTACTTATATTAGTACATGATAACATAAACAGTTTCAATATTTGAATGTAGATGCTCTATGCAATATTTATGAGAATGTAGATAATCAACTTAGAGAATAACTAAACTTTTGTTGTATGTGTGGTACCTTATTTATATATTTGTGTAAGAATACAAATATTCGTTTGCGATAGAATTGTACTTAAACAAAAATAAAAAGCCAATGTTTCGTTTTGTAATACATTAAATCCAATTAGTTTATAGTTAGTTTTATAGTTAAAATTATAGTTAAAATCTTTTTTAGTTTATAGTTAGTTTTATAGTTAAAATTATAGTTAAAATCTTTTTTAGTTTATAAGTTAAAATCTTTTTCTTTAAATACAGATTTAATTTAAAGTTTTACTTTAACTAAAATTTATACGATTTTATATTTTAAGTTCAAGACTTTAAATTTAAATAATCATAAGTAAAAAATATTCTACCTTCGTGAACTAGTAATAATTTATGAAAAATATTCTACGCTTTTGTATTGGGGGATATAAATACATCGGGATTATTATTGTTCGAATAGTTTTTGTCGTTTTTCGCTTCGATTCTGAGGTTTTGCCAAACATGTCTTGGGATTAAAAAAAAAGTCGGTTGCAGTGGTATATAACGAACATGATTTTGGATTTTGTTTTTTTAAATTTTAATTGTTGCTGTGTAAATTTCGACAGAGTAAGAAACAATTGGAATGAGGGAGCTAAGATAAATTTTTAATGAGATGATATTTTTTTAAAGTAAAATAAGTTTGCTTATCGATTCATAGTTTTTAGTATTTTTTACACTGTTACAAATATGTAGTAAAAATAAGCCAAATGCAATAATTTTTGAGTACATTCGATGAGTATAATGGCTCCAAATACATTAGTTGCAATTTTGAAAGAGATATGTACTGAAAAATGAGTACAGTAGGTAAAAATGAGTAGATGTTTGCATTCATAGGCCGCCTTAATAAATCACTTTAAATAAATATCGACAATTACCCAAGACTCACTGGGAATAGAACCCATATCCTCAAGCACCGCAGTCCAGAGCTTTATCCGTTAAACTACCAGGCCGACGTGAATAAATTATAAATAGAAGAAATGTTAAAAAGGTGTGCCAAAAAGATGGGAAGTAATATAAATGAGTTGTAATAACTCAGTTTCCATTTAAGCAATCGACATCAAGCAATGTGGAAAACCATCTTCTGAAGAAATATTTAAAGTTTGTCAGGTTTTATAAGGATCACTTAAACAGAAGCTAAGATTAGCAATATTAAATAAATTTTTGAGAAAGTACGATTACTTAAATTTGAGTACGTCATCTATCATTTACGATTCTACTTAAATAATAACATATAGGTTCAGGTACTCATTTTTAAGTATTTTTTTTACAGTGTAAAACCGCATTTTATTATTCCGTATTTAATTTATTTTTGGTCAAAGTTAAGCTTTTTTTAAAAACCTTATCGTTAATTTATATCTAAAAGAAAAGGTAAGAAGTTAAGCTTATTATAAAGAAAGGCAGTGTATAATCATTAATCAACTCCAAATCGCAGTTATACTCAAACTATGTTAAAAATTAAAAATATTTTTTATTTTAGATCACTTACAACATAAACATTATTTAAGACGATGTTTTACATGCTAGTGTCAATTGTACTTCATCTTCATACCCCCAAAAAAACTATATTCCTAATTAGTGATACTCTAATCCCTTTTTTATCTATTATATAACAATGTGACTATTATTAACAAAATTTTATTACTTTAAGATTACCTTAACAAAATTTGAAGTGATTTAGGCAATCTAGTGATGCTAAGAATTTAATCTTTCTTTGTTCCTTCTTAAAATAACCTCTTTTAATCATTGCTATAAAAGTTTGGTTTTAAAATTTTAAAATATTTTCGGAAGGTTTTTCTTTTAATGATTTTGTCAGCTATCGTTATTACTTTCTTAATTACTTAATGGATATTGTAAGACCCTGTAAAGATGTGAATTTAATTACGAAATTGTTTCCAGGATTGTAAATTATGAAAGTTAAACATCGTAATTAAGAAAAAATATATAATAAATATAAAGCATACATCAAATGTTCGGATATTATAGCGATTTACAATAATTATTGCCAAACTCCTCGATCTTATTATATTGAAAGCCAATATATTGAAATCGCCAAATAATGATGTGTCAAGAACAGTCGCAATTCCTACAACCTTGACAGTTGTAGTTTATTGGCAAGCATGTCGGACAGGTGGATTTGAATCCACGAGTTATTTTTCGTTGGTAAACTACAAATATACTGGGTGAGCCCTGGCACATTTTAAAATTTATATAAAATCAAGTAATTTGTATAAGAAAATTTTAAAAACCTTTTAACGATGAAACTTTTCTTAAAATCAAATAACAATTTTATTTCAAACTTTTCCCTGTAGATGGCGCTGTGCCTTAAAAATAAAAAAAGACAACACACGAATATGTGGATTGAACTGGAGTATCATTTGAATGTGGATCGAACTAGAAAGGGCGCACACATTCAAATATGGTAGATGATTGCACAAAACACATTATCTGTACCTACTTGATACAAAATAAATTATCTGTAACTGATTGTCTCTAGTTTTTGATTCTTTTAGGTACAACGCCATCTATGGAAAAAACTTGGAACTATATTTTTTATTTGCTTAAAAACACTTTTGATCGTGAGAAGTATAACATTTTATATGAACTTTAAATTTTTTCTCTCGTATATTTATCTGAATATGTTTAGTTATATGCTAAGCATTATTCCACTCCTTAATTGCAAAACATTAACTTATTTCCCTTACTAAAAAAGTGAAATTATGTTTAAATAGTGCATCAAATTTCGTCGAAATACCGATGAAAAGTAACTTCGAATTTAAGATTTCGAGAATGATAAATTTTAAGTTTATAAAATACTGATATAGTTACATATGCCTATTTTTGGTTATACTTTAAAATTATATTGTGAAACGATTAATTTAAACCACTACGGATTACAAAATTATGACTTTAACCTTTGAGTTCTCATGAGAGGGAGTTTTGATTGAAAGAGTGGCTATTGAAAATTGCATCGGTTTTTTTTTCTTACTATATTTCAAGTTTTCGACATGCAAAGTTTTGACGAAATCCTCAAAAATATATATAATTATAGATTTTTTTAAGGAATAGGAGAATGAATTATGAGATTACAAGGGAATTTCAGTGAATATCAATGGTGACCTATTTTTCCCACCTTTTGAATAAAAAAAATAATCAAAGAGAGAAATATTTATTAAAAATATTTATAAACCCCAGAATTAAATAAAAATAAAGTATTACGTAACAAAAAAAGTGGTTTTTTTAAAAAATAAAACAATTAAAATTTTACATTTTCCAGGGGGAAATAAGATTTTGAACTAAAAAACATATATAGTTTTTTTACCGATTTTCTCTCACATTTACCCTAGACAATCTGTATTTTTAATGAGTTAAGTTTTCCGTTCTTTTAAAAATATTTAATTCTATTATTTTCCCCAATCAAAATATTATAATGTACTAAAAATATATTTATTCCCTTTTAGGAATGACCTTGTATGTGCATTTTGTTTTTCGGTTCAGATATTATAAATGCAAATTGCTTTCCCTAGTTATTCTGGAATTACTTTGAATCAAAGGATTGTGTTTTTAGTTTTATTATATAAGTAATGAAATATTTAATTAAAAATATAGGATCAATGAAATATTAGTTTTATAACTGATATTTGTAATTTTAATCCTACATTCCATCTGCTGATTTTATATACCAAATATTAACAAATAATCTTAGGGATTTGCGATTTCTAATTTAAAATATCGATACTGCTTTTATACTGTCATAGATTCTCATATCTGTTGCCTAATTTGATAATTCATGATAGGCAATCTAAAGATTTATTGCAAAGAAATGAGAAAAGTAATCAACTTTGATAAAAGAAAGAAATTGGAAAGGGAATAGGACTCTAAGTGCTAACTCACTGAAATTTATTTTTGAAAAAGTTAAGAACTCTCCTAAGGATTGCACATTTTTTTATAAGATGTGACAGAACAGTATTTTTTCATTTAACATTTCTTAGACTTTATTACTTTTAACGCTACATTTCCACTATTCTAAAAAGAGATCATGGGCATTTCTCTTTAATCAAATAAATTGATACAAATTAGAATGACCTTTTTCTTTGGGTTGACTTTTTGTGTGATATGAGCAACTTAATATTTTTATTTGCTATATGAGATTCATAATTAAACATTAGTAACACAGAGCGGTCGCAAATTGTTGGGTTATAGTAATTGTTTAGATGTATAACATTTAGCTGAGTTGGCATAATAAAACATTATATTTTGCCCAACTACTTGGCTTATATTTTAAACAAGTAGCTTAAATTTAGTATTAAGAAAATAATTAAAGTATAGTAAAATAATGGTTTTTCTTATTTGTAGTTAAACAGTCAGGCAATGACCATCGTTAAAAAAAATTAGGTAAAAATTTATAAAATTTGTTTAAAATCCTCCCCTGTTTGATTGGTCACTCTGGGCGATCTCTATATAGTCGGCTAGGCCCTTATTGGCTCCCCTGAGCTCGTAACCCGGTCAGTAGTCTGTATCACGAAAGGTCCACATTATTTAAGTTTACTACCCAACATGGTTCCTTGAAGTCTGGCATATAGTTGAAATAACCATTCATTTGGTTTTATGGTGGCGTTACTATTGAGCCAAGCTGGAATATCTGTCGCTGGACCAGATGGTGCCAGTGGGAAGGAGGGGTTTGAAATGTACAGGTGGTATGACGAAGATTCCGCGTCACACCACATACTGAGAATTAGGTGAGTTCTAGATATTGATTGAATTATATTGCGGAATATTAAAGATGTGGTTCTGGACGTTATAAATAACAACTTTTGTGAAAATTGAATCAGCTACAACCTTCCTTATATATAAGACATAATCTATTTTTTTCTATTTAAGAGAGTTTTTTCGATTATGAATAATGTTAATTAAAAAAAATAGTACATATTTTTTTTATTTAAATTGCATATTACGTTGTTTTAAGGGAATTTACAGAATTGTAAAAATGAAGAAATAAAATAAAAACCTAAAAATTATTCGATACTATAAAAACACTCCCCGTTAATTTTTACCTACGGCAAGGATAAATTGATAGGTAAATACCCAATTATAACAAACAAACCTGTTGTAAACCTATATTCAACAGGTAGACAGACACCTGTGCCTATAAGAATTTAAACCGCTGACATTCAAGGATGGTATATCCCGTCTCCAAGGATCTACAGTATTTCTAGTAATACACTCAATTTTTAAGTTTCACAATATTTTTAAATTTGAAAGGTCTGAAATATAACTTTCACGTTATCTCGTCATAATCAATTCAAATTTGAAGGCAAAATTATTTAATTTTTTATGAAATGAAAACATCTTTACAATTGTAAAAATAGCTTGAACGTCAGTTAGGCAAAGAAAATAAATTCCTATTTAGTTAAGTCATGTTAATTAACAAAATATTAATTTGTAACTAGATTATTAATTCTCTCATTTTATCTAAAAAACGCGATGAAAAATATTTCCGTTGCCTTTGTTTAGAAATACAGTTTTAGAAAATAGCTGCTATAATGTTGTTTACTTCTTCGTGTATTAAATTATTAAAGTGTAATCTTTATAAAATATGCAAAATACATGAATTTTTCGATGGAAAAATAATAGTATGCTCTACATATCCATCGCTCAAGATCTAATTTTGAAGCTTCTTCCAGAAGTTTTGAATCTTATCTGTATGATTGTAAATAAATTATGAAAAATTGAGTATTACATCTTGAGAGTAACAATGCTTTAAAGAACATTTTTATCCACATATAATGGCCACTATAAGGATTCATCTAAATTTGGCATAAACAAGTCATAAAATGTCTAGATAAGAAGAAGCCATTGAAAAGCATTATTATGAATAGAGAAGCCAGTTTCACTCAAGGAGCTGAATGGCTAAAGGATTTATGGGACAATAGAAGTATTTCGAAATACTTATGTGCTTATCTAAAATGAGAATTGCAAAACATGATGTATTCTAGCAAAACTGAGAAATCTCTGTTCTTATAGGACGTTTTGTACTAGTAAGTGAAAAGGAAACCTTATAAATGCAATTGGGATTCTCCCAAATCTTTATATTTGTCACGTATCATTTAGGTCTACCTATATCTAAAGGGCCATTTTGAATGAATTATTTTAATCTTGTAGTCTGCTGCAAATCAAGTTCTGTGGTAAAATGCAGAGATAAAATTTTTAATATATTTTCCCTTAAAACAAGTTTTACACGAAACTGCTGTCATAAGTTAACAGGCCCTAACTCCTATTTTTTTAATTAATTTTTTATCTTCTACAATTTGTCCTTCAAAACACACCTTTTTATGACATTAAAAATCCATAAATCAAATACAATGGTGAGTTTTAGTGAAATTTATATTGGACCTATCTTCAGTTCAATGCGGTTTTTAATAAAAGAAGGCCTTACATGCAAGTAAATACTATAAAGGCTCTAAATCCATGATGAGTTGCATATAGAAAAACATGTTAAACTTACACGGTAAAAAAAATATCACTATTACAAAAATAAAATTTTGTACATGCAAACAACTACTTTTGGATAATAAAAGCCTTTTAAAGTATCAAAACTTTGGTGCAGCTGATAAATTTGATTTTTTTGTTTCTTGTAAAGTTTTTTTTTTTTTGGAGTTAGGTCCTTCTTTCTTAAGATGGCAGGATACATGTTGATTAATGTTTTGTTTACCAAATTTCATAAATAACATAAGGTGAACCATACTTGTTACACCTCATTAAATGTAACCATTTGAGAAATACATTAGAATCTTTCATTAAATAAAAATATGTCAAGGGTATGTAAACTGATACACAGAATATGTTTTTGTTATCATTAGAGATTTTAATAATTACACCACATTTATTATAATTGAATCGTTCACAATAAACTAATAATTTTTTTGCCTGTACGAAGGAATTTAAATCTACAGCCATCTGATTAAAAATCATATATTAAGACACCTGTGTTCTTACTAGTAAGAGACATAATTTATGTAAATCTGTATTTACTAAAATGTGTAATTAAATTAAACATGTCAAAAAAATTATGGTTATAATTAAAAACATTTTCTTAAATGGTATAATTTCACTTTAATGTATGTTATATATTTACTTGGATCATTTTCAATTATATTCGAAGTATACATTCTTAAAGAGAAAATGCTTTCGGATAAAGTTAAATATTTAAAAACAACCGTAAATCGACCAAATTTATATTAAATACAGATAACGATGAAGAAATTTAAAGATATAATTCAATTCCATAAAATTAAGAAACTGAATAAAATTTGTAAATAATTAAACTTTTCGGAAAATTAATAAATATGTAAATTCTTTAACACTTTACTTCTTTCCAGTAGTAATTTATTTTTATGTTGTTCAAATATATTTTTCAATTACTTTACAAAAATATGCTTAAGGTAAAATATAATTAATAATTTTCTTTTTGCAACTTTTATTATATTTATTCACTTCGTATATTATTATGAAAAAATTGCCTATTTTATAAATTATCGTATATACAACTATATTTTATTATTAAAATTTGTATTTTGCATCAGTTAGATTGTCATAATAAATTATTACATTATTTTTTTTAATTCTTGAAGGTGTCGCCAAAATTATTTTTAAAACCTTGTTGTCTGTGGCATATATCCAAGACGCCCTGGGGTTATATTGCAATCTTCTTAAATTTAGATGAAATATTGTTGAATTTCTATTATAAAAATTGACATACCTGAAATATTTAATAAAGAAGTTGTTATTACTTTAATTTTTATTTATTATTAGTTTAAAATATATAATTATTTTTCGTAGAATCAAAAGTCTGATAAAAACTTTTTTTTAATGATTAAAGCACATTGGCGCGTCTGCTGTTCGTTAATGTCTGTTTTAAATAAATAAATTTTTATCGGTCTCTATTTTCATGCATAACTCTAAAAAAAGATTACAAAAAATCTGAAAATTAAAAAAAAAATCAATAAACATGATAATAAAAAAAACCTGAAAGGTACATAACTATATTATCGAAATAACCATTTTTTTAATTTAATTATTGTGTACAGCTGACCATATGATATAACTATTTTTTTCTAGAAAGGTTTAACGCATGGGTTAGTCTAACCAGAATCAATACCATTCTTTTCAAAGTAGCATATCTTGTCTCTGGAAATTGTATAAAAAAGAATAATCCTTCTATTGTATCTCTATTCGATGGATGAGATGATTTCGCTCCCATAATTCTCCTACGATTTTTTCTCTCTCTCTTGTAGTTAAATTCTTATCTAATCAATTTCCGGTCTATTTCTTCCCTTTCTAGCTTACGTTTTTTTGCCCTTCTTCATTTATGTGCAACGTGTTTTTTTAACTACATTTTTTTATTCAAACCAACTTAAATTTCGCTTTCATTCCTAAAAAAATGTAGGTACTTAAAATAAGCAAAATTTCATTTTTATGTACATTCTCCAAGTATAATTGTTACGATTTATATTTTAATTTTAATAAAGGTATGTACTACTACTTTTTGAATATGTGAAGATTGTTTGGTTGAATTAACGTCCACTTGAGCTGCACAGTGGCTATAAGAGACGATCGGGGTATATCCCGAAGGAAAGTCCCGGGAGCACTGCCTGGTAATTTTGAGTCATGGTCAGATGACGAGAACAGCAAATGAACCGACACCCTGCGTAACCTGACATAGACTTGAAGAGAGCGACGAACTTATCGTGAACTAGTCCCTTCTATACAGTGGATAATTTTCGGCGAGAGAAGGGCATCTGACAACCTTCCGATCACAAGATTTCTACACACCTGCTTCGAATTGAGCCCGCACCTTTACCTGTGCTGAGTCTTATTAGAAGCCACCTGAGCCACGCAGGCTTGAGTACGTAAAATCGCTAAATTTTAAAATATTATCAATTCCAAATTTTGCATGCATTTTCATACTAGGCTAAATAAAGATTGAATTTTTTATTGACCGAGGTTTAGAGAAGTCACTGTTTTAACTCGACCTTTCAGCATTTCGTCTGTTTGTCTGTCTATAAATTTGTTTTTACCAACGTTTACGACCAAACGTGTTCCTGGATTTTCTTCAAATGTAGTATGGATGTTGCTTGATGTTATTAATATCAACGTATATGTTTTTAAATACAAAAAATAATTATTATTAATTTTGTTTGGTCTCGAGGCTTACTGTTTCCAGAACTATTAAGTATATCAGGATTGTAGTCTGTACTGAATTTATACACAATTTTCCACTTTAAAATTTTAATTATACACATTTATAAACGGCTAAGTGGCTTTCAGGTACTCGCCAACAGGAATAGAAATCGCGTTATTCACATAAGAGGAGTGTGTGTGATTGCTTGTGTTTATGTTATGTACAAATATACTTAACCATGCAGGAGTCGGGCTGCTCAATGCAAGGTGAATAGAATTGAAGGTGAGACGAATTGTAAAGATACACTTAAACCTGTTTTTGTGCGGTCTTTTTTGTGCGATTTTTTTTGTGCGGTATATGAAAATTTCAATCAAATTGGAACATAATTAATTATCTGGCTACCATATAATTAATACTGCTTGTATATTGACATATACAAGCGTCTAGTGAAACAACAGTCGTCGCAAAAACCGACCACTGACTACATGGTAACTGAAAAAAAGTCAACTCTAAACGAGTGCGAGGTATCTTCAAGTGACGAAAGCGATTTTGAACCAAGTTCGCGTATTGTCAGACTACGAAGGTTAATGGTTATAAGTTTTGAAAAGTTTTTTATGTGTAAAATAAGTACATATGTAAATAAAATGTTTACAAATGTTCGCATGTGTATTTTCTAAATCAGATTATAAAAGGTTTGACGAGATTCCAAGTAGCTGTCAAGCCTCGTGTCTTGATTTCGTTTAAAAAAGCAATTCCTAGTTATTTCGTAAAGTTTTGAGTAATTTTCTATGTGAGACTTTTTTTATGCGGTCCCTATCCACCGCATAAAAAAAATGTAATTGTGTTGCGAAAACTATTTTTTATAGCTACTCGTAAAGTTTTGTGCGAATTTTTTATGCGTTTTTTTTATGCGGTCCCTATTTACTGCACAAAAACAGGTTTGAGTGTACTTACTAGAAGGACACCAATTAATATTAATGACTTTCCCTTATTACGTATGAGAGGATCGCAATAACTAACAAATGATGGATTCTACCGGACAATTTCGCTCATAGCGATAAAAGGGTGTCCGGGGGTTCGAGTGGTTTGTGGTTAATTTTCTTTATGTTGTTGTACTACTCGGGGAGGTAAGAATTTTTTTTTACCGCAAGTGAAAAGATTTATGAAAATTATGTAAATTTATTATGTAATTTAAATGTTTAGATAAACAGGCTATACATTCAATAATATGTAAATTTATTCATATGTTAAGATGAACATACCTTATTATATTCTAGTCGAGTGTGTGCTTTCCTTATATAAACAGCAAGAACTAGTAGGAATAAAATACAGATTGTTAACAACCGCAGAAAATTACGGGTCCTTGAATTATGTGGCCCTTTGAAAGGTTTAATGAAAAATAATCGAATCAAATCGCGAAGTGCGGAGAAGAGACGGCTCCTAACAAGAATACGCCATCCCAGATCTTATCTTTCAAATTTCGTCCTACCTCCAATACGATTCACCCTCAATTGCGTCTTTCAGGCACAGCCAGACCACTGCAGGGTTAAGGATCATTTAACAGAAAATGTGATATTTTACATTTCAAAAATGATAAGTTAAAATTATTATTTTTCAAGTGTTTTATTCTACATAAATATGTGAAAAATACTTAATTTTGAGTTTGGAAGTCCTCGTCATCTACGTCTCTTATGATGGCACAATTTTATTATTTTATTTTAAAAACTAGTATTGTAACTCTAAACTCTGATTTTATATATTTGCTTACACAACCCCACAGTTGCTTTTACAACGGAATAGATAAATTTAAAAGATACTTATAATTAAATTTTTTTATACAGAAGCTATGACAAATTAAAAATTCGACAAAAATCTAAAATCGACTAACGTAAATGTAAAGTGATTCCGCTTCTTAAGAATACATTTATCACATTTCATGAATCAATTGCCTCAGTTAAAATAAACATTCATTCAAAAACACTTTCTCTCTCGATATAAAATGCAGAGATCCATCTGTCATTTTTATTATATCGCAGAGATTAGCATTTTTAGCACTTTGTTTCTCATAAAACAATTGCTAGTTTTTTTTAGCAAACGCTATTTAGGTCCTTCTTTTATTATATCTTAGCATTTCTAGTTGAAATGATCGTATCTTCCAAATGGAAAGGCAATTACGATTTTACTTGCTTTCCCAACGAGCTAGTTCAGAGCAAAAAATTGACTAATAAAAAGAAGGAAAATAGCGAAGCAATATTTTTCGGAAAGTGTAAATAAACAAGTTTCAAGAAATGAATAAATTTTGTCGATGAAACTTGACTTAGAAAACTACATAGGATTTTTTAAAAAAATTAACTTCTATGTTTTTATATTGTTTAAAAGCAAACTCAAACATTTATATTCGTTACTTTATCAAAATATGTTTTTACCTTTGATTTTTTAAATCTATTAATAGGTTTTCAAACCTTTACATAGATTATATAAGTAGAGGAAAATGTAAACATTTAAACGATTTAAAGATTAAATAAAATATGAATTAAATATTCATGCATGAAAACGTCGATTATTGTTTTTTTTTAGTTTTGAACTACCATTGTTTAAAACAAATTTGACTTTTCAAAATGGTGAACTACAGAAAAAGATTTAGAAAAGATTTAGTAATAAAACAGTCCCCTAATAATTAAATATACTGAGTTTTTAAGAGTTGACGATTGTTATTTATTCTATCTTAATTAAGTTACTAATTTGACTAAAAAAGTTGTTTTTTGTTTTATAATGTCTTTTACTTGAAAAATTCAATGAATCCCACAAAAAAACCATTTTATCCCATCTATGAATCGAGGTAGTTTACCTTAAAAAAATAATTATTAAAAATATTTAGAAAAATTAGAATTATATAAAAATATACGATTATGTTTTCAATAAAGAAGTGAACGTTTTTATAATATTTTATTTTTATTTCCTAAGAAAAATTAAAATTTGAACGTTAAAAATCGAGTTTCACCTTATCCTATAGTTTATATTACACTAGTTATTTATTCATTATATCATTACTATTAAAAATTAAAAGTCATAGTTATGTTTCTAAGTATCTTCTGGGAAAATGACAAATGTAAAAAAAGGTATTTTTTCCAATTGTGTTAAATAAGATTAAGCCATTAGAAAAAATAATACATGCAAAAATACCCAGCAAAAAAAGTCAGCATAAAACTATCATCAAAATTTTGAAATTGAAAGTTTTATGCAGAAAAACTGCAGTTTTTTGAAGATCTATAAAATTAAAGTTTTTTTTCTTCAATATCCTTCATAAAAACTGTAAAACACCTTCATAAAAACCTGCAGAAAATCTTCAATTTTTAATCGTGGAGAGAAAATGCAGATATTTTAAAGGTTTTATGCAGGAATATTAAAAACTTAAAAAAAACTGCAGTTTTTGTTTCAATATCCTTTATAAAACCTTCAAAAAACCTTCAATTTGACAATTTTGATGAAGGTTTTATGCTGACTTTTTTTGCTGGGTATCCATCATTTTCGTGTGCTGTTATATATTATCAATTTTTTAATATTGTTGTCCGTTTCATAGTATTATTGGAACGTATACTCAAATTAACATAATATTTGAGTTTAATCATTAATTTGGCAAGTGCATTCTAAACTCATTGATTCTAATGTAAACTCGTAATTCTAGAAACAATTTTTGTGACTAAAATAAAATAGATTACGTTTCAGAATAACAAAAACTATATATAATTTCTTAACATCCTTCATAATTACAACGAATATTTTTTTGTTTAACTATTAGTTTTGTTCGTGGATCTTAAATGTTATCAACATAAAAACAAAACAAAAATAATAAAATGATCCTCATAAATGCATGAATAAATATTCATACACTATTAAAACTCCTCGACTTTCAAAAACTTTTTCTGTTTTTCTAGTTATAATATTGTTTACCTGAAAACTGAGGTAAATTTACAAAACGCAATTTGAATATAAACGTAATTTTTAATAGTAACAAATATTTATTTCAAAGCGATATTTGTTAACTAAAACACACTATTCATAAAAATATTGTTTTGAACTATTAATAAAAAAAAATAGTTTCCTGAATATTTTATTAGGTATGTTATACCGGAAAATGCCCAGAATAAGAATTACTTATTTAATTATTTAAAAATAATTAATTATATTTCAAGATATAATTTAAACCTATTATTCTTTAATATTGCACTAAATAAAAAAAATGATTTTCCTATAATTCACGGATAAAATGAAAAATATCCTTATTAAAACTAATATACTATGAAATATCGGGTTGAATTAACCAAATTTACTACGGGTTCTTTATTTCCATTTTAAATTGGATTTTTCCCCTAATTAATATTTTTTTAAACAGTTGTTTTAAATTTCAGGTTCAGAATCTTTAATATTCAGTGCATTGTATTTAGTGTAATTTATAATTACTAAATCATCAAACTGCTGAATTTGACTCTAGTGTAAATCTCAATAAATTTAGCATACATTTAACATAGATATTCATCGATTTCTTGTACTGTTATTGAAAAGTTACGTATATAGTTTCCTATTATAATTTTAATACTAAGCATATTCGCAAGGGATCTTAGAGTATATGAAGAAATGTAAATTTAGCAAACCCATCAACACAGGAGCTGATAAAGTCGTTTCAGATATGTTAATATTGCAGTCATAAGGGTATGATTTTTGTCACGTAAAAGGGAAACGACGCCTATATTATGTAGTCAATAAACAGCCAATTTAGGAATACCTATACAATAGAATGAATAATGTTATGTTAAAATGCTATTGGAAAGGATGATTCATAGTTTTGAACTACGTTTGTGAAAGTTAAGTAAAGAAGCTGTGGTTATATGGACTATAGAAAACAAAAATGTTAAATTTTGTTTAGAATTTATTTTTACTTTTTTATTCAGATGTTATTTTTAATCGATTTTCGACAATGACATGTCTTCAATCCTCAATTTGTATCAAATAGAATTACATGATTTATCAATATTAGTTATAAATTAAAATCACATAAGTTTTATTGAATTTTCTTTCCTGTATATATTCTTTTTGTTGATGATCTTAAGTAAGAATTAAAAATTCAGTCAATTGTGATTATGATATGTTTATAACTTACAGAGCAATTTTATGTGTGATTTTCAATAATGTACTGTATCTATACATGATATGCACGGGCTCGAAATATATATATACAGTCAAACCTCGGTATAACGAACCCGGGATATAACGATCCCTCGGTTGTAACGAACTTTTCAATTGGTCCCAACCGAACTCCTATATCACTAATGTATTTTCAAATGCTTATAACGATCTTCAAAAGTAAGGAATTCGGATGTAGCGAACTAAAATTCACACTTTTCCAGTATAGTTTCAGGTTTTTTCCAAAAATTTTACTCGCCCCGACCACATTCCTACCCTTTGTTCATTTGACAGAAGCCAGGTCCCTCAAAGGTGACAATAGAATTCCCTGCTCAGCTCCTCCCCTTTCCCCGTTCAACGGGTTTAGCATACATTCTTTGCCTATTCCTTTCATTCTATTGCTGAAGATTATCGTTTAACTTGTGGACTTGACTTCGCGTAAGTTTAAAATCGCTCCTGTTTGCTAGTGTCTTTTCCATTGAGGATAAAGCGAAAATTATTAAGAGAATAGAAAACGGTGATTATCGTTTATCTACAGATATTGCATACGAAGGAGGTGTTAGTTCAGGTCCTTCAATTTCTGATGCTAAGGGTAAGGCAGCTGTGAACATTTTGCATAATTTCTTAGCAACAGAAACTGTGGATAAGAATGTAATGGACTCTTTTGATGCTTTCAACAAAAAATCAAAATTTCTTTTCATACTTTAGATAAATAAATTTAAGAAGTAAAAATAATTTAATTGTTTAATTGTTTTTTAAGAACAAATATTTCTTTTACTTTATTATTGCTCATTACTAATTGCAATTCAGTGTTCAGTGTAAGTAATTTGTTTCGCACAAAACGTGTTTAAGGACTTTAGGAAGTTTTTATATCGTCAATATTTGAAAATTCGGATATAGTGAACCCTCGGCTATAGCGAACTTCTGAACCAGTCCGCTGAGGGTTCGTTATAACGGGGTTTGACTGTATATATATATATATATATATATATATATATATATATATATATATATATATATATATATATATATATAACATTTGGAAATATAATATATATATATATATACAGTAGACGCTCGTTTTTACGAACTCGTAAGGAACAACCAAATTGTTCGTAAAATCGGAAGTTCGTAAAATAGAATATCGTTAGAAGTAGGTAAATTGCATGCTTATTTTTATTAAACTGTCTTCTCTTTATAAATAAAGCAGTATTTAGAGATAATACATATTAGGAAGTAAAGTTATATATAGTTATACTATGTAAGAAATAATTATAAAATAAAATAGTTAAATAGAAAATAATTAGTATACCTTTATTGATGACAAATCAAGCATCAGAATAATCGCTATTTTTTCTGTTTTAAAACAACGTCTTAGAAAATACATGTTTTCATTTTATCGATGTTTGAAAGCATTTCACTATTGTTCTCCTCAAAAAAGAGCCTTAGTCTTGAAAACCATTCAGTTTCCTGAAGTTCAAACCATGTCTGGATTTTAATTTTGGCAGCCAACCGTCCGATGCCTTGAAGTCTTTGATGTTGAGGTTTAAAACAAAGCAGTTCAATTTTTCCTTAAGCACATTACCATAAATCGGAATGTTCGTTCCTATAATTTTCCTCATTCAAGCAAGCAAAGCTTTTTCCAGTTTGGGATATTTTGCTGCTCTAAAATATTTTCGAGAGGGGCACTCTTGCTGGTCTTGTTTGCATATCCAACGATTTTTTCTCGTGCCCTTAAAATTATTTATAGGCTATTCTTTGGAATTCCATATTTTTTTGAGATTTCTGTCTTGCTTAAAATTTTCTCGTCTAATTCTTTAAAAAAATTTTTTTGCCTCAGCAGATAAACGAGTGCGTTTGTTCAACTGCGACATGAGTAAATTTCCTCAGCTAAAACTGGCTCAAACTCCCTCTGGACTCACACGAAACTTCAGACATTTAGGGTCCAGATGAAACTAACCAGCTACAAAACATAATCTTATAACAAAGCACCCCTTTTCCCGCTCGACATTGACACATGCTTATTGAATGTAGGGGAGGGGTAAAGATTGACGTCAAAGTGCCACTTTCCAATCACATACCTGCTACCCATCTGCTGTTGGCCCCTGTAATTTTTCTCAGAATGGCCTTGAAATGTTTGTATGTGTTGCTTTGTTACTCCCTAAAGATATGAGATTTTAAACTTTGTCTGATGTCAGGTAAACGCTAGTGAAGTATGAAAATGAGTTCACAAAAAAGAGATTTTTCAAAGTTTTAGTTCGTAAATGAGAATTAAAAATAACATTATACCTATGAGACCATGTTCGGGACCAAACACTAGTTCGTAAAATCGTGAGTGTTCGTAAATTAGACGTTCGTAAAAACGAGCGTCTACTGTATATATGTAATGATTATTATTTAGATTTGCAGTCGTTAGTTATTTAATGATAAGTTCCATGATGCAGGGATAAAACTGATGGCCGATGATCAATTCAAACATTTATTTCTCCGGACTTCACAGCCCGACTTGCTAGCTCGAGGTTACATCGTGAATCTGTCTTTCAAGATGGAGATTATGAGAAGGAGACTGGACCGTGGACGCCTCTGATTGGTTCATCTCGGTTTTGGTTCGCATTTTTAGGTTTGAGTTCAGGATTTTGAAGTGGCGTGGGTGGGAAAGCAGTCACATGAGAGATGCTTTTGTACTGCGAATAGGGGGCGATATCCATAGTTAAAGAAAGTTAATTAAAGTACATTTTAAAGTTGGGAAGAGTTATAAAATATATTACATATCCTCCCACGCAAGAGTGTTACCGACCCGCAGTAGTATACTCATGCGCGAGAACAATATGATAAAATATTGAGGTGAAACAAATGGTGGCCATCCACTGGATCACATTAGGTTTGGAAATTGTTTTGACTACAAAAAAAAGTAAAATTTAAAATTATTAGGTGTCCAAAGTCCATTCTCCACAAC
Organism: Troglohyphantes excavatus; assembly: GCA_963932185.1. Classification (NCBI taxonomy): domain Eukaryota; kingdom Metazoa; phylum Arthropoda; class Arachnida; order Araneae; family Linyphiidae; genus Troglohyphantes; species Troglohyphantes excavatus. The sequence continues at coordinate 55,025,172 of OZ010672.1, read as the reverse complement.
AAATTTGATGTAACATTTAACTCTTAATATGTAAATATTCTTGAAATATCAACATATCTCAAATAACATATTAAATTACAAAAAGGATGTGCGTACAATATATAAAAACATTTTGTTGAACTATAAACGAAACAATTTGTTTAAACATGTAAAAATAAAAATATTAAACTAAATTTAGATATACTGTGTGAGACTTCACCAAGTATTTTTTCACCATATGTGGGAAAAAGTATTTGTTACACATAATAAAAGTAAAATATATGTTACATATAATGAAATTAAAGTATCTGCATATAATGAAAAATAAACTATCTGTTACCTATAATGAAATTAAAGTATCTGCATATAATGAAAAATAAACTATCTGTTACCTATTATGAAAAATAAACACTTTGTTACAAATATTGAAAAATTAACTAGGGAACATTGATTATGCTGGATTTCTTTTTCTAAATTCGTTTTAGTATATAATTTTTTGTTTTTATCTCCTTTGGAGATGTTTAAAACATAATATAATTTTTTGTTTTTATCTCCTTTAGAGATGTTTAAAAAATTTTACAGTTCCTCTAGAAAATAAAAACACGCAAATATTTCAAATGATATCTATCAATTATTCCTCCCAAATGAACCTCAAATTTCAATATTTATATGAAGTGTGGACATAGAACGTTAAAAAACTAATATCAAACACTCATTTAACTAAAAACTGAAGTAACTCAAAGTTAGAGTAACAAGCGATAGATCCCCTAAAATGTTGCTATGTTTGTTAAGATGGGACATTGTAACAAAATAATATTAAAATTTGAAGGTACTAATAAACAATACTAATAACTGTAAACTACTGTAAATTTGAATATAATTATAACCCTAAATATAGCATTAACCTTATTCATTTTTATTGACATTAATACGTTACGGTTATTAAACTACTACTAAACAATAGCAAATTAAAATCTTTATCCCTCGAAAAATACACTCAAATATTTCCTCTACAAACAGACTCACACGTATGACATTTTGCAGGGTTAGTTGCCTAACAAAAGCTATGAGGGGACTAGACACCTATCCGTTTTGGCTATAAATAATGACTTCATTCAATGGATGATTTAATTAGCTAGAATCTGCAGTTGGTTGGGTCAATCGACCAAAATATTAAAACCATGTTAAATTACGGTTGCAAAAATAAAGAAATTTTTAATATGAAAAATATAAGCATTATGTAACATAACCAAAACAAATGGGTGATTCCTGACCATTTTTTGACAATCTGAGAATATTTTTAAACTCAAGAGGCCTATGACACGAGGTAGCCCAAACGCCTTAATTATATACAATGACTGTTAAAGTATTGTTTACCCAAAATTCTTACTATAGAAATGTTATGAATGCAGAATATGAATATAGTTAAACAATTTGTATCTGTTCAAAATAAAAATAAGTTTCTTAAATGTAATTATAATATAATAATAAAAATATGATTATCATACAATAATAGAAAATGTGAATATCATATAATATAAAAAAGAACATATACAAGTGAAAATACGTTTACCAAATTAATCAATTTAAATAATTCAGTTATGTAATAAAATTAAAAATATTAATAATTTGTTAATAATATTGCAACAATTTGCAGGATTTCATTAATTTACACTTAATATAAAAACAACAATGATGTTAAAATATATGAAAATCCTTAAACAACATTTTGCAAAATTTAATAATTTTCATTCATTTTATATTTTAAAAATACTTTGAATACAAATATAAAATTGAAGTTATATAAAATTTCTTTAAAAAAATATCCCATAACACCAAGAACTCTCAGATAACACATTTAAATTTAGCCACACTTTTCCAAACAAACCTTTTTTTAACAGATCTCATTATTTATCATCTAAGTTGCACACATTTTTTTGTTTTAGAATAATGCTTGGTTCCTTACTGTGATAGAATAATTGTTGCTCGTGAATATTTTGATTTTAATCGAAGAGTATAAAATGTATGTCACACTCCGAAATAACGCGGAAATTCGAAAGTCACTTTCTTTGAACACATTTTGTTTTCCCGTCTTCCACACTAAGGCAGAAAAATATGGTGTTTATTTTGTTAGGCAACTGACTCTCCTCTTTTCTCCGAGGGGTGGGTGAGTGGGGGACTGTCTCAATAGTTTTGTGTGTATTTTCAGGTCAGTTAAAGAATTTCGGAATCGCGATTGGAAGAATATTCACTTGTTAGAAAACATTTTATGTTGAAGTGTTTAATTTCACAACAGGTTGTTGGTTGCTCTGCGAATATTCGATGGCTGTTGATATGCGATGATACAGGAGTGTTTCTGGCCAAATGGATGTTTGGGTCTTTCTGCAGAAATAGGACCGTTGATGACACAGGAGTGTTTCTGGCCAAATGGATGTTTGGGTCTTTGTTTTTGCATGGGTTCGCTTGGCGGCACGGCGAGTCGTGGATGCTCCACGTTGCTGATCAGACTTCGGGATGTCGATGAAAGGCATTCTCCCCCGCCGTGCGTCGTCATCCGATGTTTTCGCTTCCATCTCGGCATTTAATTTGGTTTGGTTTGTGGTTAGTCCTCGCTGTGGTAGTCTGCATTTCTTCATGTTCGGGATTCTCGACCGCTGTTGTTTTCATTTTCATCTCGGCATGGGAGTTGGTTTGTGGATAGTCCACGCTGTGGAAGCAGGCATTTCGTCTGGATCGGTAGTTTCGGCCGTTGCTGGCTGGCTTTGTTTATACTTCTCGTCGGCTCTGGATTACGTCGTTTAAAATATTATGCGGTTTCCTCGTACAAGAAATCCTTTCGGCTTCTGTAATGATTATTATTTAGATTTGCAGTCGTTAGTTATTTAATGATAAGTTCCATGATGCAGGGATAAAACTGAGGGACGATGATCAATTCAAACATTTATTTCTCCGGACTTCACAGCCCGACTTGCTAGCTCGAGGTTACATCGTGAATCTGTCTTTCAAGATGGAGATTATGAGAAGGAGACTGGACCGTGGACGCCTCTGATTGGTTCATCTCGGTTTTGGTTCACATTTTTAGGTTTGAGTTCAGGATTTTGAAGTGGCGTGGGTGGGAAAGCAGTCACATGAGAGATGCTTTTGTACTGCGAAAAGGGGGCGATATCCATAGTTAAAGAAAGTTAATTAAAGTACAATTTAAAGGGGGGAAGAGTTATAAAATATATTACACACACACATATATATATATATATATATATATATATATATATATATATATATATATATATATATATATATAACATTTGGAAATATAATATATATATATATATATATATGTATATATATATATATATATATATATATATATATAACATTTGGAAATATAATATATACATATATATATATGTATATATATATATATATATATATATATATATATATATATATATATATATATATATATATATATATATATATATATATATATATATATATATATATATATATATATATATATATATATATATATATATATATATATATATATATATATATATATATATATATATATATATATAACATTTGGAAATATAATATATATATATATATATATATATGTATATATATATATATATATATATATATATATATATATATATATATATATATATATATATATATATATATATATATATATATATATATATATATATATATATATATATATATATATATATATATATAACATTTGGAAATATAATATATATATATATATATATATATATGTATATATATATATATATATATATATATATATATATATATATATATATATATATATATATATATATATATATATATATATATATATATATATATATATATATATATATATATATATATATATATATATATATATATATATATATATATATATATATATATATATATATTATATTTCCCCTTATTAAAAAATTATATAATTTAAATATATACATAAAAATAATATTTTTGAAAAATAAACTCAGTAAACAGATTTAGATGTCTTATTAAAATAACTTTCGCTTAAAATGGTCGTTTTATAATCTTATATATATTTTTTATACACTTTTAAAATTTTATAATTTGTATTTTTATGTCGTAAATTTTAAAATGAATAGATCTGGTACATCTTTTATATTTATTTAGACGTCTTCTTTTATTTAGACAAACAGCAATCTAGAACTACGCAACTAAATTAAATAGTATGATCAGATCATAGTGTTAAAATATTTCGGAAATATTTGTGTTAAGAGAATTAGAAAATATTATTGTTAAACTAATTCGACAATATTAGTATTTAAGTAAATAGAAAATATTTGTGTTACAATAATTAGAAATGTAATTAGTGTTACAATAATTAGAAATGTAATTAGTGTTACAATAATTAGAAATGTAATTAGTGTTACAATAATTAGAAAATGTTATTAGTGTTAAAATAAATAGAAAATTTTATTAGTAAAAAATCAAACAAAAATATAAAAAAGAGTTTTGCATACATAATATTAAACTGTATTTAAAACTTTACTAATATAAAGTTTTGTTATTGCTAAAGTTGCGTCTTACTAATAAATAGATATAAATTCGGAACTATAATGGTTTTGAGCACCTTTTATTAATATTAAAATTGATGAATTTAAAATAGTAATTAGAAAAGAAAATAATTTTTTTAAATGTATATTTCTTCTTAGGTTGAAGTGAATTATATACTAATTCACAATTGTTACAAAACAGAATATTTAAATTCGATGAAAGTATTTCAATGTTTGAATACATTAAAATAAATTTAAATATAACGACTAAAAAATGCCTCTTTCTCCCTCTAACAATATTCAACCGTACCGACAAAATGCAATTCCTATACAAATATATGTTTTTATTTCTAAAGCCTTTACTTAATCAAACTGGATAGGAAATAAATTAACATTCTCAACATTGTGGCTTTGAAATGATTGACATGTAATAAGAGAAATAACTTGGGAATTTTAAAGTTAATTAATAACCAGAAATGTTCTTGGATGTATGTGAATCACTATTCAATTAAGATGAAGAGAACGCATTCAAATGTTCTTCATTTCCTTTTGTGGTATTACTACATAATATCTTATGCTTTTCATTGCAACTTTCAATTTCATTAGTGTACATAATGGAAGCTTCCGAAGAGGAATTTAGAATAACTTCCTATTAATTTAATAAAGCAGATAAAATTATTTATTGTTCATGCGTCAGTTTTGACATGAAAGGATTGCTTTTGTATTTAAATTGTATTATTCTAACTAATATTTTAATGTTACTTTTATATACTTATATTTGAAAGTAACTATCTAAATTGAATCGTTCTTTTTGAAAAGGGATAAACTCCACACTTTTTCAAATTATTTATGAGAAACAAAAAACATAATTTAGTCCAATTTTAAAAGTTTTTTTTTAATAATTTTTTTAAGGAGAGATAAATTTACTTGAAATTGTCACGATTTCAAAATTTTACTATAATAGTTAGTAGTCTAAAAACATTGTTTTTCTTATCTGGAGATGACCCGTTTTCAAGATAAACATAGGTTTTTCAAGATAAACTACAATATGTTTTCATTTTTCTTTTATTTTTTTCAAATTTAATGTTTAAGAAACTTGCATAAACAGCGTGAGAACATAAACAAAAAAAAATACAAATTTAAATGACAAAAAGCCCCAAATAAATTAAAAATTTTCAGTAAACGTGATGGGCCAATCGTAAATTACCTGATAAAATTCTGATGAAGATCTGAGATGTATTGATGTAATTTTTTGTTACCCATAATTCTTTTCGTTTGTTTGGAATTTATCCATGGTAATTCATATTGAAACGGAATATACAGAAAAATAAGCTACAAAGATAAAAACTTCATTTAGTTTTAACCTCATGAATGCGATAATACTTGGGGAGTACTGGAGCGCGAAATAGTTAATGATTAACAGATAATAATTAATTAATATTTGTTAAATTAAAGATATAAGGGGGAATGTTAAAGAATGTTTGTAAATTTTAAGGCAATGAAGACACTACCTTTAAATTTTAAAATTGCTTTATTGAAATTTGGCAATAACCCTTTTTACACCCTTTAGACGCAACGAATCTTAACACATAAGTTATATAAAAAGAAAGATAATTTCATGGACCAGTGACGAATCGTACTTTCATCTCCTAAATAGCAAAGTTTTTTCTAAAAATGCATTTAAAATTCTAACAGAGTTTTTTAAACAAGCCGTTGATAGTGCTGCGATCTATGAGCAGAAAGTTAAACTTTTTTATTTTTTGGCCATAAAAAATTCGTTAATATATTTCACCCGAATGGGGGGGGGGGGGTTGTTATTAGATAATTATCACACAGGCATGCTAGTGTGTATAAATGTTAAAAACTACATGGCTCCCTAACTGTTAGTGCTATTTTTTAATATAGTTTAACGATTTGGGTAATATTCTCATTCCATTTCACATCGATTAATACAACATCGGTAAAGTTAAATATACACATTTAATATGAAATATAGCCAACAGCATATTTTGTGTGAGGCATTATTACACCGCTTTGTCAAAATGAAGCGCTCCAGTACTCCCCAAGTATTAATACAGTATGTTTAGAATACTTTCATTAAAATGCAAGCATGGGGCCTGGCATATAGCGGCTCCATTCCTTCAGCTTCATAACGATGAGTTCCTCTGCCTTTAATTCCTTTCCTCTTAATAAAATAGAAGATAGCTATTTCTAGAATGTCAGTTTACCCTAGTTCCTGGGCATCTGGAAATGCCAGTAGAAATAGACTAATAAATGAGAAGTATAAATTGCAAAGAGGGAGGGGGCTTCAACGATTTTGGAAGTTGGATCGTTCAGGTGTATCCTATATGCATCATACATCACTTAACAAGGATATTGCTTCCAATATGTGCGAAGATAAGCATTTTTAGAGAAAGTTCTAAATAGAGAAAGTGCTCGAATAGGAAGGTATAATATTACTATCTGTGAATTTTACGTGGTGAGGTTGAGAAATATGTTGATGACAATGAAATAAAAAATGAATATAAAATGACATGTAATGCTAGTCTATTTTTAGTGTGCAACTTAAATTGATAAGTAATCATTTCAACGTTGATTTATGAAAATTGAATATTTTTTTTAAAAACGTTGGTTTATTTGTATGCATTCATATTTTATACACTTCAGAAAGCTGTTAGAAAGATTCTGCTGAACTTAGATGTAAAACATAGTTGATACAAAAACAATAATATAATATTTTAAAAATTGTACTTAGATTTTTTTAAATAAAACAAGAATCCATTACTTGTAATCTAATTATTTCTGTTTTCTTATACCTTGTATAAAATATTTTTTTTAATTAAAATTTCATACATGTTAAAGGTAGTATTTACTTCAGCTATTCCTAACTGTACTTTTATGAAATAAAAAAAATAATAATACTTAAGAAATCTAAAACATTTCAAAACTACATAAATTAAAAAAAAAAGAACTTATTGCATTTATTACGCTCTTATTTATTATGGTCATTTAAATAAGAGCTTCAAAAAAATTCAGGTGCTAGTTTCATTTTATGAAATTTAACCCTCTGACGCTCATGAACGTGATATCACGTCCAGTGATCTTCAGTTTTCTAGCAATGCAACCAATTTCCAAACTCATAAAAATACATTGGTTTCATTTTATAAAATTTAACCCTCTGACGCTCATGAACGTGATATCACGTCCAGTGATCTCCAGTTTTCTAGAAATGCAAACCAATTTCCAAACTCATAAAAACACATTGGTTTCATTTTATGAAATTTAACCCTCTGACGCTCATGAACGTGATATCACGTCCAGTGATCTCCAATTTTCTAGCAATGCAACCAATTTCCTATCTCATAAAAATACATTGGTTTAATTTTATGAAATTTAACCCTCTGACGCTCATGAACGTGATATCACGTCCAGTGATTTCCAGTTTTCTAGCAATGCAACCAATTGCCAAACTCATAAAATACACCATTTTACAATATTTTCAATTTAAATATTTGAGGTATAATGTTTGTTATGTTAAAAGCTAGCTCTTTACAATTAATTAAAAAAAATAATATAAAATAGCTTGCTCAAGATTTTTTTAAAAAATATCCATGTAGGGAAAACAACTGTACAAGTGGTTTAAAAGCACCCCTTACTCCAATAAATAATTCAGTAAATCGATATTTTAATTAACATTTGATATCGCTATCACTCAAAATTATTTTAATAGGATTTATATTTTGTGTTAGTCATTAATTTATAAAGAGTTTTACATCATCAACTAAATACGGTATTAGAGAGCGGTATTAGAAGAGATACATAATCGTAAATAATCAATCTTAACAGTTTTTTTTTGCGAATAACTTCAGTAAGCTTTGAAACTTTCATTAATTAGACACATAGAAAACTAATCTTATCTTTGAACACTGAATCAATTTAAAATTTGGATAATATTTAAGAATCCGAAGCAAGTAATTCACTCATTTTCGTTGATTAGCAACTGATTAATGCGGTTCAACTGCTTAAGTGAAAATACAATTCATTAAGACTTTGTACTAAATTGAATACAGGCAACAAGTAATTGGGAGAAGATTGTCAGATTAGACGATTAGCTTCTAATAAATTTCGTATGTTGTGTGCAATTGAAAATCGTCTAATTTGATTTCAAATGCCTAGATTTTAGTTAATGCATAGCTTAACATTATATAAACTATTAAATAAGTTTGTATTATTTAATCATATTATATTTAAACAATACAATCGCTATTAAGCTTTCTTCTCTGAATGCATTGCTTAACAAAGTATTTAAATCCTTATAAATATTTAGTTTTAATTATATTGACATTAAACAGTGTTTAATATTTTTTTTTATGATTTTAGTGAAATAATTTTGATGTATTTAACATCGTACAATAAGGTGCTTTTAATGACAGTTTCAGTTTGGAAACTGTTTTAAGGGAAAGGTGTGTATGCACTGCATTTTAAATTTGGATACATGATATCCTTGCGAAAATATAACACTTGAGCTCTTACTATATTCTTCAAATTTCTACAACTTAACTAATCTAAGAATAATTAAGCTGTTAAAAGAATATTTAATAACTTTTTCTCTGGTTCAGTGAGCTCGCAATATCTGGATTACGAATTCGAACCTCATTGCCTGAGTTAGCATTTTCATCTTGGGTATCAATTGGTATTGAAAACTTATATTATTTTAAAAGTTGCATATTTTTGTTCTACAGAAATTTACTCTTCACTGACAAAAAACGCATGTATTCAACAACATTTTCTATAATTTTAATACTGACGATCCAATAACATATAAAATAAATAAAATATTGAATTCTTCTTATTAGATACAAATGATCTTATTTAGCGACATTTTTGGGGGCCAATTGGGGACCGAAGTCTTTTATTTAAGTTTTTGTACACTATTTCTGAGGGAAAAAAATTATGTATTATTTAATTTTATAACTATTCACCCTGTAGTTTCAGCAAATTGTAAAGTGAAATATTACAAATTCGCTCCTTTAATACTTACTGAAGATATTTGTATTAAAAATTAATTTTCAAATATTTATTTTAGAATTTCAATAAATTGTTTTTGACGCGAAGCATTTTTAAATCATCTACATCGGACATAAAGTTATAAACACTAAGTTAAACTTTTAGGGTGATTTATTCCGACACTATATAATTGTTGCATTCACTGCCAAATAGCACGATTGCCATACATTAAATCTCGTCGGATAGAAAATTATGTGGTGAATATAAAATTTAAAAAGTGATAAGTATAGCCACGTCGAAAACTACTCAAAGTACTTATGAATAATTCAAAAATCTTTTAACTATTTACTTTTTTATTAATTTCATGCGATAGTATGTCAATTTTTAATTAATCCTTTGCACTCAAGGATGTTGTTATTTAAGTGTTATATTTATAGAGCATTTACATCCCGTTCATGTTATTTTTAATGATGTATTCCTTGGCGTGTTTTTTTTTACGTTTAGAGTGGATAATTATTAAAATGAAAATGTTGTGCGTGAAACTGAATATTAATCTCTAAAGGATTTTATAAAAACATATGTTTCCATAGTCATGATCGCATATAAAAGTCGTGAATATAAAATTTTTACAAACATATATTTAGTGGTTTATAACATATGCCAAATGTTTAAACAAACAGGGGTTGAGAGCAAGGATAGTAAAGACTATATATAGAAGGTGCGCTCGTTTTTCACTTTTTGAAAGTGGGCAAGGAAAGGCAACTAAATGACGTCATTTTAGCTCCGCCTTAATTTTGACATCATTTTAGCTCCGCCTTACTATCGGTTTTTGATCATTCTCATTGGCTGTGTGTTTCAAGCATTGCTACTTAGGTTCGATCCCGGTTGGGTAATAACTGGTGATTTAATTTTTAATTAGCAAAATAATGTAAATATCTGTAAATAATTTTGATCAGGTAACTTTACTACTTATCCGTCCTTGATTTGTTATGTCCCCATATTTTACTTGATTGAAATTGTAACTCATTTAATATGTCCAATACAAATGGATTGACCGGATAGTTCCGACCACTATTTTACTCTTTCAAATTCATGGACATGCTCTTGAGGCAGCTAATATTATTTTAATACGCTTAATTTATTAAGCAACTCTTTTGCAATTTTTTCATTCTAAATGCAATCCTTAAAATATAATTTAACTCTTAAAATGCAGTAAAAGTAACTAAATAAAGTTAGCTTATCACTTTTTAATAGTTTACAAAAAAACGAATAGAGGGCAGCACCATCAAACAACGCGCCCGCATCTATTTCAGCCTTGCCATTGGTTCAAACGAGAGCATTAGACACGCCCAAAGAAGGCGAAGTAGGCGTCACTATGACGTCAAATAGTTGCTCTCTCCGCCTTCCGTCAGGCAGCAAGAGTACGAGCACACCTTACATATATATATATATATATATGGTCTTCACTATTCTTGGGTTGAGAGGGACTTTAATTTGAAGAAAGTTTTCGATTACCAACATACTTGTTGCTTCTAGATGAGATTTCTATTAAAGTTTTTGAGAGAATAACTTTTTAAACTCGATATGTTGTTCTTGTTCCCTTTGAAGAACAGAGGAAAAATAACACGCCGTTAATTTGGTTATATAAAGGCGACACTCGAGTGCAAATGGTTAACAAAATATGTTGATACCCAAGTGATGTTATACTCTTTAATGAAAGTAAATAAAGAACAATATAACGAAAGAAAGGTTTTTTATTCAAGAACATCTAGTTTTTGTTCAAATTGTAGAAAAGAAAAACCGAAAGAGTTACATTTCGCTATATTTTACCTTGTAAAAGGAATCTGAAAGCAATCGAGTTACAGCAACTATTTGAACATTTGAAGAGCTGTCAATTGACTATATTAACTAATGCATATAAAGCCGGCATCCTCTAAATCTGATTTCGTAGTATAAAAACCATAGAAAAACTAAATTTATATTTATTGAACCAAAATTGCAAACATTAAGAAGAAGAATAAAAGTGGAGTTTTAACACATATGAGGAAATATATCAATACATATTTACTCTAATAAACTAAATTAAGAAAAGTTCTTTTAATGAATTGTACTATTGAGACATTTAAGAACATACAATTGCATAAAATAATATGATGTATTAAATTTTTAAAAAATTAATATTTTATAAGAATTTCAATATGTTACCTCATGAACAAAAATCTATACATTTTTACTTTCCATATTCCTAAAAGTTGTTATTTGGCAAAATATAATTACTGAATTTATTTTATGTGTTTTTTTATCTGAGATCTTTCTCTCTCAATGACAGACAAAAGACATTGATAATTATATAATATTATTTTTAATCGTAAATTTAAACTTTTACATAAAATTAATGAGTTAAAAAAATTCAGAAAAAATTGTGAAAAATAATTACAACTTAAAAATGCAAACCAGAAAATAATCTCACAAGAAATATTGTTTCAATGAAGGTTAACATTAGTTGAATTTCAACGCTCGTAAAAGAGTATCAAAATTAAATATGCACTTAAAATAGTTAAAAAAGTCTTATAGAAAAGTACATTTGTGATTTTAAAATCTAAAAACTGTGTATATTCTTTTGCAGAATACATTTTAAAACATCAAACTACATAAAAAAATGTTAACTCCCTAAGTATGCTTATATCAATTCCCATTGGTATTAGTATTATTTAAAGCCAACATTATTTTTGTGAAACTTTTTTGAATTATATTTATTGCTATAGTTTTATTTTATTATTTTATTTTGTGATAAATGGATTTTCTTTTGGTGTCATCTTCTGTAGAAGTGAGAATTCGATAGCTTTTTTCATCTTCAATCCAGGAATTATTTGACAATTTTAAATATATAAGTCGTATTCGCAAGTATATAAATATATAAACTAGTAAATATATAAATCGTATTTCTAAATCTTTTAGAAACATTTCTGTATATTCTCATTTTTCGAAAAAATAGTATTTTTCTACTACAATAATGACAGTAAGTACATTTTATATATGTTTGTAATCTGATGAATAAGAAACTTAAAAAAGAATAATATTACATATTTTTACAATAAAATACATAGCTGCATCAAAATATTTGGTATTTCTATTTTAGTGTTTGATATTTCTATTTTAGTGTTTTTATAGAAGACACATTGCAATTCTAATGTTATTTTTTGACGTATAGCATTTAGACCTTTAATAAGTTCTTATTCTTTGGATATATTTATTTTAATTGCAGATGCGCATATTATTTGGTGATAAATTAAACATAAATATTATTTAGTAGTAAAACATTATAACGTTAATTATCTGTCTGGCTCTTTTACAAAAGTTCAAAGGTTTTTGCAGAAATTTCTTGTGCAAAAAAAATTGGACAGACATTTTCTGTATTAAATATAAGTAGTTTTATTAAAAGTTAACTACTAATTGTTTTGCTGCCTTTTTATTTATTTAATTAATTCGATATAAAAATAAAGGTTAAGTTTTTATAAAATAAGTATATTGTTATTAATATTATGCAACTTAAATAAAACCTTTGTAGTAATTATTTATTTTTGTAAAAGTTTTTTTTTTAATTTCGTTGTTAACAGATTAAATAAATTAACAAACAAAATATTTAGGTTCATTAAAGACTTAAATGGTATGTAAATGTTTGTATTACGTACATAATATAACTACAAATAATATAACACAACAGTAGAACTTAAAAGTATTTTACAGTATAAAATTGAAGTAAAAACCCAAAATTATATTTTTAAAGCTAGAAAATAGTTTATAAATCTGTTATAGTTTATTTAAAATCCTCTATATACATTCCTTAGATAAGTCAGAGATCCATATTTATAGCTAGTTCTTTATCCACATGACTTTCTATTAAATTTATCATATTAAATGTTGCATATTTGCGAATTTATTTTAATGCATATTATAGTTCAAAATCTTATTATTCTCTGGTAAGACAGAGAATATCACATAAAGTCTGAAGTAAAAATGTAAAAATATCCCAGAACACAAAATGTAATCAATACTTTGGACAGAGAAATGGAAATTGGATTTAGAAAAGTGTCGAATCTGACGCAGAGAAAATTGGCTTTAAAACTAGCAGAAAAACTTTTCAACACTACATAAAAGACGAGAAAAATCGCATTTTTTATTTTATGGCAGCTTTTCTAAATTCAGGTATTCTTAACCATTTTTCTTAATGTATAAATGGGAATATATTTCATATTTGTATCCATATTTAGGCATAAAATATTTAGATTCAAAATAAATTTTAATAATTGAACCCAAGACTAGGAATTCTTTTATATTAATTTTTGTGATTTAATTAACCTAGCGTGCAAATATTTGTTCATTTAAATAGCGTATGATAGTAAATACTAGAAGCATGTGAATTAATTTATTTAACATAATTCGCACATTATGAAGATATTTTTTTTTTTTTTTTTTTATATTTTTAAAATTTGAAAGACTTAAACTCCTACACTACCTTGAATCTAATTATATTTTCATTACATTATTGTCAAATACTATCAAGGAAGTTTTTTTTATTTAATAAAAAATAATTGTTTAAGCACTGTTTGTTTAGTGATGTGTTTATAAGTTAATAATTACTGGGGTTGTTAATTTTTAGTTTTAATAACAATATTTTTTTATGTTGGCCCTTTGGGTCTTAGTTAAAATTAATGTTAATTTCATTATTTTTACAAATTGTCATAATTTTAAATTGTGATTAGTAAACATTCTTGTTTTATATGTTTAAAATATTAAAAATAAATATCATATGTTTTTATTAACATAGAAAGCTTTAGGTATTAATAATGAAAAAATAACTAGAATATTTTTATATTTGATGTTTTGATTATAATACAACGGTAAACAATAAATAAATTTACCTGCATTGTTTAAAATATGAATATTGATAAATTAATAATCTACATCAGAGTAAATTATAATTATAATATTAAAGTTTATCTTAACGTATCTATCACAAATGTTTATCTATTGATTCAGAATAAAAGTATAAATATATCGACGTTACAGCGCGTTCCATAATGTAATGAATTTGAAATTACAAAACTGTTAAAAAATAAGAAAATTGAAATAATAATTTATGTGTAATTTCTTATCAATCAGTTAATCACAATAATATTTAAATATTTACAAAAATAACCAAAGCTAACAATAATTGGAAGGGTTTGCTGCAAAAAGGATGTAGCTCCAACCTAGGAGAATTTGGAGTTACATGCACTATCTTAACATATCTTGTGGTAAAAAAGAACTTGTTCGCTTGGTGCCAGAAAGATGTAGCTCCAATCGTTAGTTCTCGCGTTACTCAATAGATGACAATGCAGCAGATGAGCCGGACGATACAAAGGGGGAGTGTGATGATTAAAAATGTAATCTTCTGTTTTTAATGCCAATTTATATGCTGTATTTCAATCGAAGTTTTCTTTAAATGAAATAATATTATAGCAATTTTAATTTTTTTTGTGAAATATTTTTCATAGAGGTAGACAGAGCATCTATTTGGTCGCAAGACAGAGGTAGTTCCAACAATCGAACATGTGCCACGTCATCTGGAAGATATATTTTTGAGTGAAAATACCTTCATAATATATAGGAACAATTAAGAAGATTGATCAAAAAGAATATCTTCACACAACTTATAATTTTGAATTTTCAAACGTTTTTTACGGTTTTCTGCAAACTTGAATAATTGGAGATACCTCCTTTTAACAGCAAGCCTTTCAATTCGAATGAGCAAGGCATCTATGTATACCATTTTCACAACCGTAATTTATTTTGAGCATTGTACATTTTAAGTACTTTGCTCGTTGCATTAAAAGTACATCACGTAATATGCGACTGGATACTTAGTTTCTCATTAGAGGACTTGTAGTGTTGGTATATAAACATCTAAAGGGCTCTGCTTATAACATTTAACGCTAGGCATAATATGCTAATGTATAACACTTAAGAATATATGAAAGGATTTCACTGTGTATATCTTAGTTACAGCGTAAAGTTAAGGATGCCTGTGTATTTCACTTCATTGCAAGCCATGTCATATAGCTATATTCATACCATTTCAGCTATAGCATATAGCTTTCATAGCTATATGTCATTCATTATATTTAAGAATATAATTACTAATACATACACAAGAAGAAAATGGTATGGCGAGAATACACATATAGAGAAATTAATATTTTCCCCCTGTAAAACTGCTTAAAAATAGTTTTTTTCTGTATTTTAAACTGTATTGTAACTGTTTTTCACTGTGTAAAACAGTAATTAAAATGAGTACCTGAACCTACTCGTTTTCTTTAAGTATGATTGCATTGTAAATGAGGGATGACATACTTAAATTTAAGTAACAGTACTTTCTCAAAAATTAACAATGGTATTTTATATTGCTAATCTCAGCTTATATTCAATCAATCTTACAAAAACAAAAAAACTTAAAATAGTTATTCAGGAGTAATATAGTTGTTTATTTCACTTGATATGATTTCGATTGATTAAATAGAAACTGAGCATTAATAGAACTAAGCATCGAATGTACTCAAAAATATGAATACATTTTACTTATTTTGAAGTACCTATTTTTAACCGTGTATGATAATTTTTTTGTGGACACCATTATTTATATTTGTGTACTTTTTCATTGTTAAATATAACACATCCACTTTGTATAACACATCATTAGTAAAGTTTCTGTTAAGCTCTATCTTATTCAGTATAGTACTTTTTTTTAAAAAAATATTCTGGATTTTGACAAATGTCTCCCTTTATATATCATTAAAGATTGGTGAAAACTATCAGAAATAGCTTGAAAGGTTTTAGTATTTTAAAATATTCTCCTGAGTTCCTGATAAACTTTTTCCCTTTGAGTTTTGAATTAAAAAATATTTTAATATGAATAAAATTTTTTGAAGAAGAATAACACATTTTGTCGTTTGCAAGAGAAATAATTGACATCTTATTTTTTGTTTGAAAAAAAAAACAGGATTTAAATATCAATGCTTATATTTTGAAGTTACAAAAATAAATAAACAGCGACAAGAATACTTTTTTTGAAGTGGCCAAAATACTATTATTATTAATTTATTAGAATAAAAACAAAATCATACAAATTTAAGAAACCATTGTCTTAATTATTCTCAAATTTTTCCTTGCAATTGTGGTTTGCGATAAATGTGTTAAATATCATTTTAAGTCTTTATTTTATTTGTGTGTCTGTTATTTAAAGATATATTTATCACATATCATCACTGTAAGTTTAATTTGTTGCGGTTTGTTTTAAGTAAAAATACGATAATATTTTAAAGAATAAATTGGTACTTCAACATATTAGTATATAATATTTAATTACCCTTTTTAGGTTAATACACTAAGACTTTCATAAAAATTAATTTTTTAATTGCTAAGATAAATGCAATACTTTCCTTATAGGGAATATTACTTCAAATATTATTTGTTGAATTTAATGTTTTATTTTAAATATATTTTGTTTATTTTTTTTTGAAATTTGTAATCACTGATTGATTAGTCATACTTATTGATTTAAAAATTAATTTTGGAAAATATAAATTGAAGATGTACGTTAATAACAGAAATAGTTACAGCAATATTGATGCAATAATTTTTATCGAAGACTAGACAAAATATTCTCCCTTTGCCTATTAAAACGCATCACTGTAGAAAGAAATAAGTCTGCGCATAATTAAATGGGGATATATTTTATAGTAACTCTTTAAAGGTTTTCAAGTATTTGTAATGGAAAACTTATAATGGGATTACTGGAATTTTATGAAAAGGCTATTGGGTGGGATTATTGTTGGATACCTCTAAATAATTTAAAAGAATGTTTAAACATATACATATTGTAAGAGTATCAAAGAAAGCAATCTCAGACTTCTGAGATTGCTTTCTTTGATACTTGAAATAACACTTTCAATTTTGAGCTCGTCAAGGCTACTTTTGGCATATTTTACAATAGTTTCGTTTCGTCCTTGAATCATGCGGCTTTTAACGAAACAAGAATCCTCAAATATTAAACAAAAGTTATTTACTCAGTCATTTACTTCGGGGGAATAAGCTCATAAGTAGTTATTATACCTTATATTGCCATAATTCGTCATACACGTAAATGTACGTGTTTCGAATCGCGTTTTATATATTTATTGAAATCGTTCTCATTTTTGACGAAATAAATTTGGAAAAAAAAAACAACAAAATAAATTTCATCAGTTTTACTAAATATTTAATCTGATCATACAGCAGGCGTTTTTTTCGTCAAATATGAGCATGCATTTTAAACAGTGAGGGAAGTTATTTGTAATAAATCAGTTCCTTTTTAACAAATCAACTCGAAACCTTAAAAACCATTTTAAAATGAACTTTGATAAGTAACGCGAGGTGACTTTGATAAGTAACGCGAGGTGACTTTGGTAAACAATGTGAGGGGACTTTGATAAGTCACACGAGGTGACTTTGATAAGTAACTCGAGGTGACTTTTGTAAGTAACGCGAGGTGACTTTGATAAGTAACGCGATGTATCTTTGATAAGTAACGCGAGGTGACTTTGATAAGTAACGCGAGGTGACTTTGATAAGTAACGCAAGGTGACTTTGATAAGTAACGCGAGGTGACTTTGGTAAACAACGTGAGGTGGCTTTGATAAGTCACACGAGGTGACTTTGATAAGTCACACGAGGTGACTTTGATAAGTCACACGAGGTGACTTTGATAAGTCACACGAGGTGACTTTGATAAGTAACTCGAGGTGACTTTAATAAGTAACGCAAAGTGACTTTGTTAAGTAACGCGAGGTGAATTTGATAAGTAACGCGAGGTGAATTTGATAAGTAACGCGAGGTGACTTTGATAAGTAACGCGATGTATCTTTAATAAGCAACGCGAGGTGACTTTGATAAGTAACGCGAGGTGACTTTGATAAGTGACGCGATGTGACTTTGATAAGTAACGCGAGGTGACTTTGATAAGTAACGCAAGGTGACTTTGATAAGTAACGCGAGGTGACTTTGGTAAACAACGTGAGGTGACTTTGATAAGTCACACGAGGTGACTTTGATAAGTCACACGAGGTGACTTTGATAAGTAACTCGAGGTGACTTTAATAAGTCACACGAGGTGACTTTGATAAGTAACTCGAGGTGACTTTAATAAGTAACGCAAAGTGACTTTGTGAAGTAACGCGAGGTGAATTTGATAAGTAACGCGATGTATATTTGATAAGTAACGCGAGGTGACTTTGATAAGTAACGCGATGTATCTTTGATAAGCAACGCGAGGTGACTTTGATAAGTAACGCGAGGTGACTTTGATAAGTAGCGCGAGGTGAATTTGATCAGTAATGCGAGGTGAATTTGATACGTAACGCGATGTATCTTTGATAAGTAACGCGATGTGACTTTGATAAGTAACGCGAGGTGACTTTGATAAGTAACGCGATGTGACTTTGATAAGTAACGCGAGGTGACTTTGATAAGTGACGCGATGTGACTTTGATAAATAACGCGAAGTGACATTGATAAGTAACGCGAGGTGACCTTGATAAGTAACGCAAGGTGACTTTGATAAATAACGTGAGGTGACTTTGATAAGTAACGCGAGGTGACTTTGATAAGTAACGCGAGGTGACTTTGATAAGTAACGCGAGGTGACTTTGGTAAACAATGTGAGGGGACTTTGATAAGTCACACGAGGTGACTTTGATAAGTAACGCGAGGTGACTTTGATAAGTAACGCGAGGTGACTTTGATAAGTAACGCGAACTATCTTTGATAAGTAACGCGAGGTGAGTTTGATCAGTAACGCAATGTGAATTTGATCAGTAACGCGAGGTGACTTTGATAAGTAACGCGAGGTGACTTTGATAAGTATCGCGAGGTGACTTTGATAAGTAACGCGATGTATCTTTGATAAGTAACACGAGGTGACTTTGATAATTAACGCGATATGAATTTGATAAGTAACTCGAGCTGACTTTTGTAAGTAACGCGAGGTGACTTTGATAAGTAACGCGATGTATCTTTGATAAGTAACGCGATGTATCTTTGATAAGTAACGCGTGGTGACTTTGATAAATAACGCGAGGTGACTTTGATAAATAACGCGAGGTGACTTTGATAAGTAACGCTAAGTGACATTGATAAGTAACGCGAGGTGACTTTGATAAGTATCGCGAGGTGACTTTGATAAGTAACGCGATGTATCTTTGATAAGTAACACGAGGTGACTTTGATAATTAACGCGATATGAATTTGATAAGTAACTCGAGCTGACTTTTGTAAGTAACGCGAGGTGACTTTGATAAGTAACGCGATGTATCTTTGATAAGTAACGCGATGTATCTTTGATAAGTAACGCGTGGTGACTTTGATAAATAACGCGAGGTGACTTTGATAAATAACGCGAGGTGACTTTGATAAGTAACGCTAAGTGACATTGATAAGTAACGCGAGGTGACTTTGATAAGTAACGCAAGGTGACTTTGATAAGTAACGCGAGGTGACTTTGATAAGTAACGCGAAGTGGCTTTGATAAGTAACGCGAGGTGACTTTGAAAAGTAACGCGAGATGACTTTGATAAGTAACTCGAGGTGACTTTTATAAGTAACTCGAGGTGACTTTTATAAGTAACGAGAGGTGACTTTTATAAGTAACGGAAGGTATTGTACATATAAAGCTCATGTTTATGGTTCTGTTTTTTATATAAATGAATAATTTCTTCTTCAAAAAAATTATTTCTAAAGTATTTTCATAATTTTATAGCTAATTTTTTCTTCTACTTATACTGTTCTGATATAAAACTTACCGTGATAACAAAATCATAATCATGAATGAATTATGAATAATTTTATAACTTCTTTCTTTTATTTCCCAAACACATTTTGTAAAAAAAACCATTTCTAAACTGAATAACCATTTTTAATTACACTAGTTTATATTTAACCATGCTGTTATCAAGTGCATTACCACAAATTTTAATTTTTTTACAGTTAAACGTTTTTATACATTATTCTAATTTCAGTAATATATTTAGGAAAAAGTATATAAATGTTTAACTTAAGTATTTTTTTATAATTTTCATGAAATTTTTTACTAAATCATCCGGACACATTCCCAATGGAATTTTGGGTGGGTAGATTTTGGGTCAAAACTTCTATTTTCTGTCAAAAATTTATTTTCTGTCATACTTAGGAATTTTAATTTCTTTACAATAACCGGATTTTGAACAGTCTTAAAATGAGCTTTGGTGATTTTTTTTTATTTAATTATACATTTAAACATACATTCTTTTCAAAAGAATTTAAATATATTGAAGATTCTTTACTTAAATTACCAAAAACCCAATATATTCTATTTTCTGTCATACTCAGGAATTTCAATTTCTTGACAATAACTGGCGTTTGAACTGTCTTAAAATGAGCTTTGATACTTTTTAATTTAATTATACATTTATACAGACATTATATTTAAAAGCATTTAAGTAAGCATTTAGCATTAATTTTTAAATATGTTAAAGATTCTTTAATTTAAAGTATCAAAAACCCAATATATTAGTTACAATTCACTAATAAGGCTAATTTTTATGAGAAAGCCTTGTTATGTTATCTTTAAGTAATATATTAATCTCCAGAGCCATTAAAATAACTTTTATGTTTACTGCAGTCTAAATTATACAATATCTGAATATTATTTAAAACAAATACATTATTAACCTTCTAAGCATTTAAACGTCTATAATCGTTCATGGATTTCAGTTTTTCCAGCAGTAAACTTTAATTAAAAACTCAGAAAATTGATTTTTTGAAAAAGAATTCAAATCCAAACTCTTTGGGAAATTTATTAACACAATATCTATTAAAATAATATTTATCAAAAAAATATAAATTTCGTTTATGGGAATATAAATTAAACTATATTATAGTGAAAACAACTTAACAATTTTAATATTTTCCTGAAAGCTTAGAACGGGAAGAGCAGATGTGAAAAAATATTTTAAATAAGTTTCCACAAAGTGGAAATAACATATTATGTTTCTTTCGAAATAAAAAATTTATTTTCTAATTGAAAAACACTCTTTATGGAAACTTCTTATACATCAAATTTCTAACATGGATCTTAATTATTTCCTTACATCTTTTCATATAACTGCACATATACTGTGAGTTCCAAGGTCTACTGAAATCACTCTTACACTAAAAGTATTGAAGCATTACAATGGGGGATAACTATTGGTATTTTTCCCTCTTGCGAGGATTTTTCATTGTGAGTTATTAACTTCTGCATAATTTCACTTTTACCATACCATGCTCATAATTAATTCTAGAACAATATAGCATAATATCTGTGAAATGTCAGGAATAATTTAATGAAAACATGGAAGGAAAAGAACTTAATCAAGAGGCTAAAGCAAGAAATTAATTTTTCGTAAAATGTTATCCTTTGAATTCATAATTAAATTTTAATTAAAAATATTTGAATTTTCATGAGTATCCCTGAAAATAAATGTATAAATAATTAATGTTTTATATTTAATTGTTTGATTATTTGGAGAGCTAATGTAACAATGGATCTAAAGGTAGAGTTTTGATAAATATATTGGAAGTGTATTTAAATAAATTTTTCTTTACTAACGAATCGATTTTATTCACAAACATGATATTCAGAATTGCGTTAAAAATATATTTGTACAAAAATTATTTGAATTACCAACAATTTAGAAAATAAATAAAAATTATATGTTTCATTTAGAAAATAATGATATGTAAAGGACTTGCAGTGATCCAATTAACATATTTTCACGTAAAACTTTGCAAAACTGTAAAGAAGGTTGAAAAAATCTAATGATTATTCTAACTCCTTGCAAAATCGAACAACCAGCGATAAAGAGTGGCAAGACCTTTTTTCAGAGACTAAATTTTCAACATAGATAATCTTTACATCTTCTAAAGTTGTTAGAATGATTGATGGATCTTTTTGAAGTTTTAGATTAATTCAGTTCCGATATATTGACATATGACGGAGATAATGCATAATATTTCAATCATTTAACATAACTTAAAATTTCAAAAATTTTATTTAAAGGTTTTAGCGTAACAACAATATCGTTCAATACTACAGCATAGTGTAGTAAGTGAAAATCGTTTCCATGCTTCATAGGCATACACAGTGTTCTGATTTTTAATGAACTATCACTATTATTCCAGCTAACATTTATATATATTTTTAAACAAAAAATGAAACCTCATCGTTTTCTGCCTGTTCACTACTTTTACAAAAAGCTTTATTTATCATTCTCGTTCAAAAACAAGAAATTGTACTTAACATCTGTAAATTAAAAATCAATTCAATCATATGAAGATATTTAACATCAGCTCTCAACAGACATTTATTTCCAATTTACTTTTTACCATTTGAAATTGGCGGTATATCCAAGTAAAAGTACCGACATTTCTTTATTAAAGCTTAGTAGGCTCGTAATGATTGTTTTCATTCATAACGTTGTGTTTGTAGTGTGTATGAGTAGTCAACGAAGGACACGTTGTGAAGGCTTAACGCATATTTATTAACTAAAAAAAATATTTAGGTAAAAATTTACATTAAACATTTGGACATTAAACACATCTCGTAAAATGCAGAGATTCAAATTGCTAAACAGTATGCACCGAATCTAAAATACTCATTTTTACTCATTTTCAATACTCATTTTTACAATTCTCTTCGCCTTTCCTTCCAAGACGGACAACGGTTGGCGATTTATCATCTTCCTCGCGAGCGAACCTTACAATCCACAATAAAAGTTATATGTAGATTTATTTATGGCTCGTTTTAACTTAATAATGTATTCATGGACATTAATTAAAGGCATATATCTCCCTGAATATCGTATATTAGACCTTGCTTTCAACGTAATACCTATAAAAAGCAATGTATTATCAAAAAACCAAACTATAATGCAAAAAGTGTAAATTAGAAAAAAAGTGGAACTGTCTGGTTCTTCCACCCACACTTTAAATTGTACTTTAAAAAATATATTTTTTCAGTTGTATTTAATAATACAGCTGTTTCCCATATATGGCTATGCATATTCTTAACTTTGTTTTTAAGCCATTTCTTACGTTTCGAGTAAAACATTTCATCACACATAGGTTTTCTTACTTCTATCAAGTTTTTGTTTTTTTATTCCAGGAACACGAATACAGTTTCATCCCAAAGACAAATACAATCTTCTTTCACTTCATGTGATACCGACGCATACATTCTTGCAAGAATAAATATACATGACACGCTTATGTGTAAATATCTTATGAATGTTTACATTAAATTCACATAAGATGTAGATACATTGCTGCTGTCATTTGAGTGACTGCTGTTGCAACATAAGACTGCACCTGGCTAAAATACATGACTGTGTCTGGACACTATATCTATTTATCCATAGATCGAAACTGAAGTGACAACTTGAAGTCTCAAGCAATCTCCGAAGCGTAAAGATTGACAGTTAGAACCCGAGTGTTCTTATCGGAAGGGGTATTTAATAGGAATCTGAACGGAAATAGATGTGACAAGAAATCCTTTCCGAAACTGTTTCCTTTTGTTCGAATCCAATATATTTATAACTAATTCGGAGCTTTTAAAGAACCATAAAGTAGTTAAGGGGAGTGGGAACAACAAATTCTTCAAAATATCGTTTTTGAGATGCTTATGTATTTTTATTTACCAATTAACTATCTTTAAAATGACATATTACTTTTGGTTTTACTACAATTATAAAGTACTAAAATGTAATAAAGTGCATTTGTTTATTCTTGTTAACAGGTAACACATGTCTTCAAATTTTTTTTTCTCAAAATGTGATGTTTTTTGTTCGGTGTACCTTTTTACAGAAATTTTCCAATATATTTGTGCAATATTTATTATACATGATCTACATATACCCAAGATTTTACTGAAATGAGCTTTTAAAGATTATTGTTTTATTTATATAAAAACAAAAATTCTACTAAAAGAGGAATTTTTACGTAATTGAAGTGACTTTAATTAAATTTTTTTAAACCTATGTTTTTCTTTAAAAGCCCATGTCAGTAAATTAAGAAGTATCTCTAGTATACACAGAAAAGTTTTCGAGCCTGTATATATAGCACATTCTGAGAAAAGGTACATCGAAAAATGGCAATTTAACGTTTGCGATATACGAGGTTCAGTTAAGTTATCTGTGCGAGTACGGAAAAAATAAAGTATTTAACTTTACCATACATTTTGATTCAATCAATGTGGTTGTTTTAGGTTTTAATTCATTTTGATTCAATCAATGGGATTTTTATAGTTTGTGTACCACAAAACGCCGTGTTCGCGCTGAGTCTGTGGTTGTACGACTTATATTCTTACAATTTCTTATTACATCAAATAAAAAAAGTAATATACTTGTGAGTTTATATTATTCGATAAAATATTTGAACTATTTTATTGTATACTATTTTATTTATCTTTGAACTACTTATTTATCTCTCTCTCTCTCTCTCTCTATATATATATATATATATATATACATATATATATATAAATATATATATATATATATATATATATATAAATATATATATATATGTCTATATATATGTATCTATATAAATATATATATATGTCTATATATATATATGTATATATATATACCTATATATATATATATATATATTTATATATCCATATCTATCTATCTATATATATCTGTATCTATATCTATCTATCTATCTATATATATATATATATATATATATATATAAATCAATTTTGAGTGAAAAGTTCATCCAACCGGGAGTCGAACCCGGGACCTCTTGTTTAGCGCACAAGTGCTCTACCACTGAGCTATCCGGACGACACCAACCTTCAGAAACTTTTCACTCAGAACACAGATCGGAAGAGTAGACACATACAGACACACTACTGTGTTCTGAGTGAAAAGTTTCTGAAGGTTGGTGTCGTCCGGATAGCTCAGTGGTAGAGCACTTGTGCGCTAAACAAGAGGTCCCGGTTGGATGAACTTTTCACTCAAAATTGATTTAAATAAATATTGCAGTTCCTTGTGTTAATGCAGATTTAAGCGCTTCGCAGGAATATGTATGATTTATTCTGTGTGTTTGTTTCATGATTGATGTTATTAAATAAATATATATATATATATATATATATATATATATATATATATATATATATATATAATTAAAAATATATAAAATATATAATTAGAAATAATTAAAAATACTTTATTTTCATATATTTAGCGGTTTCTTAAACGAAAAAATGAGTCCTAATAAAATATAAAAAGTTTTGCGTTCTAGACACTCATGTCATTTCTCTTGCCTTTTCATGATTTAATTTGTTCCGTGGACTTTGCTAGATCCTCTGTATAGGGAATACGCGGATTACATCCAGAATCATTGGATTCCCACCTAAATAAATAGCATTGAATCCTTTATGCAAAAAATAATAGCATAGAATCCTTTATACGCGCAGGAAAAATAGCATAGAATCCTTTATTCTTTTTATATTATGTGTTTTTTTCCATCTAAATTCCTTAATTTCTGAACTTTTCAGCTTTATACCTTAAATCAGCATTTCAAAATTTAAAGACATAAAACCTTTGGTGTGCTGAAAACACAATGTATTATGACAAATAAATTTTAGATTTTTGTTTTGCTAACCTTTTTATTTAGGTGTAGCCTTTTGGAGTGGTATTAAAAATGACGGAAGTTGTACTTATAAAGGAAAAAAAATGTACCCGTTGAAACAAAATCTATAGATACTGAGTACCTGGAAAAACTGGTAAATTTGCACCTTTGTTGTCAGAAACTATTTCACCGGTTTTATAACTGTGTTTTTTATCGTAATAATGATATCATAATTATCTTTTGTCATCATATGGTTTATACTTGGTAATCACATATTTACCATTATTATAATTGAAGTTCCTCTTTTTATATGTTTTGCATGTCTAGATACACACATATAACAAAAGAAATATCAAGTTCTAACTAACTGAAAAGATAAAAGGAGTTAATGATAACAGAAAACACTAACTAAAACTAAGCATTAAATTTAGTTGTCGAAAATTAAAATTGCTAGCGTTAATTCTTATTTTTTAACTTGAATATATTTAATAAATAAATCTTTTCAAAATAATGTTTACTTTATAGTTATTTATAAATATTTGATTGCATCTATGGTATGTAAATTTTTTTAGAGCATTGAACAACCCTTAAGGGAATAAGTTACATTTAATCATCACATTTTTCAGTTTATTATGCCTATTAATTCTACATAAATATTTGTACATAAAAAATCGAAACTGTATACTGTTTATTTATTAACTATGAGTAATTATTTGTAAGCTATATCCCCGGATAAATCGCAATAAGTAATTTATTTTTAAAGGTTTTATATGTTGTAACTTAATTTTTTCACGTATCTAACTTCACAAATACGTTAGAAAGCCAATAGACAAAACAAAGAAGTAAAATCGCAGCAAAATCATGAATTTTTGTGTGCTTATTATTTAAATAATGATTCTCAAGGGTTTTTAAAATTTCAAAAGTTAATTACGTTAAAAATAAATCTTGAATAAACAATTCAACTGCAATTAAAATTCATTGTTGTGCGCTTCTACTAGATTATTGCATTTATTTTCATTACTATATATTTTTGAAGTCTCGGGAGTGAATTTAATTAAATCTTTGAATAACCAACTTTGTTAATGAATAAATGTTTCCAGAATTATTTACACATTTTGTATATGCATAATGTAGTAACAAAGAACCCGGGCAAGAAAATAATAATACGAAATTGAAATAAATTGAAATGAACTTTTGCAACAACTAAAATGAAATCTTTTAAAGTATATTTCAGGTCTAGCATTTAAACTTTCACTCTTTCTAAAGTAAACTGAAAAGTGCCCGAGTGCCCCACGATTTAAATAATATAAATATACTTTAAAAATATGTGTTTTATTTTAAAAACATATAAAATTCATTTATTATTTAACACGCTTTTATTATTTAACTTTGCGTCATCAAATTTTGAAATGACATTTTTTCTCTTTTCCAAAGGTTATTTTGACTTGAAACTTTGAAAACTTTCGTTATACCAATGATTATACAATATTTAATCATACTAATTAGTAATTTTGGTTAAAGTAAAGCATAAAGGGGCACTCCGCCAAGGCTTAAAAATTAATGTCGCCAAATTGGATTTCAAATCAAATTGGCAACCCTGCCCAAAACTTGCGTAATATTTTTTACGCTCATGCGTACAGAGTTGTGTAATATATTTACAAGCATGCGCAAATTGGAATCCAAATAGTAATTTTGTTAGTTTTCCAATCGCCATTTTGTGATTAGTTGTTACGCTAATATGAGCATTCGTTGTTTCTAGGGATGTGAAATGTATGTTCTTTTTAAAGAACAGCTGTTCCCTGTTCCTGTTCTTTTTAAAAGAACTGTTCTTTAACCTGTTCTTTTCAGAAAACTGTTATTTTTTTTTAGAATTTTTTTTGTGTGGTATTTTTAAACTTAAAACCATAAAAATTAACAAATGCCGATTAATTTTATTTTATATAGTAAATAATTAAAAATAAACAAAGGATCTATAATTTTCAAAATAAGAAAACTATTAATAATTAGTTTAAATTTATATCGACATTTCAGAAAATAATTCTACAAACATTTTACCGAAAAAAACAGATTATGACAGGAAAAACAGAAAAATGAAAAATTCTAAAGCTATCTTCCAAAATCAGATGTAATGGTGATAAAAGTTTTAATATAGCAAATTCTTAGTTTCAATAACGCACAATTCTAATAATTTAGAGCAGTAAATATATATAAATCGTAAAGAAAAGTATAAGTTCCTTGAAAGGATCTCTAAGACGTAAGTATTTTTCATATATTTAAATGTTAATATAATACATTACATTTTATTCCTAAATCAATATCTCACCATGGTTCTAAAATAACGAGGTGCATGTATTAATGTGTGTGTGAATGTGTATGTGTTTCCGGGTCTTTCCTTCGAGATAGACCCCGAACCGTCGCCAATAGCCCACTGTGCAGCTCTAGTGCGACGTTAATTAACCAAACCAAAACCAACCAACCTAAATCAATAAGCATTGCAAATTTGTAATAATTTGCTTGCTAGTTTGTAGATTGAAAGGAAATGAAGGTCAAATTAAAATAATATTTTAATAGCCATTCATTTGTTAAGATTTCAAAAATGAAATCCGAAAGGAAAACTCATTTCAAGAAACTTCTGAGTGTCTCCAATGTTTACGATATGATACAAGTTATAGTAATAAAAAATTACATTCATCGCTTTCAAGAACGGTAAATAACGTAATACACTAATATGTCTATACACCATTAAAGTACAAATATACAAAACAACAGAAAATACTTAGCTGTTTCACCCAAATATCCGAACTATTAATATATAATTTTTTTGCAAGAACGATAACACTTACACATAGTACATACTGCTATAGATTTAATGGAATCGGTTACGTTAAAATACTTTCATACAGGTTAAGACCTTTTATCTATGTTCAAGATTATATTGAAATCAGAGTTCAAAAATTAACATGGTATTCCTACTTAATTTAAAAATAAATAGTAACTACTTTTGAATGTTCATATCGCATAGTCTACAAATCAGCAAGTAAGAAACAGAGAAAATGCGTCTTATATGCAGGTCTGATGAAAATGAATTGCCGTCGACTCTCTAAATCCCAACAGATCGCATTCCTTTTCTAACTTCACCCACATCAATGACACAAAGAACCGAGACCGAAACCCTCACAAAAAACACCGACAAGAGTGTTATTTACGCAATCGTATCAACACCCCTCATCTCCACCTCCCTTTTAGTAATATAAATCCCCTCCCCCCCTTCCCGTTCGTAAAAATAACTCTAAAACAACTCGAAGAATGTATAATTTCTTATACAAAATATCCTATATGTAATATTGAATCGTCCATTCCAATTTTTTCCATTATATAATATTTATCATCTAGATATACGACTAACAATTAATATAAAGAAATTGATCTTTAAAATGAAATTATATAAAATGTAAAACAATTTTATATTATTTGACAACATTCCCTAAAAGTCATACGAAATCACCACAAACTAAATGACACAAGCAGTTTAGTAGCCAAATAACATAGAGCAGATAAGTATGTCTTGTAATAACATATTAAACAATTAAAGAACAATGCTGTCCCAAAAAAGAATCACCATTATTATTAAAAGAACGCCTGTTCAAAAAAAGAACACCCTGTTCACTTAAAGAACACCCTGTTCACTTAAAGAACACCCTGTTCACTAAAAAAACACCCTGTTCAGTTAATGAACACCCTGTTCATTTAAAGAACACCCTGTTCATTTAAAGAACACCCTGTTCACTTTAAGAACACCCTGTTCATTTACAGAACAGGGGGGGTTCTTTTAGCTGTATTCTGAGTAGAAAGCATATCAGAGTAAAATATTTTTGCAGAACTGTACGAAAGCTCTGGGTATGGCGGCCCCGAGGGGTGTGCGACGTGTGCTACCGCACATTTCGCCACTCTTTTTATTGCGGCCTCGCAACTAGGAAAAAAGTTATAATAAAATTAAATATTATGGAATTAAATGAATTCCTAAACTACAATTAATTTTTTTAATTTTTTATTTATTTATTTAAAGAAAATATTCTTTCGCTGATTATAAGTTATCTGGCGTCCAAAGAATTTTTTTTTACCCTAAAAGAAAGGACATAATAGACAAATTAATTCATTATGATTTCCTTCTGCAAATTTATTATTCATCATAATTCAAATTTCTGTTGAAAGTTTGCATTATGTTTATACTTTCAAGAGTCCCCGCGGTGAAGTTCGCATTCATAACCGGGAATGCCAAGGATGTGCTCTGGGAGTGGAAAGTGGCTCGACACATTATAGTAAAGAAATTTTATAACATTATAATAAAGAAAATTGGCTTATATGAATATTTGTTTATCATTAATTTTGTAGGAGTGAAAAGCATATTCATAAAAACTAAAATGTTCAAATTTTAATTAATTTTTTTTATTTGTTTCATTACAAAAGATTAAAAGCTATATTTACTCTAATAATATTTTTTTTGTCAAAGAAAGGTAATTTTATACAATTTAAAATATATTCTAAACGTAATATCATTTTATTTTGTGCTAAAAATAAAAAATAAATTTTTAATTATAATGGATTTTAGGCTTTTTTATTTATATAATTTTTTTCTTTAATAAAAAAATACTAGGATAGCTTAGGAAAATTCTTTGTACTATTTAGTACAAAGAATATGTGTTATAACGTTTTTTAATATAATGAACATTTGTTTTAATAATTGGTTTTTCACATTAAAAATCCCTGTAAATAGAAAATTTTCTTTCATAATTAATATTTCTTAAAGATAAGTTGTACATTGAATTTCTTAACATGATATGTAAATAAAAATTATCTAGACATCTCCAAAACATAGCAAATTTGGCTTTTCACACTAAAATATACATATAACCTAATAGTGCAACTAAATATTTTTAGCAATAAATTATTTAAGCTTTTTTTTTAATGCTGATTTTTTTTCGGTTATCGCATTAAATTATTCTTTGATGCATTTTATACCACTTTTATTTCATAGATTTCACAAACACAACTATTAAACAATCCAATCGTCCCGTATAAGTATTAAATAAACTAAGTTTTAAATTAATTGCAAATATTGCAATAAAAGTGTTCAATCGATAATAATTATTGAGACCCAGCAATAAACATGAGTTTTATTAAATGTTAAAAGTGCATTATCATTAAAAAATGAGCGTGACCTTTTAACACTCAATTATTTAAAACACCGAAAGCATTGATTGTCACTTGAAGTGCTTAAAAAATATATAACTTCCCAGTTTAGACAAAAGATGTTTAGGATTAGAGGGACATCAAGTTAAGAAAGAATATATCCGTAAAGAACAGATCAGAAAAAAGAACAGGGTTTATTAAATTTGAAGAACAGGCTGTTCCTGTTCTTTTTAAAGAACAGGTAAAAAAGAACAGGGTGTTCTTTTTTTCACATCCCTAGTTGTTTCGTAATTATTTATTACTTCGTAGGTTTAGTAATAGTTTCGTATAGCTTATAAACCATTGCCAAAATGACGTCATGTACGTGTTACATTCCGTGCCTCTAATAGGTTTAATTTATTGCAAGTAGCTTCATCTACTAGAGAACGTGACATTAAT
Source organism: Troglohyphantes excavatus (assembly GCA_963932185.1). Classification (NCBI taxonomy): domain Eukaryota; kingdom Metazoa; phylum Arthropoda; class Arachnida; order Araneae; family Linyphiidae; genus Troglohyphantes; species Troglohyphantes excavatus. The sequence goes on along the minus strand of OZ010672.1, from coordinate 54,993,250 downwards.
ATATCGGTGTTAGAAATTGAAACCCTAAGCCTTCTGCGCCAAAGTTGTGGATGAAATTGATTTGTCGGACTGCCTTCTTTACTTTACTTTCACCATAATTAATAATTTGTAACAAATACCGATGGATTTAATTTTATATTAAAAAATTGAGATCAGCAAAACAGAAATGTTGTGGTCACTTACCCTGTGGGAATCATATTTTTCACCTGACTAGAATCACTAATACTGATGGTTAGTTAGAATAACGTTATATTAGATTGATTGGTTGAATTAACAACAAACTAGAGCAGTACAGTGGGCTATTGGTGACAGCTTAGGGTCTGTACTAATTGAAAGACCCGTAAACACTGCTTAGTATTATTGAGTCACGGACATATGACATAGAAAACACATTAGGTATCACTCAAACTTCAAATTTCCCTACCAAAACCAATGCGACGACATTTAAACCACGTCCAATTTAACATGCAACTGCTCCCTCTGCGCAGCGAGACTGCGGTTGTTATTTACGCAATTTGCCAATACGTAGTCTTGCACAAAGAGGTATTGTTGAGGGTTCGATATTTTTCTTTTTAAATATATATTTATATTTATATACCTATATACCTATGTTTATCATTGGTGATGTGTCCATGGGTGCCGAAATACACAGTTTTATGTTATCTATCTATCTATATTTATATGTATATTTATATCTATATTTATATCCAAATTTATATTTATATTTATATTTATATTTATATTTATATTTATATTTATATTTATATTTATATTTATATTTATATTTATATTTATATTTATATTTATATTTATATTTATATTTATATTTATATTTATATTTATATTTATATTTACTAGGAGGCTCCGCCCCCTGCTCCGCTAACGCTCCGCCAACCCTCGGAGGATTGCTACGCAATCCTCATAGGTTTGCTTCGCAAACCACTTCTCGCTTCGCTCGCTAAAAGGTAGGACACAATAACAATGTGTCCTAGTAACAATACATTTTTAATTATATTACTAAAAACTTTAGAAGTTGAAATTGTAAATTTAAATTAATATTCATCTTGGCATCACTACATTTTTACGCCATGTAAGTCAATATAAAATCAATTAAACTAATTTCTTTTTAATTACAAATGAAAACAATGGTACCACTGGCAAGCCTACCATTATTTATTTATTTTCCACGTTATTTCCACACCTTTCCCGCGTTTTAGTTAAATTTCTAACATTATTGGCAGTTTGTTTTGGCCATAAATGACGTTAAGCTTACCATAAATCTTGCCTACCAGAGGTGTGTAATTTACTGAGTTTTTACGTCATAAAAATTAAGCTCATAGAAACCTAGTTTTCAAAATTGCCAACAGATGGCGCCACCATTATTTTTCCTTCATTGAAAGTTGGGAAAGCGTTTTTCAAAACTTCTATTTTTTAATTTATAAGGCTTATATTCTTCCTAATTTAAGCTGACATCATCAAAATAATTATTTACCAATGAATTGAAGGGGTTAATCGTCAAAATGGCTTAAATAATGGCAAAATAAAAATGCGGGCGCAACAGCATTTCGTAAACAAACAAACTGTTGCCACTCAGCATACAGAAAAACAGCGTTTTTCAATCACCGCGTAAGAGAAATATATATAAAGATATTTATATTTATATTTATATCCATAGCTATATTTATATTTATATCTATATCTATACCTTTCTATCTATCTGTAAAGAGACCAGGGAACAATACCTCGTAATTTGCAATCATATTCGGATGACTAGTACTAGGCATCGTGGGAGCGTTGGGACCACAACAGATTTAACAAGTTCCTATCCTCTATTCACGGCGGAAGCTTTTTATGGAATGCGATAAAATAAACTAAAAACCTTCCAATTACGAGTTCTCTGCACTTTTAAAGTCATGATTAGACCTACAATCCTCCTATTATAAGTCAAGAACTCTGCCATTGGGCCACCCACTGGTCTTTAGTACGCCCTTAATGCAACTAACCATTTTAAAAGAATACATTTTTACTGTAACAATACAGTTTCGACATCACGAGTCTAAAAGCTTATTTAAATAAACTGAAAATAAAATATTTAAATAAATAGGAATGCATTTTTACTGCAATAAAAACTTTTATAAATTCCCCCATATATTACACCGAAGTACATCCCAGACGTCTACGGTAGTACATCTCTGGTAATTTAATTCGAATTCTTTTCGAGATTTTTTTTTAACAAAACCAGACACAGTGAATGAAAAAATGTCCGTGTCAAGTTTCGAGGCTTTCCAAACAATTCTAAGTAAATAAAAAAAGGCTAGAATAAATTAGAATATTTTTTTCGTTTTTGCGGAAGATTGTTTTCTTGTCATAATAAAAGGTTCTTATTACCACACTTCAATCTCTCTTTTGCTAAAAGACAAAGTTACGTTTGAAACTCCGAAAGGTAGCATTTGAGTATAAAAATAGACTTCCAAAGAAACGGGCGAAAGTAATGTGACGCTGTTTGGAAACTTTTACTTTACTATCAAGATACATTATTTTTAATAATAAAGTTTTGTAAAATAATTTTTATCCGTAAAAATGAACGTATATTTAATATAATCTAACATTTCAAATGGAAAAATAAATGTTTTTATGTAGAATTTGTTTTAAAAAGTGGAATATTAAAATTTTATTTTTTTAGTTACACGATATATTTAACGTATTTACGCTACTTTTTCCCCTATTACCATTTGTGATGTGTCCATGCGTGCCGAAATACGCAATTTTATGTTATCTATCAATCTATCTATCTGTCTGTCTGTCTGTCTATATATCTATATTCATATGTATATTTATATCTATATTTATATGTATATTTATATCTATATTTATATGTATATTTATATCTATATTTATATGTATATTTATATCTATATTTATATGTATATCTTTATTTATATCTATATTTATATCGATATTTATATGTATATTTATATCTATATTTATATGTATATCTATATTTATATGTATATTTATATCTATATTTATATTTATATTTATATTTATATCTATATTTATATTTATATCTATATTTATATCCATTTCTATATATTTATATCCACACCTATATTCATATCCATATCTATATTTATGTCCATATCTATATTCATATATATATATATATATATATATATATATATATATATATATATATATATATATATATATATATATATATATATATATATATATATATATATATATATATATATATATATATATATATATATATATATATATATATATATATATATATATATATATATATATATATATATATATATATATATATATATATATATATCCATATCTATATTCATATATATATATGTATATATATATATTTATATATATATATATATAAATTTAGTCAACTTAATATATGTAAGAAGTCGTTCAATTAAAATATAAGAAAAATTAAATGTGCACTGAACTATAAATCAACTAGACCATGCGATATTTGTCCTCGGTTGCCCAATTTGAAAGGCGCCAATAGTAACCCTAAAAAGCTTTTTTTAAGACCACTAAAGTGTTTCCTGGTTGGTTTCAAACTTCTTAAATATAAACAGTGAGATTAATTCATGCAACATAATTAATTTCCTCGGGATATAATTAATATTTATGGTATTTTGAAAATACTGCTTAATAATAAAATCTATAAACATACATTTTTGCACATTCGAAACCTAGTTACACAGCAAAAGATAATATTTTGGTTATATCATCCACGTCGTGGTGGCTATCGGTACTCTTATACGTACGTACGTGTGTATATAACTGTCGGAAATATCTAACTCAATATTAATGTAGAAGGGAAAATATTTAAATATTAAGTTTTGACCCATCTTCATAAAATATAACTGACTTTTAAGGAGTCGAGTTTGCACATTTTGGATTTAAAGAGTGACTGGATATATGCTCGGACACCAATACTTCGCCTTACATTAAAACGTAAAAAACGACAAATTTTTCATATTTAGGCGTCGATTGAGAGAATTTTTTTGTTTAAGTTGTAGGTAAAATATTGACGTATTTTTACGACCGTGTTCTTAAAAAACATCGATCTTTTTTCAACTTGTTCACTTTCAGATCCAAAACAGATTATTTTTTATTTAAAAAACATCGATCGGCATACAATATTCTGAAGAAAAGAACATAAAGAGAAATCACTATTCTGTAGGAAGAACGCAAAACTATGCGTTTTGCCTATAGGACTCTTAGAGTTCAAAGGGTTAAAAATCAAGCAACTTTTCGATGAATCTGGAGTTAAACATGAAATAAGAACTTGATTTCAAATTTACACATATTATACATAACATATAGTTATCTAAAAAACACAATTCACATAATGTGATCACTAAAAAATCCTATTTTCATAAAAAGAACATAAAGAGGAATCACTGTTCCGTAGGAAGAATATAAAACGCATAAGCTTCTTGGAGTGAAAGAGGTTAAAACTCTCGCAGTTTTACGATGAATTTGGAGTTAATTATGAAATAAGAACTTGATTTTAAATTTACACAGATTATACATAACATATAGTTATCTAAAAAACATAGCTTCACATAATGTGATCACTAAAAATATCATATTTTCAAAATGTGTGGGATAACATTGGTTTCAAATCTTTAAATAGACAACTGTCTTTTTTGAAAAACTTAATCATAAATTATTAACACTAAGGGTATCTAAAATAATTTTTGAGATACATTGATTACATCCATAAAGTTGTTTTTTTGTTTTATTAAATATGAAAGATTTTATTCAATAATTAAAACATTAAGCGATTTTTATACATTATACAGAACAATTCTTCAGAATTTTGGCTCTCTATTTCACAGAGAATAAAAGAGGTATGGGATCCACACTTAAAAACTTTTATTATCCTTTCGCAGTTTTTCAAGGGAAGGGGAAATGTCATTGCATTTATTGATAACTTAAAAATTTTGAACTCAAGTCTGCCAATATTCCTATTCAATTTTAGTCCGTTGACTAAATTAAAAAGAAAATAACTTAAAGTTTTACAATGTTGTAAGTGTTAACTCTCAATACCCTTAGGGTCACTCAGACTCTTTTTAATTGAGAAAGTCCAATTGCAATCCCCCTAAAAAGAATTTTGCTACTTTCAGCTTTCTGGTTACATGGTAAATATTAGAATTATGAGTTTAAAGATTTAAAACTTGAATTTATTTGTGACGATTTTTACTCTTAATAATATGCCCGTACGATCATTATTACATGAACAACCTTACACGCATACACCTTCATGGTAAGAGCGAAATATATCAGCATATTTCTTATAACCAATAAATCATAAAAGTGTAATGCTTCAGCCCAGGCAAAGATGGCTGCATTATCAACGGTTTGTTTAAAAAAGCACATTTAAATGAATTATTTTAAACGCAATTTTTAAAAAATAAAACGTTGATATTCTTTAGATGACCGTACGATTCGTCACTGCTCCTGAAAATTATCTTTCTTTTGATACTTCATGTGTTAAGATTCATTGAGTACAAGAGCCGTAAAAGGATCTTTACTACATAAATAATATATATGATCCATACATCTTTAATGTTTAAACCAATAAGCAATTTATCTTATTAAGGGTTTCGGAAATATTTATGTCTATCTTTCTCGTCATTGTTGCTTGGAAAGTAGAAGTAGAAATAAGTGAGGGATTTCGTTTTAAAATGATTTAAAATAGTACCAATCGTCTTTAATATTTTCTTGGTTATTTACAAATGATTTTAACAAGGAACAGAAAAAAATTGGATATGAAATAGAGAATATTATTATAAAATGCTTTCATCTTGTTATTAAAAAGGAAGCAAAAAGCAAATCTACATATCGATTGTAAATTCTCTTCTCTAAAAAACTTTATTTTAGTACATTTTTTATCCATGCTATAGTAGAAATCAGAAAAGAAAATCAGAGTTATAAATTTGAGATCCACAAATCCAAAGTCAAAATTGCTAACGTATCGTATTTTTTCCACAAAACAAAATATTAAAATATCTTCTTGCAACTGGCATGTACTTCTTGTGTATGGAACAGAATTTATTGGTATAAAACACCGCTGCTGTATTCTGTTAAGTAAAGCATAAAATCGTAAATCAAAATCCGATAGTGGCTACAAATCCCAAACGTATCGCAAAAGCATCTTCTAAATGCGTCTTCAAAGCAAAGAAAAGCTTTTCATCCATGAAAAATTCATGCGGAGTCGGAGTATAAATTCTATGTAGTCACCACAAACTTCGGATTGCGTAGTTTTAGTCACATAAGGGAGAATATAGAATAACATTTCGTTCTCTGACTTGTTTTTCGTTGCAATGCGTAAAAATAAAATTGATAAACGATTTCCATTGACCTCTCAAAAGTCCTTCTAAAAGAATCATAAATTTGTTGGTTAATGTCTGGAATGCTCTTTGTTTATTGGGGTCGGTAGAAATTATTATTTTTAACATTTGCTAACTCTTAAGTGACATAGAATACATATAACAGGAAGTGAAATATTTCAATTGTTATAAGAGCAATGGAATAACGTAATATAACGTTAAAAAATTAGAATTTCCTTTTGATTGAATATGGTTAATGTTATTTTGACAAATAATAATAATTTATATATTTCAATATCATAACTCTTTGACAAATATCGGGTTGGAGGGAAAGTTCTGTCGTATTTTAAAGAAAATATTTGAATTCATTTATAAAAATATGTGTTTAATATTAATCAATTATATATGCTCCGTTATTTATTACAACCTGTTGCCGTCTTTCAGGTAACCTGTGAATTCCTGGTTTTCCTGTATTTTCTCATCCTTGGAGTTAAAATAGTCAGCAACTGCATTAGAAACACTTTCAAAAGACGTGAATTTTTTTCCCGTTAGATAATTTTGCAGTAAGATTTTTTTTTCTCTTAATATTCTCGTAAAGAATCCACTTTTCATCTCTAGTAACCAGCCTGTCCAAAAACGGATCCACATTGTGTCTAATCAGATGTGATGAACACATTCTTACACGATCAGACAAATTCTTTTCCGTTAATTCATGTGGAACCCAAACACTTTGCTTTAACACAAACCCAAGAGATTTAATGTGATCTCCAACAGTTGTATGATGAATGCCAAACTCTTCTGCAATTTCTCGACTTGTTAAATGTGGATTATTTTCCAACATGGATCGCAAAACATTATAATCGATCTTGGATGGTCGTCCAGATCGATCACTTTCTTTGAGGCTCAGATCTCCGGAAAGAAATTTTCTAAACCATCTTTGACAAGTACGAACATTTACAATATATTTTCCAAATACCGCACATAAATTTTTACATGCAACCGATGCATTGCTTCCTTTTTGGAATTCATATAAAATGCAGTGTCGTAAATGCACTTTATCTACTGACATGTTTTTCACTTTAAATATCACAAGTAAATGATGAACGGTAAAAAAGGGCACCTTTTATATTATACAGCAGCTAAAAAACAAAACAAAAATTCGATTGACTCACTAGCCAGGTGTTCTTTTTATTTACAAGAAAAATCCCCTGCCTATTTAAAATACGACAGAACTTTCCCTCCAACCCAATAATAATAATTTATATATTTCAATATCATAACTGTTTGACAAGTAAAAATTATTCATTTTCAATTTTTTTTTTTTGCGTTCAGCATGATTAGTTTAAGTGTAGTTAAAAAACGTAATGCTAATTTATCGTTAACTGAATAATTTAGGGAAATAATATTCAAACTGTGCATGATAAAATTAATGTGATTTGTTGAAAAAGGCTAATAATCTAAAATAATAGCATTTACACCCATGAACAGATTCTAATCTTTATTACTTTGTTTTAATAGTATAATAATACGTATTTTCGACAAACTCAATGGTTTAGTTTAATTAGAAAGCCACACACGAATTCAGTGGTCAATTTTTAAAAATACGACTGCATTTTTTAAAAAAATTAATAAGACAAACGCGTAATAAGTTTTTGCTCTTCAATTTTGCTGCAAGTTGTTAACATTCCTATTTTTCTATTTTTTCTATTATAAAAACAGATGTTTTTTTTTAACCTTATAGGGGGGATCGTGACAAAGTCAAAGGCCGGACTGGCACACTGGCAAAGGCGCAAACCTTCGATTCCTGACGGCGCAAACCTTAGGATACCTGAGGGCGCAATTTTTAGTGTACCTGAGGGCACAAATCTCCATTCCTTCCTTTCCTTAAACCCACTTTTTTAAAATAATTCAGATCCGCGAAATCATCATACAATAACTTTTCGTCAAGAATAATATTTATGTTGGTAGTTGTAGCCCATTTTTGTGTGTTTACTTTATATTAATATTAACATAATATCTGTCAAATAATATATTTTAGTTGCTAATGCTAGTAATATTTTCTAAAGCAACTAATAAAACTCCCTAAAATCCAATATTGTTCTTATAAGAAAACATAAATTTTATCCTATTACAGCAGAACACACGCTTTTCAACCATCCAATTCCAATAGTTGACAACGCTAAGTACCTGGATGTCATTCTTCAATCAAACCTCAGAGGAATAAACATTTAAAACCTGTTGCAGGTAAAGAATTTGGATACCTGGGTATCACTCTTCTATCAAACCTTAGATTGAATAAACATTTTAAAACTGTCTCAAGTAAAGGTTTTGGAGTTATGAACACCTTAAAATCCACACTTGGGGGATATTCAAAGTCGAATTTAAGACTTAAAAGAAAATCTACATTTCTTATATTCGTAAAATTTTGACATATGCATCTCCAGCCTGGAGATTGTACAATAGATCTGACATTCAAATTTTCTAATCATGTCAATATAAAATCCCCCTGAACTTACTGGAGCCCAAAGATACTTTATAACACTTTTGTTCTCATTCATGACAAGAACTTGTCTTTTGTTTTGTCCTCTGTTTTTTCCCTTCACTAGATGTTGTCCACTTATATATAAAACATTTTCCCCCTTTGGGTGACATTTTTAAATTTTGATGGAGAAGTAAAATGATTCTTTGGTTGAAGTAAATATTGTCAAACCCCTCCTAGATGTATATGTAGCTGGTGAAGATTTGAAAACGTAAATATCATAGATATATAGTTAAAAAATTGTCTATAGTTAGTAAGATAGTAAGCGTTTTATTTCTTCACTTTGACAACTAAGTTCATTTATAACAACATCGTTGTCAATTGTTGCAAGAGATTCTCGTTACAATACGCAGTTAAAAATAGATACTCAAAAATAAGTAAAATGTACTCCTCTTTGAGTATATTCGTATTATAGCTCCGAATAAAAATTTTATTTTTGAAAACGACATGTACTCAACAATGAGTAAAATGAATAAAAAGAGCAGTTGCTTTCCTACATATTCTGCCTTCATAAATCACTTGCAATAAATATCAACAATTACAATCAAGACTTACTGGGAATCGAACCCAGATCCTCAGGCACCGCAGTCCGGTGCCTTATCCGTTGTACTACGAGGGCGAAGTGAAGAAGTTATAAATAGAAGAAATATTAAAAATGGGAAGTAAGATAATGGAGTTGTAATAACTCAGTTTCCGTTTAAGCAATAATGTGGAAAACCATCTTCTGAACAACTTTTTTAAGTTTGTTATTACTGAAATTACTAATATTAAACCACACTGCTCATTTTTACGATTACTTAAATTTGAGTACGTCATCGTTCATTTATGTTGCGATTGTAGTCAAAGATATGTTCATGTACTTATTTCAAGTACTTTTTTTTACCGTGATTCCTTTAAAAAAACGCCTTTTTCTCTAAATGATGTCATTTTTTCAAAATACTTCTGTTCTCAACTTTCCATGGTTAATTTCGTTCCCCCTTTCGAAAAATCTTTCTTTTTTTTCATATCTAGCCCACGCGAAGCTAAGTTAAAAGTCAACAAATTATTACTAAGCAATTTTCAATAAAACAAATTTGTATCCACAGTGATCCCATTTCCACTTTTCAGAATGCGATTCAAATGCGATAAAATATAACAAAACAAAAATGAATACTCAAAAATTGTCGTTCAAAACGAGTTAAGTGAATATTTCTAAAATCTTGAATTATTAGAAATGCTTATCTTTTCTTTTAAAGACAATAATCGTTTCCTACACCAGTAGAAATAAAGTGCGATTTCAAATTCGCCGAGCAATTTGCCGATCTCCTTTCAGCAACAGTGATAGATGGATGAAATCTGTGTCTAAAGTGAAATAGTCGACAAGAGTGTTTCGAGCTCTTATAGAAGGGAAGAGTTTTTGGATCAATCTTTATAAAATGGCTCTTGATTTATGAAATAAAAGTTGGTGTGATTTATGGATGTAAATATTGAAACATATTGAATGGAAGAAAATAGAACACTCATGCGATGTAGGTTTATATAATAAATGGAATAATAAATGGAAATTGAAAATAAATGAGGATTTTGTGTGATTTAAAGTAAAGGATGACAGACATCGAGTGGCAGTTGTCAATATATATAAAACTAGTAAGTTGGGGGCCGATTGTAAATGCTTATAACACATACAAATATAAAAAGAATCACTTTCTGTGTAAAAAAAATGCATTAGTTTTAAGAAATAAATAAACATTTGGAAATTTATTTAGTGATAGCATTTATTGAAAGCCAAATTTACAATAAAAATCGGTAGGTGAATAAAGGTATTATAGAGACAACAATGGAAAATTAACCTGAAATTTTTCAAAATTTCTATAGAAGCCGAAATCCTCCATATTACTGCGGGCTTTTATAGAACTTTTCTATAGAAGCCCGCAGTAATTTGGAGGAAAGAATACGGAACTCCTAATCGGAGTGTTATGCATTCGATCATCGCCTTGAGAAAACCAGCGAGCTCGTAGTCGGAGAGTTGCGAGTTCGATGCTTGTCATCCTCTAAGCATCCACCGTGTAAAGGGGTGGGCAGGCTGGTGCACGTTAAATCTGTCGTGATACAAATGTCCTCACTTTGTCGTAGTGTGGAATTTTGAAGAGAGGGGTACTAGCTTAAATGTTATACTCTTCATATGACCATGGTTTAAAATTACGAGGCAAAGTTAACGGATATTTTCTTCGGGTTAGTTCCCGAACTGTCAATAATAGATAGTCCATTGTGTTATTTTAGCAGGACTTTAATTCAATCACTCAACCAATCATCTGTCTATACGTATATGATAAATTATATGTTAATGTTCGATTTATTGATTTAACGTCACTTTTAACGGGAAACTACAGTTCGAGAATTAATTCAGAAGGGAATACCTGAGAACAGTACCACATAGTTTTAAAGCTCGATTAAATGAAGATAATGCGACCTAAGCTGTCACACATTTCTCAAAAATTCCGCACCACGATCAACGTGATCATTAAATGTACACCTTTTCTTTGTAATTGTGAGTCTTCGACTACCCTAACAGGAACTTAAACTAATTCTAAGCCCTCCTATTATCACAACAGTGCTCTAACTAACAGGATATCACGGCCCAGTTATGTAAAATTCCATATAAAATTAACATAAACTGTATATAAATAAGTTTGTTAATATTGTTCAGTTATTGTATCATTTTAAAGTTAAATTAAAAAGTGTATTGTATTTTTTTAATTTTTTTTTCTATCATCTGGATGATAATTGAAAAACGATGTTGTAAATTTAGATTTTTATTCCAAATTTTTTATGTATTTGAATATTTTACATTCGAATTAAAAAATATGTTTAGCAGCCGGTAATATTTTCAGAAACAAGACAAAACTGAAACGAACTGCAAAAGGTAGTTAGTCTAACTAAAGATCTAAATTTTAAATATTTTGAATGCTTCAGCTCAGAGAAGCAAATTATATCTTTTAAAATAATTATTTTCGTAAACTACTATTTTAAAGCATAATGGCTTCCTTAAAGTTCATAATGTTGCATGGAACAATCGCTATTATATTGATCCCAATTACAGGATTTCCTCATGATCATTTATTTTAATTGGAAGACCCTACAAATTACCAATGCTGTTTTTAATACATTTAATTAAATTTACTCAATTATAAGACCGTTAATTTGGATTAAAAAAAATAATTAAAAAGTAGAGTATAAACTTTTATTTTACGTTTCTAATAACACAAATTGGGCATGGATATCATGTTTTAATGACCCTTTCAAGAGGTTTACGATATATGCATTAAGCAATTAAAAACTTTAGAAGAGATTTTGATTAAAAAAATCATAACTACTAGGAGGCTCCGCCCCCTGCTCCGCTAACGACACGCCAACACCCGGAGTATTGCTACACAATCCTCATAGGTTTGCTTTGCAAACCACTTCTCGCTTCGCTCGCTAAAAGGTAGGACACAATAACAATGTGTCCTAGTAACAATACTTTTTTAATTATATTACTGAAAACTTTAAAAGTTGAAATTGTAAATTAATATTCGTCTTGGCATCACTACATTTTTTCGCCATGTAAGTCACTATAAAATCATTTAAACTAATTTCTTTTTTAACTACAAATGAAAACAATGGTACCACTGGCAAGCCTACCATTATTTATTATTTTCCACGTTATTTACACGTCTTTTCCGCGTTTCAGTTAAATTTCTAACATTATTGGTAGTTTGTTTTGGCCATAATTGACGTTAATCTTACCATAAATCTTGCCTACCAGAAGTTTGTCATTTACTGAATTTATACGTCATAAAAATTAAGCTCATAGAAATCTAGTTTTTTAAAATTGCCAACAGATGACGCCACCTCAATTTTCCTTCATTTAAAGTTTGGAAAAGCGTTTTTCAAAACTTCTATTTTTTAATTTAATATGGCTTATATTCTTCCTAATTTAAGCTGACATCATCAAAATAATTATTTACATGAATTGAAGGGGTTAATCGTCAAAATGGCTTACATAATGACAAAATAAAAATGCGGGCGCAACAGAATTTGGTAAACAAAGTAACTGTTGCCATTCCGCATAGAGAAAAACAGCGGTTTTTATCACCGCGTAAGATAATTATATATAAAGATTATGTCAAATAATGTATTTTTAATTTAATACATCAGTAAATAGTTACTGAAATGCATTTAATAATGCACATCCTGTGTTAAAATCCATTGAGTATAAAGGCCGCAAAAGGCATCTTTGATACATAAATAATATATATGATTACAGAGAGATTGTGATTCAACATGTTAAGATAATTAAAATAGTGTTAGTAGTGTTGCAGTATCTTTTTAAATAACAAGCAGAACATGCGTACATTTAAAACTTAATCATGTTTATAAACAAGAAATTGTTCTATAAATTTTATGATATGTTCTTTAGATTGAGAAAAGTAGTGAAAAGTAATAAAGGAAAACTCTTCTACAGTCTTCAAAAATAAGGTAAATTAAGACGGTGATAAAAAGTTTTTTACCGGATAACTAAGTATCAAGTTTATAGAGATTATATTTATAAATTATATAGGTAGAGGGACATTTAATTATTCATTACAAAAAAATACGTTTCATAATGTTTAAGATATTAAATATAGAAGATGTTTCCAAATTTCTGTGCGAAATCCGTTGTTTGGTTTTTTAACTACTCATAATAAACCATTTTTTGTCATACGCTAACTACTTTGTTTGTTGTTATTAAAGCTAAGCAAAATGTTTAAATTTTAAGCGAAGTATTGGGCCATTTTTTATTTGTTATATTAATACAGCTAAATGTGATACAGCCAAACACTGATTATCACCCACTAATTTGTGACTACACTATATGTCACTAATCTGAGCGAGAATCGGAAGATTTGCCATAAACATATAATTTTACAAATGTTTCATGATGATTCAAATGAAGATATCGCACTTTCAAATGTGGCAATAAATTTAATTTTATAACTGCCACCTTCTGTTGATGTTCATAAACGGGTTATTAGGAAAGTTCTAAAATTGATCCAAGTGAAAAAGAAGTATCCCAAAAATATATTAAATATTCATGCAAGATAAAGTAATTAATTTAATAAAGGTCCACTTAATATGCTCAAACGCACTATAGTGAAAGGTGACTCTTTCACTTCCGGTGGACCCACGCTAAACCCACCTATTTACAAATTTGTAGGGTGAGACCCAGTGGTTTCCATGGTAACCATATGCGTGAATAAGAAGCGTAGAGAGCAATCTGTTTAAAATCTACTCTGCCTGTATTCAATCAAAAATCTGTTCATATTTGACTATTTTTTGCTAATAAAGTCAATATTTTTAGCGTTAATAAATCTTGATGATTCGAAACTGGATGCTTTAAAGATTGATTCATTGATGATTTAAATTTTTTAAATGAGTGATCCAGAAATTCTGTAAAAAATTACGTGTCATATTTAAATGACTAGAAAACACAATTTTAAA